>CM068829.1:17226050-17671050 GCA_028554795.2 Sinohyriopsis cumingii
TGGTCCTAAAGGCATGGCTGAAAGTTTCTCTCCAATCTTTTATTGTCTGGTCCTAAAGTCATGGCTGAAAGTTTCTCTCCAATCTTTTATTGTTTGGTCCTAAAGTCATGGCTGAAAGTTTCTCTCCAACCTTTTATTGTTTGGTCCTAAAGTCATGGCTGAAAGTTTCTCTCCAATCTTTTATTGTTTGGTCCTAAAGTCATGGCTGAAAGTTTCTCTCCAATCTTGTATTGTCTGGTCCTAAAGTCATGGCTGAAAGTTTCTCTGCAATCTTGTATTGTCTGGTCCTAAAGTCATGGCTGAAAGTTTCTCTCCAATCTTTTATTGTTTGGTCCTAAAGTCATGGCTGAAAGTTTCTCTCCAATCTTGTATTGTCTGGTCCTAAAGTCATGGCTGAAAGTTTCTCTCCAATCTTTTATTGTCTGGTCCTAAAGGCATGGCTGAAAGTTTCTCTCCAATCTTGTATTGTTTGGTCCTAAAGGCATGGCTGAAAGTTTCTCTCCAATCTTTTATTGTCTGGTCCTAAAGTCATGGCTGAAAGTTTCTCTCCAACCTTTTATTGTTTGGTCCTAAAGTCATGGCTGAAAGTTTCTCTCCAATCTTTTATTGTCTGGTCCTAAAGTCATGGCTGAAAGTTTTTCTCCAATCTTTTATTGTTTGGTCCTAAAGGCATGGCTGAAAGTTTCTCTCCAATCTTTTATTGTCTGGTCCTAAAGTCATGGCTGAAAGTTTCTCTCCAATCTTTTATTGTTTGGTCCTAAAGGCATGGCTGAAAGTTTCTCTCCAATCTTTTATTGTCTGGTCCTAAAGTCATGGCTGAAAGTTTCTCTCCAATCTTTTATTGTTTGGTCCTAAAGGCATGGCTGAAAGTTTCTCTCCAATCTTTTATTGTCTGGTCCTAAAGTCATGGCTGAAAGTTTCTCTCCAATCTTTTATTGTTTGGTCCTAAAGTCATGGCTGAAAGTTTCTCTCCAATCTTTTATTGTCTGGTCCTAAAGTCATGGCTGAAAGTTTCTCTGCAATCTTTTATTGCTTGGTCCTAAAGGCATGGCTGAAAGTTTCTCTCCAATCTTTTATTGTCTGGTCCTAAAGGCATGGCTAAAAGTTTCTCTCCAATCTTTTATTGTTTGGTCCTAAAGGCATGGCTGAAAGTTTCTCTCCAATCTTTTATTGTTTGGTCCTAAAGGCATGGCTGAAAGTTTCTCTCCAATCTTTTATTGTTTGGTCCTAAAGGCATGGCTGAAAGTTTCTCTCCAATCTTGTATTGTTTGGTCCTAAAGGCATGGCTGGAAGTTTCTCTCCAATCTTGTATTGTTTGGTCCTAAAGTCATGGCTGAAAGTTTCTCTCCAATCTTGTATTGTTTGGTCCTAAAGTCATGGCTGAAAGTTTCTCTCCAATCTTTTATTGTCTGGTCCTAAAGTCATGGCTGAAAGTTTCTCTCCAATCTTGTATTGTTTGGTCCTAAAGTCATGGCTGAAAGTTTCTCTCCAATCTTGTATTGTCTGGTCCTAAAGTCATGGCTGAAAGTTTCTCTCCAATCTTTTATTGTTTGGTCCTAAAGGCATGGCTGAAAGTTTCTCTCCAATCTTTTATTGTCTGGTCCTAAAGTCATGGCTGAAAGTTTCTCTCTAATCTTTTATTGTTTGGTCCTAAAGTCATGGCTGAAAGTTTCTCTCCAACCTTTTATTGTTTGGTCCTAAAGTCATGGCTGAAAGTTTCTCTCCAATCTTTTATTGTTTGGTCCTAAAGTCATGGCTGAAAGTTTCTCTCCAATCTTGTATTGTCTGGTCCTAAAGTCATGGCTGAAAGTTTCTCTCCAATCTTGTATTGTCTGGTCCTAAAGTCATGGCTGAAAGTTTCTCTCCAATCTTTTATTGTTTGGTCCTAAAGTCATGGCTGAAAGTTTCTCTCCAATCTTGTATTGTCTGGTCCTAAAGTCATGGCTGAAAGTTTCTCTCCAATCTTTTATTGTTTGGTCCTAAAGGCATGGCTGAAAGTTTCTCTCCAATCTTTTATTGTTTGGTCCTAAAGTCATGGCTGAAAGTTTCTCTCTAATCTTTTATTGTTTGGTCCTAAAGTCATGGCTGAAAGTTTCTCTCCAACCTTTTATTGTTTGGTCCTAAAGTCATGGCTGAAAGTTTCTCTCCAATCTTTTATTTTCTGGTCCTAAAGTCATGGCTGAAAGTTTCTCTCCAATCTTTTATTGTTTGGTCCTAAAGGCATGGCTGAAAGTTTCTCTCCAATCTTGTATTGTCTGGTCCTAAAGTCATGGCTGAAAGTTTCTCTGCAATCTTGTATTGTCTGGTCCTAAAGTCATGGCTGAAAGTTTCTCTCCAATCTTTTATTGTTTGGTCCTAAAGTCATGGCTGAAAGTTTTTCTCCAATCTTTTATTGTTTGGTCCTAAAGTCAGTGTTTATAGTTTGCCTCAAATCCTTTCTTCTTTGATCCTAATGCCAGGACTTACAGTATATACAGTATATATCAATCCATTTCTTATTCAGGTTTAAACTCTGTGCTTAAAGATTACATTAAATTATTTCTTGTTTGGTCCTAGAGTCAGGGCTAATAGTCTGCCTAAGCTGCATGCCTGGATAATGATGCTACGATATTTACCGGTAATATTCTTATGTCACTTGTTTAGGCTCAAATAAACAGTAACACAAGAAAGAGTGAAAACAACAAGATCTGAAAAATACAATAATTTATTTCCCTGGAAAAATTCTGTAAAAATTAAAAAAACATGAACTTAGGGTTTTATAGAATCAAATCCAAAAATAATCCAAAAATAATCCGAGAATAAAATCTAATTAGTCCTAATAACAAAATGTTCTACTGATTTCACGTTTGAATCCCGATGAAGAATCCAACATGGAAGACGATGACGAATGCTGCAATCTGTAGTGTTGAAGTTTACAGTTCCTTGTAGAAATGAAAATTATCACTCAGTTTCTAAAAGCTGAATAAATTTTTATTTTGAAAAAAATGTCTTTGTTCCACAATATTACATGAGCACAGGTATTTTCCAGAAAAATAATGGAAATAATCCTTTTGAATCCAAGTAATCTGAAATAACTCCAAACCAAGTAATTTGAAATGACTCCAAACAGCACAACATACAACTAACAGTTTAACAGCCCAGCTCATCTACCGAGATTAATTCTCCAAAACATGGGTTATATGGGCTTTGTAAAACATAAACAAGGGTCACGTGATCATCTTCTGGAAGTTTACAGAAGCAAGTACTTGTTACAGATCATGTTTACCCAGTGTGACCCGGATGAAAACCAGTCATTTTTTTACTTTTACTCTAAGAAATAAAAAATATAAAAAATTGTTTATATCTTAAAAACAAACTCCCATCATGACCTTGGAGACAAATAATCATTTTAAAATAAAACAGAACTTGTTTACGAAGGTTGCTACAAATTCTGAAACAAGGTCAGGATTTAGATCAATGCCTGGTGTTTATAAACTAACAGTCAAAGTCAAACTATTTTCTAAAAAAGTACCATCTCTAGTGAATAAATTTACATTACAATATCATGTAATGAAAAATATAAAAAAAAAAAACTGACAAACAATTAAATTAAATAAATACATATTAAATCAGATATAATTAAATCAAATATACATAACAATATATAAAAAATGTCCTATTGATCATGTATACAAATATACAGCATCATACACAATTTGGTAATAAGCAGATAAACATGATCTTTCTTAAATGGATTACCTGCAATCATTTAATTGTGAACAATTCACCTTGAAGGCTGACTGTTCTAACGGTGCAAAGATTTCAAATTAGCATTGTGTCAGCCCTAATATGTCGGTGCATGAGACTACTATTGTTTCAACCTCATGCATCCTTGGGTCTCACAGATAAGCCTCCTACATTACTTGATAACCATAATTAATCTGTTCACATGTGTCAGGAGAAGTTAGCAGCTTAAGTACATTTCCAAGTTTGAAGTGAATTTTGGTTTCATGGGTTTCATTGTCACAAAACAGAGATTTAAGATGAACATTTGTTTTGATATTCAAAGGTGAGGAGTTTCCGCCTACTGGCAAAAATAATATTAAAGATGAAAAAATTCATGACTCAAAACAAATTTCTGTTCTGATTTGATTCCAGCATCCTGAGGTTTGGTTTTTGAGAAAGGGGTGTGTGTGTGTGTGTGTGTGTGTGTGTGTGTGTGTGTTAAATAGGGAAAATTATTGGTTAAGTAGTTTTCATACCTAATCTTCATTCCTATATTTTAACATGTGAAAATACCAAATTTTCCATCATGTGACACTAGACTGTGTGTGCCTACAGACGTTATACTTGCAGCAAATAAAATGAGGACTTTGTGAGTCAAAGCAATAAAGAGAACAATGTGTTAAAAGTACTTCTAACCTCTGCATACCCTCAATTGGATGCTTGTGACTTTACATATTCAAAAATGTTAATTTATTGCAACAGATTAGGTCATCCCAAACCTACCATTCTCTTATGGATATTTTTATAATGAGCCAATGAAAATGGTTCAAACTTTCAAAGAGTGTGGTGGTCATGGCTAAAAAGTTTTTTGAATCTTCTATGCTTTGATTCTAAATCTTTAACATGATATAAACAAAAAAATTCTTTTGAGTATAAATACAGGACACATTTCATATTGTGGTACAAAATATTATATATTTTAACTTGAGGTTTTGAGATGCAATTTCAAATTATTCCATTTAATGATCAGATGATCACTGGTCACACGAGGAGATATTCATCAAATCGGACTGCTTTATTGGTGTTATGCTTTTCATGGATGCCATTAAATTGGACTGCATTATGAGTGTTATGCTGTTCATGGATGCCATCAAATTGGACTGCCTTATAGGTGTTATGCTGTTCATGGATGCCATCAAATTTGACTGCATTATGAGTGTTCTGCTATTCATGGATGCCATCAAATTTGACTGCATTATGAGTGGTATGCAGTCCATGGAAGCCATCAAATTGAACAGCATTATAGGTGTTATGCTGTTCATGGATGCCATCAAATTTGACTGCATTATGAGTGTTCTGCTATTCATGGATGCCATCAAATTCGACTGCATTATGAGTGGTATGCAGTTCATGGATGCCATCAAATTGAACAGCATTATAGGTGTTATGCTGTTCATGGATGCCATCAAATTTGACTGCATTATGAGTGTTCTGCTATTCATGGATGCCATCAAATTGGACTGCATTATGAGTGTTCTGCTATTCATGGATGCCATCAAATTTGACTGCATTATGAGTGGTATGCAGTCCATGGATGTCATCAAATTGGACTGCATTATGAGTGTTCTGCTATTCATGGATGCCATCAAATTTGACTGCATTATGAGTGGTATGCTGTCCATGGATGTCATCAAATTGGACTGCATTATGAGTGTTCTGCTATTTATGGATGCCATCAAATTTGACTGCATTATGAGTGGTATGCTGTCCATGGATGCCATCAAATTGGACTGCATTATGAGTGTTCTGCTATTCATGGATGCCATCAAATTGGACTGCATTATGAGTGTTCTGCTATTCATGGATGCCATCAAATTTGACTGCATTATGAGTGGTATGCAGTCCATGGATGCCATCAAATTGGACTGCATTATAAGTGTTCTGCTATTCATGGATGCCATCAAATTTGACTGCATTATGAGTGGTATGCTGTCCATGGATGTCATCAAATTGGACAGCATTATAGGTGTTATGCAGTCCATGGATGCCATCAAAGTGAACAGCATTATAGGTGTTATGCTGTTCATGGATGCCATCAAAGTGAACTGCCTTATAGGTGATGTCATCTTATATTAAGGTATTTTACAAATAATATTATCATTAAATTATGAAAGGGATCCATGACCATCATTCCCACTTTACGAAAGTGTCTTGTATTGACCTTGTTCATGTGTCTCTTATGAAGCCATCAATACGAGGCTAATGCACATACACTGATAACATTGTTCGTTACTCATCAATCAAGATTTCGTCAAACACATACCTTGTGGTTACGTATATGGTGATCCAAACTATTACTATTAGTGAATGAAATGCTTCGGGGAAACAAGTTTTAATTGTCAAAGACTGCCCAAAAAATTAAAGCAAATGTTTGCCAAGTCAAAGGTTTACTTCACTGAAACAGAGATCTATTATTGATGTAAAATGTGTTTAGATATAATAGAAGAGAACTCTGTTAAATTTAATAGTGATAAAATATTTAAAATCGAACTGGACATAAATTTTAATTTTAATAATGTGATTTATTTATAGATTAGCATGAAATGTAAAATTGTAACTATAGGTCTTAGGAAAGATGAACTAAGAATGAAAATGACATTAGAGAATTTTTTAAGATTTACATTTTTGTAAGATATGTGTTAGGAACAGATGTCATTTAAAAGATTCAACTAAAACAGATTTCTTCACATGGAACTAAATCACTTGATTTAACACCAACCTGATAATTTCAACTAATTATACACTGTTGTAATTTTGTATAATTTGTACGGCATACTTCATACTTTGTATCAAAGAACAAAGCCTGTTATTGAATAATTCTTAAAAATAATTCTTACGGATGACTTTATTACACTGTATGAATAAATTTATACACTTTCATGACATTTTACATGGCATGTGTTAAGTGGATTTCTGAAAGAAAATTGATTTTGAATTACTAGTGATTCTTTTAAAGACGTTTTTGCTAATCAGTTTATTTACTGTGATCTCAGACTGCAAAATTCATCCTCATCACTATGGAGAGAGAGAACTGAACTACAAATATACACCAAACAGAATAGAAAGTGTTATCCATGAATTATATAGGAGAGAGAGAACTGAATTACAAATATACACCAAACAGAATAGAAAGTGTTATCCATGAATTCTATAGGAGAGAGAGAACTGAATTACAAATATACACCAAACAGAATAGAAAGTGTTATCCATGAATTCTACAGGAGAGAAAGAACTGAACTACAAATATACACCAAACAGAATTGAAAGTGTTATCCATGAATTCTAAAGAAGAGAGAGAGAACTGAAATACAAATATACACCAAACAGAATAGAACGTGTTATCCATGAATTCTATAGGAGAGAGAGAACTGAATTACAAATATACACCAAACAGAATAGAAAGTGTTATCCATGAATTCTACAGGAGAGAAAGAACTGAACTACAAATATACACCAAACAGAACTGAAAGTGTTATCCATGAATTCTACAGGAGAGAAAGAACTGAACTACAAATATACACCAAACAGAATAGAAAGTGTTATCCATGAATTCTACAGGAGAGAAAGAACTGAACTACAAATATACACCAAACAGAATTGAAAGTGTTATCCATGAATTCTACAGGAGAGAGAGAGAGAGAACTGAATTACAAATATACACCAAACAGAACAGAAAGTGTTATCCATGAATTCTACAGGAGAGAAAGAACTGAACTACAAATATACACCAAACAGAATTGAAAGTGTTATCCATGAATTCTACAGGAGAGAGAGAGAGAACTGAATTACAAATATACACCAAACAGAATAGAAAGTGTTATCCATGAATTCTACAGGAGAGAAAGAACTGAACTACAAATATACACCAAACAGAATTGAAAGTGTTATCCATGAATTCTACAGGAGAGAGAGAGAACTGAATTACAAATATACACCAAACAGAATAGAAAGTGTTATCCATGAATTCTATAGGAGAGAGAGAACTGAATTACAAATATACACCAAACAGAATTGAAAGTGTTATCCATGATTTCAATAAGAGAATGCCTAAACAGCACACATTGCCTGGCCTACACACATTAGTCCATATTACCAACATGACTAAGCCCCGTGACATCACCAAAAAATGATGACATAAAGTTGGTGTTATATGTACTCATGCATTGCAGACACACTCGCAGGCTGACCTAATAATTAATTCTTATCAAACTACAGTCATTCTGGATTCCCAGCACATAAATCAAGGTATATATAACTATTTATAGAGAATTACAAATATACACCAAACAGAATGGAATGGGTCATCCCTCAATTCTACAGGAGAATGCTTGATAATATAATACTAGGCAGAATTAATATTTAATAATGATACTATCATACAGGTTAGAGAATTTTTAATTCATCCACATACCACAGACTTTGTAGCATCTTTTGTTGGTGATACGTGCTCAGTTAATTAAAAATTCTCTAACCTGTACAGTATACAAAGATGCCATGTCTAAGGAAACAAGCATTGTATCTGGCAGTAATTGTCCACATGCTTTACATTTTATAAGGTAATCTGTCATGTCCTGAAGATAGGATGGTAATTTGTTGACATGTCGCATGAAATGATCCAAATACATGTATTCTGATTTCCTTTCTGTGGGATGCCCGTTCCCTGAGATTATAGGTCTGCAAGTGTTTCCTTCATTGCATATTCTAGGTAGAAGATAAAATCTTCCTGCTCTAGGGTTTTCTGAGCTTAAATATTCTTTTGTTTCCTGGTCTGATAGGGAAGAAACACAGAGGGCTAAACAAACAAACCACAATGACCTCTAAAATATAGAGTAAAGGTCAATTATATACCACTTATCCTGACCTACCATCCTGACAACCACAAGGTAGGTTGAAAGTCATCAGAAACAATGCCCCATTGTGGAGTCTTGTAGTGGCTTACCACAGACCAAAAAACCTCAAAAACCTCCAAGTCAAGGCGAAGCTTATACCAATCACAGACTAAGACCACCTAACAAATGTGGTCCCTGTGGTGATAAAAGGTGCCAAACCTGTCAATGTATGATAGCGCCCATGACATTCTCTAGCCAAGCATTGAGTGAAAAACTGAATTTACATGGTCCAAACAGAATGTGCAAAACAAAGAATGTAACTTATCTCATCACAGGTAAGATCTGAAGCCTTCAAAAAAGTATCAATCTTCACAGATCTGACTGGATGACAAACAAGATGGACAGAAGTCCTGTTGCAGAGCACTTATCTTCCCGTGGCCACACTATTAGCAATGTAACACTAATCGCAATTGCTCACAACCCCAGTTCAAGTTACAAAACAACGAAAGAAAAAGAAACTTACTGGATACACTACCTTAGAACATTGAAACCAACCACCTAAATCAAGAAGACTAGAAAAATACCACCAAGTGCAAATAAAAAAATCTTTTTAAAGGCAGCACATTCAAATTTAAAATTGTTTTTCATCTTGCTCATTAGCCACTCACTCCGTATAATTATTATTAAAACAACGAAATATCTGGGATATAATTTACAGTTACACCAACTTACATAAAAAACAGATGGTGATATGGTTCATACATTTTTAGGCTAATATAAACAGATACATAGTAACATCGATCGACCTGAAGCCAACTAGTCAAAACATAAAACATTTTCAAACTTTGATTCCAGTAGAAATAGTTTTGTCAACTTTTTTCATTTCAATGCTTTTATGTGCTTTTTGTTTTTCTTGTCTATGCTTTGTGTTTGACTTTCAAAAAAACTCAGAGTTGAAAGTGCTCAGACTATTGAGAAATTAGTTTTGCACTGTTCGTTGTCAGTTTATTGCATTTATCTTAATCTATTCCCAACACACATGATCCATGTGCACTTTAAAGGACCGTTATTTGCTGTATGATCTGTATTTTATATACAGGAAGCATGACTCTTCATGTAGCCAACAGAAAAGCTACTATTATAGAGAAATGCATTTATGAAACAGTCTGGAAAATAATTTAGTTAATAAAAGAAAATGAAATAACAAGAAACAAAACTGACAGAATTAATTTCCAATTGTCAGAAAACTTTACGATATCAGAAGCTAGAGAGTTAATGCTTTCCATTCACATTATGGTATTTAACATCTTATGCCATACAAATATTTTAGCACTCACAGGGGTGAATAAAAATATATTCATAAGTCATTAATTTAAACAAGCCAATGAAAAATATTCATTCACATTTACCAACCAATCAAGTGTGAGAAATGGTTTGATTGATGGTTTATTCCAGATAAAGCTGAAAAGGCTTCAGTTGTGGAATGAAGGTTTTATTTGCTCTGGCTGGGTTTTATCCTGTTAACTCAATTGCTATAATCAAATACATGCTGTTGACCATCTGTTCAAGCAATAGCAAATCCGTTCTCAACTCTGACCCCATTGTAACCTCAAATGACCTCTGATAAACTGCACCATGTCAACTGCCCTAGCACAAAAGAAGATAAAGGTCAACAGATTTAGTTGTCACACCTTAAATTATTTAGTTTGGTTCAATATAAACTGGAGAAAAAAAATGTTTGCCCAAAATAATTCTTTTTCTATCAGGAACAGGAAAATAAATGACAAAATAACAAGTTTGTTCAAGGGAACCATTTTTCTAGATAAAATGTGAACAAAGAAGTGTAGCATTTTTTGTTAAAATACAAATGCCTTTATCCTATACATAATTAATTCCTTGACATCAATATAGGGCTCACTTTAGTAAAATTAATGATGAATCAATTAGAAGTTATTTATCTATGAAAAAATTAATGATAAATTAGTTGTGATTTAATAATCAATAAAATTCTGCCAACCGAGCAGCAAAGATAATGAAATTACCAGTTCAGTGTTTATGTTGAATACATTATTTAAAAAAAGGCATAGAAATCTTGGTAAAATTAACTCATTTTATTTCTACAGCTCTTTAATGGATGATGCACGTGTGTAAAATGTTTTCTTTATGGTGCAAATAAAAAACAGTGTTCACTTGTAAACATGACTCTCCTCAACAAACGAGTACATTTAAAGTAGCCAAAAAATATACAGAATACCAAAATTAACATGAATATAAAAATCATGTCAGAGTGACCATCTTTTTGCATGGTTGTGTTATTCTCTTTGCATACCAATTTTCATGGCTGTAATTCATCACCAAGATGCTGAGAACTGAAAATACAAAGGTTTTTTCATGCATGAAAATGAGGTCACAATGAACTAGTTTTTCCAAGGTAGAATTACTCACCTTGATATGTATCCACACTGCATTTTCATAAGTGTAAGTTTCATAAGTGTAAGTAAAATGGAGTCTATGATATTCAGGATGTTGTTGTTGTTGTTATAGGGTTTAACGCAACTTTTCAGCACAAGATAGGCTATACATGGCAGCCAGTATAAATGGTGGAGGAAGAACCCAGGAAAACACCGGAAAGAACCACCGACCCACAAGAACCTACTGGCAAGCTTTCTCACATAACCACATTAGCCAAATCCAAGACTCGAACCCACACAGACAGATGTGATATGCAGTGATCTGTAACACAGTGCTTTAGCCCCCAAGTTAAAAGTAAGCAACACTGTCAAAAACTGCATACATCAAGATCAATTGAAATGATATACTTGAGTTGTGATGAGTTAAATCAGGTAGTCATCCTTTTTTAAGAATGAGCAACAAGTTAGAAAGAGACAGGATTTTGTCTAGCCAGGAAAATGGGGACCCTAATAGACATCCAATATGACCACCATAGCATCCATGTTGAAAATCTTGCTAATACTACTGTGCCTGAATGGATAGTCATGTCAACATGGGGTTTTCATGAAAAGACATCTTCAGACGTCTAGCTGGTCATAAATGAAAATGTTGCTGATCTAATATGCAATTATCTGTCTTGAAAATCATGTTATTGGTACTTGTCCTATATTATCGGTTGTATGAACAAAGTATTTTAACAAAAAAGTTTATGATACCTAGTTGGTCCTGAAGTAAAATGGCATGATCTGATATCCAATATGGGTACTAAGGTGTCTATCATGTTAATATTGTTCTAAATACACCTTATATATGAACAGAGAGATGTATATACACTGTACATGGGATTTTCATTAAAAGACTTCATATGCTACCCATGTGGTTTTGCAAGAAAATTCAATATGGCCACCATGAAAAAAATCATGTTATTTCTACTCCTTCAAAATGGATGGTCATATTGACATGGCATTGGACTAAAGACTTAATATGATGTCTGCTTGGTTCTAAATGAAAATGGTGTTTCTGTTGTAGCTGTGTAGGGTAGGTGGCAGCTACATTGGGGAATTAGCTGGTAGAGCAAACAAACAAATGTCTAGGCTACAGATTTCTTTAATGGTTTCTTTTCACTGTACCAAATTCAAATTCAAAAGCTCTCTCCAACCATTTCTGCCTCTGTGCGCAAAAAAAAAAAAAAAAAATATATATATATATATATATATATATATATATATATATATATATATATATATATATATATATATATATATATATATATATATATATTAACCTAGCGACTTCACAGGAGACATCCTGATATCATGTTTCTGTAACTGGCTTGATTGTTTCTGGTACACAGATCTGTGTTTCCTACATTAAACTAAACATTTGATATCTCACTAATGAGTTGTCTAGAAGCTGATTAAAAAAATAAAAATGATTATAATATATCTGATCAGACTCACACTGACTTTCAACCTCTTCTTCAAAATATAAATGTTAAATAAATGTAGTTTATGTGTAAGGGTTGGCAAAGATTGTCAGAGTTCAAGTATAAAATATATATTTCTTTAAAATCTATATATAAGATACTCTTGCTAATTAGAGAAACTTAATCTAGTATCTTGTCTCTAATATCATCAGCATTTTCAAAATAAAAAAAATTAATTGTAAGTCCTGTAAATAATCATTTAATTAATTTGCATAAATACAATTGCCTGTTGTTCTTAAGGACACACGGTAATAATAATATGTAAAAATGGGAACCAGTCTGGAAATGGGTGAACATAAAATAGAGTATATATGGCTGACCAGGATTGGTTAATAATGTAAGTTATGTTTTAGGGAAAAAAAATCTTTTGTGAGCTTATCCTAGTTGTAAGTGAAAAAAATAGAGACATTGTTTTATTGACGGAATTTCAGTCCTTTGGCAGCCTTGAGTTTGGAACACTCTTTACTAAAATTAGCTCCTGACTCTTTGGTGCGGAATTGAAAGCACATGTTTCATGCAGGTCCAGAAAATGCTGCAGCTCATATCCTTTCCTCTACACAGAAGCTGACATCCAGGTTTCATCTATGCTGATAAATATAGGTTTGATCATGAGCACTCAAAAATTTTAAGTTATTGAATTTTAGTATCATAGTGTTTGCATAGGTTTACTATGGGAACTGAATTAGTACCATGAGTCCTACATAGACCATAATGCTAGACCTGTTTAACCAAATGATTAATAAGGCCATGGGGTATAGTGCTGTAAAGATTCTGCTTGTATTGTTTTGGACTGCAGAAGCAGAACATTTCTTGAAATGTGGATTCAATCCAATATGGCTATGTACAAGACAAGAAAATTGGAAAACAGCTGAATTATGAAAAGTCCCTACTACATTCCTTTGACAGGCAACATGGTTGTCACAGTGGCCATCTTTACAATCTTGTTATTATTACTCCTCCTGAGACTCGAATCCATGCAGACAGATGCAAGATGGCAGTGATCCATAACAGTGAGTGCTTTAGACCACTAAGTTGGGCCCCTATTCAGGATGTAATGATTAAATAGTTTTTTTAAAAAGTAACTCCAGCAGGATTATATGGTCACATTCACACAGTGTTAGTATGGTCTAGTTACTATCATGAATGTAGTTAACATAAGGTCTAAGATATTGCATGATGTATAAAACCAAATGCTTAATATTCAAAAGTCTCTCAAACTTTAAAAGTAGGCCACAATGACCTAGTTTTCATGTAGTTCAATTACTTTCATTGAAACAAGAACACATAACAAATTTTCATGTCTTTGTGACATAGTCTCAGAGATGCATGTACCAAGGATGAAACTATTAAGGAAAAATGAAAATACAAATGTCACTTAGAGACAGTGTGAATCATGTATCACAGTGACCTAGTTTTGATATCGTTGAATATTTTCTTCCAGGCATATCTACATATCAGTTTTCACATGTTTATGTGAAATTGCGTCCAAGACAAGGAAGGTGTAATGAGAAACAGCGGAAAATACAAAGTCACTCAAGTATGCAAATTAGATGACAGTGACCGAGTTTTGACATGGTTAAATTAATCTTCATGAAATTACTCTGCATACCAATAATTTTCATAAGTGTAAGTGAAATGAGGTCTAACATATTAATGGAGTAATTAAATATTGAGTGGGTAATAAATGAATGACCAAACTGCAATATCCCCTCCCATCTTTGTCAAGGGAATAAGATACAAAACACTGATAGCTATCATCAACTATTCCTTTGCATACAATTAAATTTTCAGTAAGTGATGATGTTAATAGACAGAGCAGACAGATTTGAATACTGAAGTAAATATGTTACATATTTTAAAGACAGAAAGGTTTTTTAATTTTGTTCTAAAAAAATTGTTTGGCATACTACTGTAACTATCTGCACAGAACACAATATCAAGTTTTCTTAACCCCAAATGTTACCTCATCTTACATGTCAATATGAATAGGGGAGAATCTATCATGAAAGATCACTCATTCTACCCAAAAAAATCAAGGTCTCTCAAGACAAGTCAAAACATTCTATAATCAACAAATCTATACAATGATAACCTGGTCTCTCAAAATGGGTGGTTCCTCAAAACAGGTGCACTCGCAGAGCAGTGGTCTTGCAAGACAGGGATTACTGTATAAACATTTTGATGTCCTATATCAAAATCTTATTTTAGTAATTCATCAACCATGCAAACTAGCTTCTGGTAATATGCTAATTTAGCATATATTTGGCATGATAACTCGTTACATCAAGGATCCTGAAATTCTAATGGATCTTGGCAGGCATTTTTTCCCTAAATTTTACATGGAAGCCATTTATTTGTGAATTTTATTTTAAAATAATATATAGAAGATAAAAGTTGTGAAGAAAAAAAAATAAAACATTGATATAGCTAATTCTTAAATGTAGTTTAAAGTGTGTCATTTTCAGTTAAAGAGTTACAGCTGTTATTGGGAAGCTGTAATTGTCTTTCAGACCAGGATCTATTTTTTTTTTGTTACCTCAAGAATCAAGACAGAATTTTTTCAGCTATTACAAGGGATATTATTGGTTCTTTTTTCCCCTACAAATCAGAGAATCTGGGGGGTGGGGATTATCTTGTTAAATCTCAGGTCCCACCCATGCAAACACCCTTAGTCCCTTTAGTTTCAGTACTCTCCTTCCATGATTAAATGGTTTCCTCTCAGACTAATTATTTATATATAATATCTTTTTTTTTCTTCAAACATTTTGCAACAGAATTTCACCCAACAACAGTATTTTACTTCACTATACTGGTTTTAAAAATTATTAACTGACAAGAAGCTTGCTGACTTACTACCTCAAAAATACACAACACCTAATTGACAGTGACTTATAGTGAAATAAGTATTTTGAGGGCAATAACAGAACATACCTTTGTTGCTAATATCGTGATGGAGGTCTTTGTTTGTTAATTCAGGTCTACGTTTCAAATAGGTTGTTGTAATAGCATGATGTGCTAACACACCATGACAGAAGAGCTATAAAGAAAACATGCTGTGTGTGGGACTGATGTAATGATGAAAGCACAGCCTTGGGGGAGAGGGGTAATGGTTATGTTATTGTAGGTTTTTTGTAAATTCATTTGAATGGTTTTCACTTTTTTTTAATCCTCTGTGGCTGTCTTTAAATAACTGGGGAAAATAATGACGAAGCTAACCTAATTCAGCTACACCTATATAGGTTGTCTGACAAAGAAACTGTGTGTGAACTACGCCTTTGCATCTTTGAAACACCTTTATTAATTGTCCAACAAACACTCAATTTGTAAACTAGATCTAGTGATCCTTGAATTTTACTTAAGGTGCTTATTTGGCAGTTGAAATCAAAGACAATCTGATATAAACAAATTTTGAGATTTTCTATAACTAATGTCTTATTGCATGAAATATGTGCCAGTCAAAGCATCTGCCAGACATGTCCAGCAAATATGTTCACTTCAGATCTCTGCATCACACAAAAACCAACAACAGTGTTCCATTTAGGCTTCAGAGTTAATGGTTCTCAGATATTTTATAAAGGAGGCAGGTCAGATTTTAATAGTTAAATTTTTCACATGGTTTCAATTTTTAAATTAAATAAATATGGTTTCTTGTTCTTTTGGTACTTTTACACCTTGCAATTTATAATACTGAATATATATAAACACAAAATATTTGTATTCAATTGAGTCAAGCCTTAGTCTGAAATCATCAACACTCTTTCCACTTTTAATACCGTTACACTTGCAATTCCATATCATTTAATTCACAGCAAAATGAGAATGTTTCCAATGGACTGCATGGAAAGATAGTCATGCCTAATGTTAAGAAGTCAAAAATTCATAAAGTTTTTAAACTGAATTAAATTTAGCAAGCAGGTTTTCCATTTCCAGCATGATTCAAATATTATTCAATGTTGACATGTTCTTTAACTTAATTTTTTGTTTTTGTTTTTGTGGGTTTAATGCCATTTTTCAGTCCATGATAGGCAATACAAGGCAGCCAGTACAACCAGTGGAGGATGACCCACAGATCCATTTAAAGCTACTCTCACGCTTTCACACATACCCACAATGACTGAGACCAAGACTTGAACCCATGCAGACAGAGGTGAGATGGTAGTGACTGAATGATGCAAGCACTTTAGACCACTCAGCCACTTGAGACCCCTTTAACTTAAAGTGTTTTCAATAGCAATTGGACTCCATTTGACAAAGCTAACATGTGATAAGCTTTAAAATGCCCACCAACTTAATGCACATCACAGGTAAAGATCTGAATTCACAACCAAGAATATGACAGGCACAGAGATGCATAGAATATATGAATTTACAACTAGTCACTAGACATGCATAAAGATAGGCAAAAGGACTGAATTTACAATTAGTAACAGGACATGCGAGGAGATGGTCAGGTCTGAATTTACAACCTGCAACTGGACAGGCACAATGATGGGCAGTTTGAATTTACAACCAATAACTTGACAGGCATAGAGATGGGCAGTTTGAATTTATAACCAATAACTTGACAGGCATAGAGATGGGCAGTTTGAATTTACAACCAATAACTTGACAGTTATAGAGATGGGCAAGTTCGAATTTACTACCAATAACTTGACAGGCATAGAGATGGGCAAGTTCGAATTTACTACCAGTTACATGACATGCAATGAAATTATAAGGCATGTCTGAAGTTACAAGGAGTAACTTAACAGACATAGAGATGGGCAGAAGGTCTGAATTTACAACCAGTAACTTGAAAGGCATAGAGACAGTGAAAAGGTCTGAATTTACAACCATTTGTCAACCTTAGTCTCTACCACAGAGACAAAATTCATCTAAGCAGAAAAGGAACCTCTCAGCTACTGAGAAATATTAACATGTATGCCCCTATTTTCAAGCACTTTAATGAAGAGTGTTGTCTCAACTGTGGAGAAACTGGGCACATGACACAGGTATGCCATCATGGCAAACAGATCGAGTGTTTTAGGTGCCATAAATATGGACACAAACAAAGACTTTGTCCATCAATGTATACATATTAGGAAGCTGGCAAAGAGGAGAATGCCAACGCTTCATTTACAAAAAAACTATATGTACCCAGTGGGACTCTTGACTCTAACTATTCAATGGACACTATTGTAGATGCAAATGTAAATGGATTTTCAGGGTTTGTATGTGACTTTGAAGATGCTAATATATATGAACATTTAAATATAGAAATAGGATGTCAGAATGATAAAAGTAGTATGGAGACAATCTCAGTGAGTACCCCATTGCATGATGACATACATGTAATTGATATGAAACTAAATACAAAAGGTTTTAACATCGGTCACTTAAATGTACAAGGTATAGTGGGAAAGATAGACCAGATTAAGTTAATGTTGTCTTCCATGGAAAATAATATACATGTTTTAGGACTCACTGAAACCAAATTAAATGCTAACCACAATGATGATCTATTTCACTGTCAAGGCTACAATAAACCATTTCGTAGGGACAGAGAGACGGCAGGGGGGGTCTTGTTGTATACATTAGGGAAGATGTAAATGTAAAAAGGCGACTTGACTTGGAGTCACATGAAATTGAGAGTATCTGGGTGGAAATCTTTCAAAATAATGCAAAATCTTTCCTAGCTGGTTTCATTTATAGACCACCTTCCTCCAAAGCATTTTGGAATGATAACTTTTTGAAACAAATAGAAAATGTTCTAGCACAGGAGAAAGAAACATATATACTCGGAGATATAAATAAGGACCTTCTCAATACTCAAATAAGGAACAACTGGATGGAATTTATTGAATCATTAGGCCTAGACCAGCTGGCAAATGAGCCTACAAGGGTAACAGAAAAATCAAGCACTCTTATTGATCACATTTATACTAACCTACCAGACAATGTGGCTTGTGTTAATGTACCGAATGTTGGTCTTAGTGACCACTATCCTACTTTTTTGACAAGAAAGGTTAAATGCAAGAAAAATAAGAAAAATACACATAAAACGATCACTTACAGATCGTTCAAAACTTTTAATGAAGAACAATTTCTCAATGACCTATATAAAGTTCCATGGAGTATGATCCAAAATTTGGATGACATAGATGAAGCCATGAGGGTGTGGACTGACTTGTTTATGGATGTAGTATCTAAGCATGCACCACTGAAAGTACATCGAGTAAAGACTGATATTCAACCTAATTGGCTTACTACTGAAATCCTAGATGCTATGAAAACACGAGACAAATTCAAGGCTATGGAAAACCATGCACAATATAAAGTATGGAGAAATAAAATAACAAGTATGATCAAAAAAGCTAAACAAACTTATTATCAATCATTGCTTGAAAACAAAAAGAGCAACACAAACTCCATTTGGAAAGTCTTCAATGAACTCACTGGAGGAACGCACATAAAACAGACAAATAAAATTCACTCACTTCTGGTAAATGACACCATAGTCACTGATGAAACTGACATTGCAAATGTTTTCAATGATTTTTTCATCAACATTACCACAAAGTTAAAAGAGCCAGTGATAGAAAACAACTTTAATGAACTGAAAAAGTTCTGCAGCAGTAAAATCTCAAAGGAGGTATGTTTCTCTATCCCACCAGTGTCAAAAAACTTTGTTAAAAAATGTCTCAGTGAACTTGATACCAAGAAAGCTACAGGACTTGATCAGATTGGTCCACGACTCATTAAATCTTCTGCCTTTGCTATTGTAGATAGCATAACATTCATAATTAATTTAAGTATTGCAACCTCATCTGTCCCCAAAATATGGAAAACTGCAAAAGTAACTCCTATTCACAAATCTGGTTCTAAGGATGATGCTGATAACTACCGACCAATTTCAATACTACCAAACTTGTCAAAATTGATTGAAAAACATGTCCATGACTCATTCATGTCATATTTAACCAAACACTTGCTGTTACACCCTAATCAATCAGGCTTTAGACAGAACCATTCCTGTGAGACTGCCTTGATCTCCCTAACTGATAAATGGCTTCAAGCACTTGACCAAGGTAGAATAATAGGAACTGTATTTGTAGATTTCAGGAAAGTTTTTGACATGGTGGATCATGAAATCCTTTTGAAGAAACTGAAAATCTACCAGTGTGATGAAAGAACAATTAGATGGTTTACTTCGTACTTAAATGAGAGAACACAACATGTTTACATAAATAACGTTCTGTCTGAACCTGAAACAATTAGATATGGAGTACCACAAGGCTCAATTCTAGGTCCACTACTATTCATTTTATTTATTAATGACCTACCACTTTTACTAAGAGACTCAATAACATCTACAGATCTCTATGCAGATGACACAACATTGTCAGACATCCAAAACACAAAGCATGAGCTCGAAATTTCTTTACAGAATGCCCTAAACAAACTGGAAAACTGGTGCACATGTAATGGCATGGTGGTAAATACTGGTAAAACTAAAATATTACTTATCTCAACACGGCAAAGAAGGACAAATCTTGATAGTGATGAACTATGTCTGACATGGAAGGATACAAATCTGCAAATAGTCTGTCATGATAGGCTACTTGGTGTTCTGGTAGATAATAACCTATCATGGACTGAACATATCAAACATACCAGTAAAAAAGTCAATTCAAGTTTATGGCTTCTCAGTAGGATAAGACATTTTCTCCCTGAAAGGCACAGGAAACTATTTTATAACAGTTACATACAACCCTATTTGGACTACTGTAGTACAGTATGGGGTAATTCAAATGATAAAAACATAGCAAAGCTGGCACATCTTCAAAAAAGAGCATTTGGGCTAATATCAATCCAGAAAGAAAGCAAGGAAAGTTTAGCTGGTAGGTTAAAAAAATATTACCTATTAAAGAACGAATCTGTTTGAGAAAAGCCAAATTAATGTACAGGATATCTCAGAATAGTGCTCCTGAATATTTACAATCACTATTCCAGTATAGGCTACCTGGTAATACTCCCCACCTGCGATCCATGTCAACCAAACAGTATAAAATTCCCAAACCAAATAAGGAGTTATTTAAAAAAAGTTTCCAATACTCTGGAACTCTGCTCTGGAATAGTATTCCAGCTGAGATTAGAAATGCCCACTCTATTTCCTTCTTCCAAACCCAATATATCCAGTGGCTTCAGAGATGCAGCTTAAATAAATGAATTCCTTTGTATGAGGGCCTCAAGGTAGATTAGTTTTTAGCTAATTGTGTTACCCTCTTTAAATAAGGTCATTATTATTATTATTATTATTATTATTATTATTATTATTATTATTATTATTATTATTATGTAACTTGAAAGGAATAGAGACAGTGAGGTCTGAATTTACAACCAGTAACTTGAAAGGCATAGAGACGGTGAGAAGGTCTGAATTTACAACCAGTAACTTGACAGGTATAGAGATGGTGAGAAGGTCTGAATTTACAACCAGTAACTTGAAAGGCATAGAGACGGTGAGAAGGTCTGAATTTACAACCAGTAACTTGAAAGGCATAGAGATGGTGAGGTCTGAATTTACAACCAGTAACTTGACAGACACAGAGATGGGCAGAAGGTCAAAATTTACAACCAGTAACTTGAGAGGCAAAATGACGGTGAGAAGGTCTGAATTTACAACCAGTACCTTGACAGGCATAGAGATGGCGAGAAGGTCTGAATTTACAAATAGTAACCTGAAAGGCATAGAGACGGTGAGAAGGTCTGAATTTACAACTAGCAACTAGACAGGCATAAAGATGGGCACAATTATTATGGCACTACCAACATGTGATCACATCTTCATATCGGAATGGACCATCAATAATTGTTTTTAAAATGGCCTCCTTGTTCAGTGAGCATTCAAAAGTCTTGAACGAGCCGACCATTTTATAAGGAAAGCAAAATAAAATTCAATTCATAGTCAGATGATCTGTATTGTATTAAGATGCCAGCATTGCTTTCTTATAGGTTACATATTGGTACATCCACGAAACTAGACCTCCATGACTGGCACATTGTCATACTTATTCATTTTGTCTCCCTCAAGGGAAAATCAATACATAATGAATAATGATTTTGGTCTATTAGTACAAATGATAAATACAAAAGACCTTTATCAGTTATGTCTATATGTATGTCACAAGATCTGTCTAACATCAGACTGTACAAAACAATTCTTATGATGAACTGTATCGCAGGTAAACCATATAACATCAGTAACAGGGTACACTGAAGAAAAGGCAAGATTATTGTAACAGAGGATTGAAAAAGTCTGATCACTAAAAAGCATGCCTAGATCAACTTTATTTAATTTCTCACTTATCTCGAAGGCTTTCAATGAGGTCAGATTAGTCTGTCCATATGTGCTGCCATCAAAATGATGCAATCAAGGACAAAACGATAAGTCAAACAAGGGTCATATCTCCATAAAAAATGGCTAGCAAATTTAAAAAAAGAAACGTGACCAGTCTCCTTAAGAAAAAATGTCACACTACATTTAATTTTAATCCATTCAACAAGAGTTTCATAAAAAAAAATACATGCTCAAAACTATCTCATTTTTCTCACTTGGTTGATTTCTCAGTGAGAAGCAGAAATCCACAATTGCATTTTCCAGTATAGGCCCTGGTAAAGTCACACAAATAAAGTATTTCTAAAAAAAAAAAATAACTGAAAGGTATGAAGGTGATGATAATCTCTGGATAACAAAATTAATTGGTTGCTTAATCAATCTTCTTGCCAATTTGTTTTGTTTTTCATTCATAATTGTAAATGTACAAATACAGCAAACTACTACAGCTGTCATAAACCATGCTCAATATAGTAGATAGTCAAGAATAATCCAGTCACCAGGCATTGCTTACTTTAGACTACACACACCACATGGCTATCAGCATGACTGGTCCATGGCTTTGTAAATCACCTGCTTGCCAAAGGGTAAATGTCTTTAATAACAAAAAAAAAACCAACAATTAAAGTGTTTTCAAAAGCATTATGACTAGACAGATGAATTTAAAATCTCAGCTTCAATAAAACAAATAAATTATAATCAGAAGTAAACAAAAACTCAGGAATGAAAAATATTAATGATTTAGACTCCTGATGTAACATTTTTAGTTTTAGAAGCTCAATTTCTGCATCCTTTCAGCTTTAAAAGCCTGTCTGCTAAATATATTTTATTTCAGTATATTGGAAATTATTTTCTGACCATTCAACAATAGCATATTTCTCTGACAAAATCCACATGCTCATAATTATGCCCAATCTCCACTTTGAGAAACTTCTGAAAACCATAATTCCTTTAATGAATCATTTTAAAAATGGATAAACATTTTTACTTAATGTGATGTTTGACTAATCTATTTAAATCAATTATTCATTAAAAAAAATTAATTTCAAAACCTATCCAGTCAAGAATTTCTAAAATAAAAATGAAACAGTACTCCCTTAAAATGTTGCTGTAGCATAAACAGTAATCTTAACATGTAGCAAAAAAGTGTATTTCCTTCATATGTTTTAGCAGAGAATTTTATTCCTTTAAAATGTCTAAGCACAAAAGAGTACTAACTTAGCAGAGAACAGTAATCCAAAAAATATTGTTTTAGCATAGAAATGTGTTCCATTAACATGTTTTAGCATAAAAATGTGCTCTTAACATGTTTTAGCATAGAAATGTGCTTAGTTAACATGTTTTAGCATAAAAATGGCCTCCGTTAACATGTTTTAGCATAGAAATGTCCTTGGTTAACATGTTTTAGCATAGAAATGGTCTTCGTTAACATATTTTAGCACTGAAATGTCCTCCATTAACATGTTTTAGAATAGAAATGTCCTCCATTAACGTGTTTTAGCATAAAAATAGTACTCCCTTAACATGCTGCTTTACAAATGAACAGAAATGTATCCAATTGATCCTGTATTATCCAGTATCTGTTGATTGCTGGCAGTACATGATTTGTTTATCAATTCTGGCAATTATATCATCTAAGCTTTATTAAAAGGATAGCAAAAAGATGTTCTTTCTTCACGTCTAGAATATCGAATTATTAACTAAAATCCCTACAGCAATGACACTGAAAATGACACTCTGTGGCTAACATGTCATCCTGTTCCAATGGACTTCAAATTTTCATAATAGAAGAAATTAACCAATCCTGGTTTGTGCCATTTAGTATTTAAAACTTCCATCAAACAAATCAATATTTACATGCCAATGTTCATAAATTCCAGATAATATATAATACACATGAACTGTGTGGATATTTTAATGCTTGTTATTATTTAAAATATTCTCAAGTGAAATTGATTACTGTCATCAACTAAATGTCAAATGAAAATGCAATGTATCAAATCAATTAATTCTTTTGCAAGAGAGAGAGAGAGAGAGAGAAAATGAGAGACGAGGAGAATGTGGCAACCGCTCCAGTGGCCTAGTGGTTAAAGCATCAGTTTCAGATGCGGGAGGTTGCAGGTTCAAACCCCAGCCAAGTCATAACAAAGACTTACAAAAATGGTAGTAACAGCTGCCTCACTAGGCGCTCAGCATTAAGAGGTTAGTGTTAGGACTGGTCAGCCTGGTGTCAGGATAATGTGACTGGGTGAGACTTCATGCTACGTGCACCAGTGCTAGACATTACTATAAACTGCCACACTGCAGCAATATGACTGAAAAATTGTTAAAGCTATGTCGAAAATCCAAAGCACACACTTGCATGCATACACACATGCACACACACACACACACAGAAATTAGTTGCAATGTAAGACCGTACTCATGATTGCTGAAGACCATACTCATAATTTCACAATACATGCAATTATTTTCCTGAAAAACTTCATATTAGATGACAAAGTTCCTGGCAGGTCAGGCTGGCAGTCTAGCCCCCAGCCTCTGAAACTGCTAACAATTTCAGATCTTGGGGTACCCCTAGACGCTGGACTATGAGTGAGAGACAGCAAGATTAGTCCTGGAATCATGATAATTTCCCCGCATTATTATTCATCTCAGCAATAAATTTTAATCAGTTTTTACAGACAATTATCAATCAATGATCAAACCCCCACTGTTAATTGCTGGGTTACAATTAATTAACTACAATGTTCCAAGTTTGATGTTTCATGCAATATAAATGACACCTTTTCCATGCACAATCTGAAGTTATCAATTCTCAATTGTCCAATTACCAAATTTAAGCTGTTAATTAATTTCTGGGCTACAATGGTACTATAGATACAACATTCTATATCTGATTCCTTTGTAAAATATAAATGACAACAAAAAACATGAATTAACATGCCTCTTTGAAATAATTTTATTTGTTATCCAAATATTTAATCAACACAAAGACTGTTGAGTCTTTATTTGGTATCTGGCTCATACTAATGAACAAAAGGTTTGCACATCTTTTCTGCAAAGGAAATAATTAAGAAACACATAAATAGACCGTCTTGTAACAACTTTTGGAAAGATTTTGATATGCAAGGCAGAGCTAAACTTAAAAGCAAACCTTTCAAATGAAAATGAAGGAAAAAAAACAGATGTCAGAGGTATATGCAGTCAACCGTACGCAGTCGAAAAGCACATATGATGTAAACACCATTGCAAAATAAAAAGCAACTATTATGCATATTGTAGAGTCTCCTATGACATCACAAACTTGCCCGTGCATACTGGGCTGTTTACAGAAAGTCACCTGGCTCTTTCCATGGTCACATTTTGATGATGATTCAATTGCCACATCTCCTGATCCAGTAAATGAATGCAGTGCATCAAGTCTTTGAAGTTCATGTAAAATGCCAATAAAAGAAAGATTCTTGAATTTTTTTACTGTTGTATATAGGCATTCAGGTGAACCCTTTAATCGATTCTGTGTTTACTGTAGTACTGTATGTATCATTCAGGTGGACTTTTAATGGATTTTTGCTTGACTGTATTATATGGCATTCAGGTGAAGTAGACTTTTAATGGATTTTGCTTGACTATTATATGGCATTCAGGTGAAGTAGACTTTTAAAGGATTTTGCTTGACTGTATTATATGGCATTCAGGTGAACTTTTAATGGATTCTGCTTGACTGTAGTATATATTCTGGTGAACTTTTAATGGATTTTGCTTGACTGTAGTATATATTCTGGTGGACTTTTAATGGATTATGCTTGACTGTATTATACAGCATTCAGGTGAAGTAGACTTTTAATGGATTATGACTGTAATATATAGCATTCAGGTGAAGCAGACTTTTAATGGATTATGCTTGACTGTATTATATAGCATTCAGGGGAAGTAGACTTTTAATGGATTTTGCTTGACCGTAGTATATAGCATTCAGGTGAACCTACAATGGATTTTTCTTTAAATAATTATGGTTATAAGCATTCTAAATATTTTGATGATAAAGATATTACATATACAACAGCCTAATGACATTATATATGAATGGTATACAATAGCCTTATGACATTATATATAAATGGTATACAACAGCCTAATGACATTACATATACATGGTAAACAGCCTAATGACATTATATATACATGGTATACAACAGCCTAATGACATATATACATGGTATACAATAGCCTAATGACATTACATGTAAATGGTATACAACAGCCTAATGACATTACATATAAATGGTATACAATAGCCTAATGACATTACATATAAATGGTATACAACAGCCTAATGACATTACATATAAATGGTATACAACAGCCTAATGACATTATATATAAATGGTATACAATAGCCTTATGACATTATATATAAATGGTATACAACAGCCTAATGACATTACATATAAATGGTATACAACAGCCTAATGACATTACATATACATGGTATACAACAGCCTAATGACATTATATATAAATGGTATACAATAGCCTTATGACATTATATATAAATGGTATACAACAGCCTAATGACATTACATATAAATGGTATACAACAGCCTAATGACATTACATATACATGGTATACAACAGCCTAATGACATTCCATATACATGGTATACAGCAGCCTAATGACATTATATATACATGGTATACAATAGCCTAATGACATTACATATAAATGGTATACAACAGCCTAATGACATTACATATAAATGGTATACAACAGCCTAATGACATTATATATACATGGTATACAACAGCCTAATGACATTACATATAAATGGTATACAACAGCCTAATGACTTTACATATAAATGGTATACAACAGCCTAATGACATTACATATACATGATAAATAATGCCCTAATGTATAGTGAAGTGCTGTGCACACAATTTGTTATAATTTGACTCAAAGATACAATGCCATATCAAAGAATAACCCCATCTCCCAAGCTCTGAAATGATCATAGCTGGCCCCCAGGTCATTTCACTGGAGAAACACAGTAATCTAAAATAGCTGTCCAAAAGCTGTGTGCAGATTGTAATGTTACAATGTATAAGAATAATGATAGAAATAATTTTAATAATTAAAATTTGCAATGATACTGATTTAGTCATGCTTTGCCACCACAGGAAATAATAAAATTCAGGTGCAAATTAACCATCAAAGTAAACTATAATTACAGCCCAGAATAAAAGCTTTTGGATCTTTTATAATTTGCTACAAGCACCTGCACAAAAATTGTATTGCTTTTCTTTGATAAAATATGAAAGAGTTTAATAGTTATGAATTTCGGACGATGATAATGACAATGACAAATTTTATAAACATTATATTATTTATATAACAAAACAAAGCCTCAAAAAGTATTAGCATATTCAGTGCTAATTAAATTAGGATGCCTAAAATGTTCTTATATTAAAAAGGCAGAAAGTGAAAGAAAAAAAAAATATATGAAAACAATACATTAATACTTACATTACAATTAGAATTACAAAAAATTTCAAGTTTGAAGAGCTTCATTTCTTGTTTGAACTGCATAGTAAAAAAAAATAAGATTAATTTGCAACATTGGTTGTTGTTGTTGTTGTTGTTGTAGGGTTTAACACCATTTTTCAGCACACGATAGGCTATACATGGCGGCCAGTATTAATGGTGGAGGAAGAACCCGGGAAAACCCCGGAAAGAACCACCGACCCATGAGAAGCTACTGGCAAGCTTTCTCACATACCCACATTGGCCGAATCCGAGACTCGATCCTACGCAGACAGAGGTGAGATGGCAGTGATCCATAACGGAGAACGCTTTAGACCAATCGGCCACTCGGTAACAACATTGGTATTGTATCAATGTTAGGCATTTTTATCACATTATAACTACATCAACTTACCCCTTCCCCAGTCAGTAGAGTATCAGAATCATATTCCATGGGTCTTGGGTCTGATACCCAGTTAGACCATGCAGCCTGTGTCTATTAAAAAGGCACTTAACATTCATTTCCTCTGCAAGATAATAGCCAATGAAGTATTAAAAATGCTTTTATTAAACCTCACCCCAAAAATTATCCCAATGAACCTGGCCTGCAGAACCACTGTTTAGTTATTTGATATCACGACCTTCACCTTCAGCCTTTATAACCCAAAATAAAAAATTTTTACACTGATTGTAAATGGTCATAATTTGTTTATATACATATTTCCAACACTCAAAGGCCACCCACAAAATTTGGTCAAGGAATTTGCTCTGGAACAAAAATTATTGTGAAAAATTTATTTTTATCAGTCATGATGACATTAACATTCTTGGATATTGAAATCAATAAGCCTGACTTCCTTATATTAAGTTCAGACCCTCAAAATAACTTTGATCAACATATGGTATTGAAGTTAAGTTATCTGACAAACACATTTTTATTCTTTCAGTCACAACAACTTTAGCCTCTCATCATTTTACAACAAAATAGGTTTCTGTCTTACCCAAAGTGTAAGTCATTCACAATCCACAATCTTTGATGAAAGCACATGGTCACAAACTAAATTTTTGAAACAGAAACCATTTTTATAGCCAGTGTCCTTGACCTTTGACCACAAAATCAATAGGATTCCAGAAGCTGAAAATCTTTAAAAGCCCACTCACCCAGTCTGGCACTTTAAAATTATTTTACTCAACCAGAATAATCTTATTCAACCAGCTTTTACAGAAATAAAACAAGTTGACACACTGAACCTAATTTTGATTGCACAAAACATTGTTTTTCAGAACATATCATGCTGGCCTTCTAAAACTAGTTTTCAGTAATTACAGATTGAGACCAGTCTGTTCTCCATTTGGTAAGTGTTTATTGGTACTAAAGAGTGAGAGTGAAGCGCTTCTCTGAGTTTGATCAAAACAATTAGGAAATAGATTCCAGTGGAAAGTGGTATTTTGAATGAACTAAGTCATCAATATTCTCAGCAAATTACCACTAACCCATCGGGCAACTGAATACAAAATTCACTCAAGCACCAGAAATTTCAACTTGCCATTTTGAGTTGGGCAAATGAATTATCAACCCTTGCCCTGCACATGATCTGCCAAGTTCACTCCAAGTCTGTGACATAAAACTAAAGTTACTGTGCAACATCCATTTTTCTTCTTTCAATCAGTAACCTTGGCCTTTCACCTTTTGACACCAAAATTGATTGGTATTTTCCTTTATCAAAGTTCAAGACATCTACAAAAAAGTTTGGTCTGGGTCTGTGACATGAAATTAATATTATTGTACAGAAATCATTTTTCTTCAGTCAGTGTGGGGCCACCAAGTGGCCAAGTGGTCTAAAGCACTCGCCATTATGGATCACTGCCATCTCAACCTCTGTCTGCATGGGTTCGAGTCTCAGGTTTGGCCAATGTGGGTATGTGAGAAAACTTGCCAGTATCTTCTCACTGATCGGTGGTTCTTTCCTTGGTTTTCCCGGGTTCTTCCTCCACCATTTATACTGCCAACCATGTATAGTCGATCTTGTGCTGAAAAATGACATTAAACCCTACAACAACAACAACAACAATCTTCAGTCAGTCACCCTAAACTTTGACCTTTGGAACCTGACATTGACAGGATTCAACCTTACCCCGAATGCAAGCCCTATACAAAGTTTGGGAATGTTCATACGGGAGAACTCAATCTATTGTACAGATATGTAATAGGGAACAGCTGAATGGATGGATGACTGTCATTATTTGATATACTTAGCCTATTGGTGGGTATACACAAATTACTGGCTAAAAAAAATTGAATTTCACAAATATAAAAATCTGATTTCAGGACAAAAGTTGCAAGAAGAAGACTGGTCAAAAATAAATGTTTGATCACAGTTACTTCACTCTATTTTAACATAAATGACCCCAAAGCATAAAATGACACTTTCTGCAAAAAGCAACTGAAATAAATATTTGACCTTATCCATTCTGACCTAAAAAAAAAAATACAACCTTAAACGCATAAACACCATCTTAAATATCTCAAAATAAAAGATCAAAACTGAGGCTCTCAAATTTGTAAGTGCCAACAATATTCATGACAATGGAGAAATAAACGTCTTGAAAATTTTGACAGATGACAGTAAAGGTAATTCATAACCAGGCATCAACAATAGGATCAAAAAATTGTGGCTACAATTTCGGGTTTACAAGCAATATCTCTGAATCAATGCTCAAACACCAGAAAATTCTTGCCATTCCCAACTGCCCATATCCACAAATCCTGAGACAAGTATTGGTAATCAAAGATCTCCGCACTGTGGGTCAAATATCAATACCAGCACCCAATGCAAAGATGATTCAAGATTTGTTGATACAAGTCACAATGCTGCCTCGTCTGTCACAAAATTATATTGTAATTCATCACAGCTAAACCAATGATTATGCCAACCGCAGGGTAAGAGCTAGATTACTGTAATGTTTGATTTATTCACGGCAATTTGGGGGTCCCTTGACATGGTGCATCACTCATGTCAAAAGACTGGATCTTACTGGGTAAAAAATGAAATATGACATAATCTAAAGAATAAAAAGATGGGTTCCTTTCTCTGATTTCAGACAATGCATGAGTGAGTCACATGTGTGGCACAATTGTCTTGGACTCCATCTCTAGTAATTACAGGTCACAGATCTCATGAATCATTTTAGCAAGGGATTACAAGCAATCATATCACAGCCTTAAACATTCTACATACTGGCTTCATGCAACCCTAGTTCTGTCTTGCTATGAAGACAATTCTTTTGCCCTACTAGCCCAGGCAATTAAAACACACTGGTAAACCTAATTTTTGCCCTACTAGCCCAGGCAATTAAAACACACTAGTAAACCTAATTTTTCTATTGAAACTTAAAGAATAAATAATCTGATTTTCATTCAGCTTTATGTACCAGGTTAAAAGGTCAGTATTTTAAAAGTTGAAAGGTCAGTATTTTAAAAGTTAAAAGGTCAATATTTTAAAAGTTAAAAGGTCAATAGTTTAAAAGTTAAAAGGTCAATATTGGAAATGTTGCCTCTTGTTAAGTCATGAATAGTAATGAACAGTCACCAATTCGACTGTGAGCATGTTTTTGCAAAAGTTCAAATAGAAGATCAGTATATTAATATTTGTTTATTTATCTAGAAAGTTTGGCAGAATTCTGTAAAGGAAAAAAGACAATATGTAAATTATACAATGCTGAATTAATCTACAGTGGAACAACTTCAATCCAGCTAAATCACTTTAAATTCCAACTCACGTTATATTTATAATGTCAACTTTCACAACGACCATATTAATCACAACATCACCATTTCTATTTACTGTCAAACTGAGTTGGCAAATAAAGAAGAAAAAAAATCAGCATGCCATTTATTAGTTTTAGTCTAATCCCCAAAAATTATTTCAACAAGGCCTCCCCCCCCCACTATTTACTGCACTTAGATCTAGCTGAGTTGATATTGTTTCAATACGGCTTGGCAGGATGAGTGAGCAGATGAGTGTCATTAAACACCAAGGGAATGAAAGAAAGAAGGATGGATTATATTCCTTTACTTACATCAATGAATACTCAAATCCTATCTGAATACATTCAACAAATTTTCAAATGGCAAAACTTTAGTGTTTGCTCTGTGTGGATCATTCAATTTCTTCTTGAAATTTTTCATCTGAAGAATCTGGCAAAGACACCTGGCTTTAGGTATGAATATTGAATCTGGCAAAGACACCTGGCTTTAGGTATGAATATTGAATCTGGCAAAGACACCGGGCTTTAGGTATGAATATTGAATCTGGCAAAGACACCGGGCTTTAGGTATGAATATTGAATCTGGCAAAGACACCGGGCTTTAGGTATGAATATTGAATCTGGCAAAGACACCTGGCTTTAGGTATGAATATTGAATCTGGCAAGGACACCTGGCTTTAAAACAGAACTTCACACAAACATCTTGACTGCTTGAAAGCTACAGCCTGTATTATGAAATTGTTAACAACACCTTCCATCTTGGAAATCAGCTATTCTTCACCATAAAAATTAAGCTCAGAATCATTGACTCTCTTCTAACCATACAAATTTCGATCCATTCTTACCTCCATCCACTGAAAATTTCATAATTTTTAAAAATGTTGATGTGGAAATTGAATACAATGTTAAATCCATGCTAAATGATGCTTTTGTTTTTCATTTTAACTGTAGCTGTTGCAGCAGTAGATATCTTGCAAATTGTAACTGTATATATGCAAAATTTTTCACTTACTTGCAAGTCTGCACAAAGCCACTATGCATCATGTATATCTGGCCACTCAGTCTCCCCAAATTGTTTTTTACAAACTGTAAAATTCCCCATGGACAGTTCAGAGTCATGATTGAGAAGCTAATCTACTCATCAAACTTTTGAAATCTACTGATGTGATGTTATGGTTCTTTTACATGAATGTTAATCATACCAGTTTGTTAGCAGCTAGAAAAAAAAAAGCTTAGGAACCATACAGTATTGTAAATAAATTTGAAAGTAACCATTAAAATCTCTACCAATAAAATTACTATAATTTAATTTTGTATATTTTGTGAAGTACCAAAACAGTCTCTACATTCAATGCTCAGAAATTTAACATTCATCCCTCGAAATACACATACGCAAGTGCATTTGAGTAGGCGAGTCTTTGAATATTAAATGGCATTGTGTACTGTAGCTTAGCCAACAGGCAAGTTCCATACAATAAAGTGGATGTCCACTGTTACATAATTATAATACTGTAACTTTCTAATTGGGGCAATAAAACTTAATCTGTCCACTATGAGCCAGGACACGGACAATCCAAGATGATGGCTATGTCATGTCCATGACAGAAACAACATGAAGGAATAAGGTCCACTGTTGGAACATAGATTTTCCTTAAAACACAATGCATGTACTGTATAAAACTTTTTGAGGCCGAAAACACTATTCTTCTTTCAGTGACCCTGACCTTTGACCTTTTGATCCTGTCAGTGACCTTGATCTCTTACTCCCAAATCAACAGGTTTCTTCATATTTCTAAGTGCAGGCTATTAACAAAATTTTGTACACATTAATGTTATTCTAACAAAATCATTTTATTCCTTCAAAAATGTACAAGATTCTCATAACCCTAAGTGCAATCTATCCACAATGCTCGGAAAACAGATGATTGAAAATTCAAACTATCATAGAGAAATCACTTATAGTTTCATCATCACATTGACCTTAAACTTTGACCCAAAAATGTACATGGTTCTTTTTACTCCAAGTGCAAGCAACTGACAAGTTCTGGTAACCACAGATGTTGGATAATTCAAGTTATTGGGTAGAAACTATCTGCCTTTTTCTGTCACAGTGACAATGACCAATGAGCTTTTGAGCCCAAAATCAATAGGATTCTTCCTTATCTCAATTGCAAGCCATTCACAAAACTTGATAGCTATTGATGGTGGACAACTCCGAAATTGGTAGCAAGTAAATGGATTAATGAACATCATGATATAAAATGCTTTACCTTCAGGTGCTCATAAAAAACTATAATACTTCCAGCAATACCTTACTCTAAATTATTTAAAGTACATGTTTCACCTTCGGTTTCTACAGTTAAATTCAACTTTCATCCTTTCTTCGTATTAGTATCTTACTTTAAGCCAAAACAACCAAATTTCTAACTTCATATGTTCAATAAACACTTGAGTGGGAGCTGCAGTAGTTAGCATGCTGTACTCGCGACAAAATGGGCAAGGCACTGTACTCCAATTACCTTGGCACTAAATAACCTACTTTTGGTTTTGTGCCATAAACCAATCCAAATGAACACCTGAAATCTGTCTATAAATATTCATTAAAGTTGGTTAGGTTGCATGTTGTTAAAAAAAAATTGCCATTCTCTTTCAAAACTAATCCAGGCTTCAATGCATTATTAGATTAACTCAAATTATAGTCTGAAAGGCATGGATAATGGAGACACATGGTAAAATATAATTTTAATGACATGTCAACTTCACTTATAGATTGCGACATGTATCTATTGCTTAAGTTAGAATCAACAAAAATGTTTCGATTTGCACTCTTAGAAAATGCTTACATTTAAAATTCATGGCAGCTACTGAGTCTTTCTCATCACAACTGTGACTCAAAGAAAAATTTGGCACTTGCACCTGTTGCACATTTTGCAAACATTTTTGATTTCGCACACTTTAAATAGCGACAAACGATAACAGACCTTTAGAAATTTAATGTATTGGGTATTTTACTCCCTGGTTTTAAAGTAATTGCATTTTTTTAAAAACTTCATACAGTAATTTGTGAATACTACAAAAAGTTTCACTAGTGTATGGATGAAATTGACACTCTAAGTGTGATGCAGTTATCAGTGAACACAAAACACAAACTTACTATACCAGACTGAGTCATAATCATAAAAATCATGAATTATGCCATTTTAAACAAGTCAAACAGCTTAGTGACTAAGACTATTTTAGGATGCCTTTGATTAATGGACTTCAACTCTGTAAGACAGACAAATTCTGATCTGAAGTCAATGACAAAACTATATGATGATTAAAAGGTAAAGGAGGTTTATATAACAAATTTTGACCCTACGTTTTAAGAACTTTTTGACCATAAGAATTTTATGTTACCATGATCTTTGATTTTATATACCTTTTACGGAATTTTAATATTTTTACCATTTATATTTTATCTTGCTGGAAGGATTTATCTTACTCAAGGTTCTGTTCAATTTTTCATTTTCCTCATCACAACAAGGAAAAATCTGGTACTTGCATGTTATATGTTTTCCAACCACTAACCACTTAGGCCACTGGAGTGCCCCCAACCTTAAAAATTACAACTTTGTTATAGAAGGACCCTGTAGTGAGGAAGTGTTGTATATAAATATTTTCTTTCTTTTACAACTTTTATTAACTTTCTTTAAATGTTTAGATAACACAATTATTCTCAACACAATTATAAAAAAAGCATTCAATTAAAAACCTTCCCACCAACCATCACCCCACCCATCACAGTGTTGATCTCCAAACTTTAAATTTTGCAGAGTTACTGCTGATGTTGTGGTCCATGTTTCAGGACCCATTGTGCATAAGATATTAATGGACAGATGTAAGTTATAATAAGAAACTGACAAACTTAATCTTTGCAGCTTAATTAGTTGTAATGTATTCCTGACATCCAGTTTTCTCCTTAGAAGCATGATATATTGCAATATGTTACCATTACAATGTTAGAACCCTCCCTGTGTTATAATGTAATTGACATGTCTAAGCAGATTACAATTTCAGTTCTACTCAGACTGTTCAACACTGCTAACACCTCTGACTGTAGTAATGTAAATCTTGGCCTGTTTCTTTCATCTATTACCCTCTCTATAACTCTACTGTCCCCCAGAGTTCCATGCTGCCATCACCTACGACAATATATAGTCAAGTAACACATCTTTTATCCTTCTATAACTATGCCGTTTCCCCAACTTCCATCTTGCTAACAACACTGAGTGCAATAAAGTTAATCCTGACAAATTTCATCTTTTACCCTTGTATAATTCCACTGGTCCCCTAAGTTCCATGCTGCTAAACCCTGTAATTGGACTGTCCCCACTCCCCAAGTTTGATGCAGCTAACAGCACAGATTGTAGTACCACAGTAAATCCCGACATTTAAAGTACCAGTACATGCATACATGTGACAAAACAAGGACATCAAAAATCAGTACAATTCAAAATTTTCATTTGCAGATTGGCTTCTAAACCAGAGACATTTTTTATCAACATAATTATTTTATATTTTATGGGGACTGAAAACAAGACAAGTACATTTTTCGCCATAATATGTATCTCAATCATGACCACTTTTCTGTTCCACTTTGGGGGGCCTGGCCATGAATAATAATGTTTATTGTTTTTGTACACCAACAAGAATATTTCTGTGTAAAATCTGAGTTTGGATGCATAACTTCAACCAGTGTGTCTGTGTGTGTGTCTGTGTGTGATTTGGAATTTTAACATACGTTGGGAAAAAATTAAGTCATATTGCTACAATGTTTGCAGTTTGACAGTTTATAGTGATGTCTACCATTTGGGAATCACGCCACAGACATGTAGCATGATGTTCCACCCAGTCACATTATCCTGACTCCAGGCCAACCTGTTCTAACACTAACTTCTTAATGCTCATCAAGGCAGCTGCTGGTATCATTTTTATAAGTCTTTGGTATGACTTGGCTAGGGTTTGAACCCACGATCTTCTGCATCTGAGGCAGTTGCTCTAACTGCTTAGACCAACGTTGCGGTCACAACCAATTTATTAAAACGATCTGCATTTAGGAATGCTAATTTGTGCTCTGCAACAAAATTTGCAATCAAAGACTCAACAAGTGACCCTTTTATCCACTTCTGACCAGGTTTCAAATAAGGCCTTCGAAGTGGGTGTGTTTGTTACAAGAGAAACTTTGCTCCAGAGTCCAATGCAGTGGTAACTGCACATGCCTGGTGATATCATTTCTATCTCCACATACCATTTTAAAATCCCATGTGTATGACACACAATACAAACCCAGGACCCTTCCTACTCCACATACCATTTTAAAATCCACTGTGCATGACACACAATACAAACCTAGGACCTTTCCTACTCCACATACCATTTTAAAATCCACTGTGCATGACACACAATACAAACCCAGGACCCTTCCTACTCCACATACCATTTTAAAATCCACTGTGCATGACACACAATACAAACCTAGGACCTTTCCTACTCCACATACCATTTTAAAATCCACTGTACATGACACACAATACAAACCTAGGACCTTTCCTACTCCACATACCATTTTAAAATCCACTGTGCATGACACACAATACAAACCTAGGACCTTTCCTACTCCACATACCATTTTAAAATCCACTGTACATGACACACAATACAAACCCAGGACCCTTCCTACTCCACATACCATTTTAAAATCCACTGTGCATGACACACAATACAAACCTAGGACCTTTCCTACTCCACATACCATTTTAAAATCCACTGTGCATGACACACAATACAAACCCAGGACCTTTCCTACTCCACATACCATTTTAAAATCCACTGTGCATGACACACAATACAAACCCAGGACCCTTCCTACTCCACATACCATTTTAAAATCCACTGTACATGACACACAATACAAACCCAGGACCTTTCCTACTCCACATACCATTTTAAAATCCACTGTGCATGACACACAATACAAACCTAGGACCTTTCCTACTCCACATACCATTTTAAAATCCACTGTGCATGACACACAATACAAACCCAGGACCTTTCCTACTCCACATACCATTTTAAAATCCACTGTGCATGACACACAATACAAACCCAGGACCCTTCCTACTCCACATACCATTTTAAAATCCACTGTGCATGACACACAATACAAACCTAGGACCTTTCCTACTCCACATACCATTTTAAAATCCACTGTACATGACACACAATACAAACCCAGGACCTTTGCTGCTCCACATACCATTTTAAAATCCACTGTACATGACACACAATACAAACCCAGGACCTTTCCTACTCCACATACCATTTTAAAATCCACTGTGCATGACACACAATACAAACCTAGGACCTTTCCTACTCCACATACCATTTTAAAATCCACTGTGCATGACACACAATACAAACCTAGGACCTTTCCTACTCCACATACCATTTTAAAATCCACTGTGCATGACACACAATACAAACCCAGGACCTTTCCTACTCCACATACCATTTTAAAATCCACTGTGCATGACACACAATACAAACCTAGGACCTTTCCTACTCCACATACCATTTTAAAATCCACTGTGCATGACACACAATACAAACCCAGGACCTTTCCTACTCCACATACCATTTTAAAATCCACTGTGCATGACACACAATACAAACCTAGGACCTTTCCTACTCCACATACCATTTTAAAATCCACTGTGCATGACACACAATACAAACCCAGGACCTTTCCTACTCCACATACCATTTTAAAATCCACTGTACATGACACACAGTACAAACCCAGGACCCTTCCTACTCCACATACCATTTTAAAATCCACTGTGCATGACACACAATACAAACCCAGGACCTTTCCTACTCCACATACCATTTTAAAATCCACTGTGCATGACACACAATACAAACCCAGGACCTTTCCTACTCCACATACCATTTTAAAATCCACTGTGCATGACACACAATACAAACCCAGGACCTTTCCTACTCCACATACCATTTTAAAATCCACTGTGCATGACACACAATACAAACCTAGGACCTTTACTACTCCACATACCATTTTAAAATCCACTGTGCATGACACACAATACAAACCTAGGACCTTTCCTACTCCACATACCATTTTAAAATCCACTGTGCATGACACACAATACAAACCTAGGACCTTTCCTACTCCACATACCATTTTAAAATCCACTGTGCATGACACACAATACAAACCTAGGACCTTTCCTACTCCACATACCATTTTAAAATCCACTGTGCATGACACACAATACAAACCCAGGACCTTTCCTACTCCACATACCATTTTAAAATCCACTGTACATGACACACAATACAAACCTAGGACCTTTCCTACTCCACATACCATTTTAAAATCCACTGTGCATGACACACAATACAAACCCAGGACCCTTCCTACTCCACATACCATTTTAAAATCCACTGTGCATGACACACAATACAAACCCAGGACCCTTCCTACTCCACATACCATTTTAAAATCCACTGTACATGACACACAATACAAACCCAGGACCTTTCCTACTCCACATACCATTTTAAAATCCACTGTGCATGACACACAATACAAACCTAGGACCTTTCCTACTCCACATACCATTTTAAAATCCACTGTGCATGACACACAATACAAACCTAGGACCTTTCCTACTCCACATACCATTTTAAAATCCACTGTGCATGACACACAATACAAACCTAGGACCTTTGCTACTTGCCTGTATAAACTTAAACTCTGATTTCCAAGCTTTGCCAAATATATCTTAGCTACTGATTTTTAACATTACGTGAAAGCTCATACTTTGACATTTCCACCCGAATTGACCAAAAAGAGTTAAGAGCTTGCCTTTAATATTTCTCTTTAAAAAATCAACACACATGTTTCTGTTGAATTCTTTTTTTGGTCAGTCTGCTCTTTTTATCTTACCTCAGCCAGAAGCTGGCCAAGCTTTAATCAAAGACTCAGAAAAGATCATGGACCATGTATGATCATGTATTTCAGACTGACCATTCAAGTGCATGGAAACGGACACCTGTGGCAAAGAAATAAGTAGAACTGGACATCCACTAGGTCTGGTTGGTGTCCACTACAGCTGGTGGAAATCCACTCAATATCATAAGATTCCCTCATAGGTTTCAATTCTGCCATTATGGGTTTTATGGTACCCCTCAATGACTTTACTTTACTGAACCCAAAGCTATAGTCCAGACACAAAGCAATAAGTTGTGACAATACAGTATACACGGCCATTTTAGGTGGTAATTTCACACCTGTACCTCTACAATACTGTATACACAGTCAACTTAGGTGGTAATTTCAAACTTGTACTTCTGCAAACTATAGTGACATGCTTGTAGTATTTATCAGTAACCTAAATGAGGCATACACAAATAAATGTGTGTAACATGGAAAGAATCAACATACAGTATTTTAAAATTTTGGGATATCCTCCAACCCCTGTCCCATGACAGTGTTTACATGAGAAAATTGCATCATTATATCCCTGTTTATTGACTACATGCACTTGCAAGGATACACACACGTAGAAATACATGTCCTTTTCTGTAGCAAGCAATTCTTTGACACTTGTTTTCAGTATATATTTCATAAAAATATTTGTTATACTGGTTCTAATTTTTTTTAACTTTATGTTCCAACATAATTCCAAGACTCAATTTTGACAAACTACCACAAACGCACAAAATATTCACCTAAGACATCTCTCATTGATCACATTTACTGCAGTCATCCTTTAGATAATAAATGCAACAAGTTTTTATCACGTGTGCTTAAATAATACACCAAACTGAATAAATTTTTGACACCTTCCAACACCTATTCAAAGACACATGGTAATGACATTCTTTTGAGAATGAAGATAAACGCTAAGACCAGCAATTAAGACCAATAGAGATTACAAATGAATTCCCTATTTCTAGTGTACATGCATGATAAATTAAGACTAGTAATTAAGACTACAAGAGATTATAAACAAATTCCTACTATTTCTAGTGTACATGCATGATAAATTAAGACTAGTAATTAAGACTACAAGAGCTTATAAACAAATTTCTTACTATTTACAGTGCACATGCATGATAAAGTAATTCTAGGATATAAGACTAATAGAGATTACAAATGAATTCCTATTTCTAGTGTACACGCATGATAAATTAAGACAAGTAATTGAGACTACAAGAGATTATAAACAAATTCCCTACTATTTCTAGTGTACATGCATGACGAAGACTAACATATAAAAACTAACAGAGATTACAAATGAATTCCCTATTTTCAGTGTACATGCATGATAAATTAAGACTAGTAATTAGGACTAACAGAGATTACAAACAAATTCCCTATTATTTACAGTGTACATGTATGATAAAGTGCAAGAGACATAAAGACATACAGACATGAAACTACTTTTTCAAAACATTTCTTGAAAACAAATGTGTCCTCATATAATAAACCTGTATTCAGTATGAATAATGTCCTCATATAATAAACCTGTATTCAACATGAATAATGGGTCCTCATCAAATAAGCCTGTATTCAAGATGAATAATGTGTCCTCATATAATAAACCTGTATTCAATATGAATAATGTGTCCTCATATAATAAACCTGTATTCAGTATGAATAATGTGTCCTCATCAAATAAGCCTGTATCCAATATGAATAATGTGACCTCATATAATAAACCTGTATTCAATATGAATAATGTGTCCTCATATAATAAACCTGTATTCAGTATGAATAATGTGTCCTCATCAAATAAGCCTGTATCCAATATGAATAATGTGACCTCATATAATAAACCTGTATTCAATATGAATAATGTGTCCTCATATAATAAACCTGTATTCAGTATGAATAATGTGTCCTCATATAATAAACCTGTATTCAGTATGAATAATGTGGCCTCATCAAATAAGCCTGTATTCAATATGAATAATGTGGCCTCATATAATAAACCTGTATTCAATATGAATAATGTATCCTCATATAATAAACCTGTATTCAGTATGAATAATGTGTCCTCATATAATAAACCTGTATTCAGTATGAATGTGTCCTCATATAATAAACCTGTATTCAGTATGAATGTGTCCTCATATAATAAACCTGTATTCAGTATGAATAATGTGTCCTCATATAATAAACCTGTATTCAATATAAATAATGTGTCCTCACATAATAAACCTGTATTCAGTATGAATAATGGGTCCTCATATAATAAACCTGTATTCAGCATGAATAATGGGTCCTCATATAATAAACCTGTATTCAGCATGAATAATGGGTCCTCATATAATAAACCTGTATTCAATATGAATAATGTGTCCTCATATAATAAACCTGTATTCAATATGAATAATGTCCTCATATAATAAACCTGTATTCGACATGAATAATGTGTCCTCATCAAATAAGCCTGTATTCAAGATGAATAATGTGTCCTCATATAATAAACCTGTATTCAATATGAATAATGTGTCCTCATACAATAAACCTGTATTCAGTATGAATAATGTGTCCTCATCAAATAAGCCTGTCTCCAATATGAATAATGTGACCTCATATAATAAACCTGTATTCAATATGAATAATGTGTCCTCATATAATAAACCTGTATTCAATATGAATAATGTGTCCTCATATAATAATCCTGTATTCAATATGAATAATGTGTCCTCATATAATAAACCTGTATTCAATATGAATAATGTGTCCTCTTATAATAAACTTGTATTCAATATGAATAATGTGTCCTCATCAAATAAGCCTGTATTCAATATGAACAATGGGGCACCATCAAATAAGCCTGAGTGCAGTCAAAGATTACACTGCTCATCTCCTCCCATACTAGTCTCTAACAGCTATTGTAAAAAATTGCATCTAAAAAATTTTACCAGGGGTCTCAAACTCAAACCACCCTGTGGGCTGCATGAGGGCATTTTTGATGCCCCAAGGGCTGCACCACCTCTGCTATCTCTAATGACACCTTGTGATGCCAATCATTTTGTAGGCCACAGGACATGGCATGGCAAGCCACTTGTTTGAGACCTCTGATTTAGACTAAAGTAATCTTGGCCCCTTTTATCACCAACAATTTTTTTTGCACCCACTTTTATGAAATTCAATAATTTTTCAAACCAATTCTCTGAATTCAACGATGTTTCAAGGTTATGCAAACCCTTATTGAGGTTGGAGGTACATGTATATAACAAAGTTTTACTGTGTCATTATTTGGAACCTTTATGAAGGCTGGAGTGATTCAACACCCTGATATAGTTTTACCATGTCATTATTTGGAACTCTGACAAAAGTTGGAGTGATAGTGATTAAAACTCCCAAAGTTTTAATGTGTCATTATTTGGAACCCTGACAGAGGCTTGAGGGGTTTAACACCCTGACAGAGTTTTACCATGTCATTATTTGGAACCCTGACAGAGGCTTGAGGGATTTAACACCCTGACAGAGCTTTACCATGTCATTATTTGGAACCCTGACAGAGGCTTGAGGGATTTAACACCCTGACAGAGTTTTACCATGTCATTAGTTGGAACCCTGATGGAGGTTGGATAGTGATTAAAACACCCAAAGTTTACCATGTCATTATTTGGAACCCTGACAGAGGTTGGAGTGATTTAACACCAGAGATGAAGCTTTACCGTGTCATTATTTGGAAGTCTGACAGAGTAGGAAAAAAACAAGAATTTCACAACAGGTGCTATGCTGGCCAGACTAGATTTCAGACCAGCCCAATTTTCATTAAAATACCAATCAGACAATATAATAAGTAGTTTAGCAAAAATCAAATATCAACATAACCAATCATTCAGGAGGAGTAGCAAAACTATTTTGATTTATGACTAGAACAGCTTAACATTGTGTTTGATAAAAGGAATAAATCCAAAAACTGCTGTTTTCCATATTAGATACTCAAAAATAAGCAAAACCACCAACAGGATGCAAAATTACTGTATTTTATGCAAACTTTTGGAAATCATAATAAATTTACTTCTTTCTCGGTACTAAAACAGTATAATAACAAACAAGGAAATGAAATATTAAAAATAATTTTTAATTCTTGTAACTGTATGCATTGATGTTTCTGAACACAACTGTAGTTCCACAATGATAAGTCAAGAGTGACTTACTAATACTGCTTTCGGAAAAGGAGGAATGGCTTGCTTACCATTGGAAGTGAAGGAAGGCTTGCTTATCACTGGAAGTGGAGGAATGGCTTGCTTATCATTGGAAGTGGAGGAATGGTTTGCTTATCATTGGAAGTGGAGGAATGGTTTGCTCATCATTGGAAGTGGAGGAATAGCTTGCTTATCACTGGAAGTGTAGGAATGATTTGCTTATCACCAGAAGTGTAGGAATGGCTTGCTTATCACTGGAGTGGAGGAATGGCTTGCTTATCATTGGGAGTGGAGAAACAGCTTGCTTATCATTGGAAGGCGAGGAATGGCTTGCTTATCATTGAAAACAGCTTCAATGAAGCTACATAAATGATTCAAATTGTCAAAAACTTAGAGAAAGTTTTTTTACACAAAGACTTTCACTAAAAAGATTTTCTCTTTTAATGGGGTGGCATCCTTCTAATGTTTTTATGACTGTTGTTGTTATTATGGGGTTTAAGGCCATTCTTCAGCACATGATAGGCTATGCAATGCGGCCAGTATGAATGGTGGAGGAAGAACCACTGACCCACGAGAAGCTACTGGCAAGCTTTCTCACATACCCACATCGACCAAATCCTAGACTCGAACCCAAGCAGACAGAGGTGAGATGGCAGTGATCCATAAAGGAGAGTGCTTTAGACCATTCAGCCACTCAGGGACATTTTTTTATGACTACAGTTTTTTTCAAAACTACATAGAGGAATGTTTTAAATGATCTTTCAGAGATTGAATATACTGAAAATAAAGGTACTTTATACAGAAAAGCAAATAAAATGATCAGAAAAAGATGTTTATTAAGAATATTTCAACCACTTAAGCCACCCACCTTACTCTGTTCATTCCTTCTTAATTTTTCAGAGGTTCCAGAGCATTTTGTTCCCTTGCTTCTGCCATGGTCTATGCATGTCAGATAAGACCGACTAGACATCATAAACAGTCTTTTAATGAAAACCTCACACTGATATGATCATTTATTCAGAAGCAGTAGTGATAACAAGACTGTCAAGATGGCTGTAATACTGGATGTCTGAATAGCTCGATTTTCATTAGGCCCAACCCAATTAAACATCACAAGAGGTCTTGCAATAAAAACCCAATGCTAATATGACTTTCCATTCAGGAGTAGTAGCAACATGTTTAAGATCTGGTGGCCATATTGGATATGTGTACAGTATCATTTTCATTCAAGTCAAACAAGACATCATATGAAGGATGTCATATGATGTCTTGTGGTGAAAACCCCATGTCTATATGACTTTCTGTTCAAAACTAAAGATAACAAGACTTTCAAGATGGCAGTTGTGGAGGCCATAATGAATCTCCAAGCATTTTTATTTAGGACCAACTAGATATTGTCCAAAGTTTTACAGTCAATATGATTTTCCATTCAAGCTGTAAGATTTTCATGATGGCCACTGCAGTGATCATTAGATGTTGTTGTTGTTGTAGGGTTTAATGCCATTTTTCAGCACATGATAGGCTATACATGGCAACCAGTATTAATGGTGAAGGAAGAACCTGTGAAAACCCCAGAAAGAACCAACAACCCATGAGAAGCTACTGGACAGCTTTCTCACATACCCACCATTGGCCGTACCTAAGACTTGAACCCAAGTAGAGGTGAGATGGCAGTGATCCGTAACTATGAGTGCTTTAGACCACTCAGCCACTCGGGGCCCGTAACATTGGGTGTGAAAGTGGCCCTATTTTCATTTAGAACCAACTATACCTGGTGATGCATGTGTGTGCAAAGTTATGGAAATCCTTGAATTATTTTAGGTGCATAGCCCAAAGAAATGTGTGCTAACTGACAGATGATAAAAAAAGCCATGTTATAAGCTCTTCCGGTGTATGACTGGCGGAGCTAAAAACTGTATGCTTCATTTATCCATTCCATTGATCCAATATCATTTACTTCTGGCACACAACTATAAATTAATGTTCACTTGACTTGTGATTCAAGTCTAGTGAGTGATGATTATTTCCACTTATAAATGCCTCATTGGTTGTGATTGAAGCCAACCTAACCAAAAGCTATTTATTATTACAAAAAGCAGTTTTAAAAGCAGTAGTAGTCATACATCACTGGCTGGCTCTGCACTAACAGATTTCACAAAATCAGAAAGTTTAAAAACCATTTGCCAATTTCATAGCAACATAAAGAAAGTTTGACAGGTTTTAAAATACTTGATAATTGATCAATTTCACTAGAAAGTAATATTTTTAGACAGGTGTGCACTTCTGCCTAATTGGAAAGCACATGTTTGATGAGAGCAATAAAAAAGTCATTGCTGTGCATTCAGCTTTTAGCCATGTGTGCAATGATTGATACGTTTTTAATGAATAGACATTCATTTTAAAAAGGCCATACAAGTTCTCGCAGCTAGTTGTTTTTTTTCTATCAAAATATTATTGTGTTTTTCTTAATCCATCATGTCATTTCATCTGAACTGATCTGGATATTTTAAGTGCTCTTGTGACTTGGTGAAACATCTTGCAAGAAACTGTACAGTTGATGAAGGCTTCCATTGATACGCTCTATGCCATCTGCCATTATTAGAGCAGTCCTTCCACATTTTAAGGGAAAATGATTAAATGGGGATTCGTTTTATACAAAAGTATAAATATTTTATGGGAAACAGCTTCTTCAAGACAATACAGTTATATAAATCCAGCTGCACCAAGCAATAACACTTTTGCATTTTGTCTGGGTTAGTCTATCTGGGCTAAAGAAATTAAAGACTTTTGCTGACAGCCTGTAGCAAGTCTAAAATTTGTTTGATCAACATTTTCTATTACTGTCAAATATTATTTTTATTAAATATGAAGGAAATAATTAAGTGTTTTTACCATTTCATAACAAGAGTAATTTCAAAGAGCGTGATGCTATAGTGGCCACACAAAAAAAGCTAGGAATCAATGTTCAGTCATTTTTTTATATACCTGATTAGACATCTGATTTACACTGATCAACATATCTATTAAAGATTATATATATATATATATATATATATATATATATATATATATATATATATATATATATATATATATATATATATATATATATATACATATATATATATATAAAGTGAGAGATTAGAACATTAAATAGTCTTTATTATTTGGCTTAGGAGATCAATCTCCCTATGATCTCCCTATGAAGTGAGAGAAAAAAAACATTTTCTTCTTCTCTCTCTCCACACACAAACACACACACACAGAGTAAAAGTAAATGGTCTCATCCAGAGCAAGACAGCAAAAGATCTCATCAACCGAGTGAAGAATAACATCTAATTTTCTATTGATGTGGTCAGACATATATGAATAGTAATAACATTTTCAAAATGTCTGACACAGAGACCATACTAGTCATTAGATTAGCACCAGTTTCACTGACTAGTTGTTATAATTAGATTTTCGATTAAAAGTCTATGTTAATATGACTTTGCATGTGTAAGCAGTAGAGATAACAAGATTTTTAAACATGGTGGACACATTGGATGTCAGATTGGTACCATTTTCATTTATGACGCACTAGACATCATAAAGTCTTTCACTAAAAAACCCACAATAATATGGTCATTTATTCAGGAGACGCATTGATAACAAGACTTATCAAGATGGCTGCTGTGGTGGCCATATCTGATTTTCACTTAGAACCAACCAGACATAATATGAAGTCTTGCGGTTAAAACTCCATGTCAACATGACTTTCTGTTCAGGAGGAGTAGCTATAATAATATTTTTAAGATATTCACTGAGGCATCCAAAATGGATGTCCCAGAGATATTACTTTCATTCAGGACCAACTAGTCCAAAGAATGAATGTGTGTAAAGCTTCATGGCAATCCCTTCAGTAGTTACGGAGAGCAGTGATAACAAATCTGTGCTAAGAGATGATGGACCAGGCCACACCAAGTTCTTATGGTCTGTGACCACTATAGCTAAAAAATCTCTTACAGGAAACCAGGAAATTATCGGTATCATATTTTTACAGCTCTCCATGATTAATGGAAATCTATTTTAGTCTGTATTTACTTACATCATCTGTTGAATTTCTACTGTATACACATGCTGATTGGACAGCTTTGTTCCTGCAGCAGGTGGAGAGGTTGGTAAACCACTGGATTCTTTACCACTCATTCTATATTGTCACCTGGAATTAAATGGAAACAAATTTTCATCTTTCACATACCATGCGATGTTCTGACCTTAGCTCATCTGACTGAATTTGTGGCAACCAAAGTACAAGATTCCCTCCAACGAACTGATGCTCTAATGGATGAAAAGAATTTCCAGGAATTCAAGATAAGACCATTTCTTCCTTTTAACTGCTGAGTGTTGAAACCTGCATCTCTGATATCCTTCAGTGATTACAAGATTTTCAAATTAGCTGATGAGGTGGACATACTGGATCTAAGACTGGCATCTTTTTCATGAAGGACCAATAAAAGATTACAAGAAGTCCTCTGGTGAAAACCTCATGTTGATAGGACTTTTTATTTTTTGGAGTAATGATAAGAAAATTGTTAAGATATCTGCTATGGTTGCCAATATCAGATTCAGACCATTTCCATTTAGGTCCAACTAAACAACATAATTAGTCTCTTGGTAAAAGCACAATACTGATGCGAACAGCTATCTAAAAGTAATGATGTCAAGATTTCCATGATGGATATTGATGCAACCGTACTGACAGTTTTCAATTACAACCAACAAGACATCATAAGATGACTTATAGCGAGACCCCCATGCTAATATGACCATTCATTCAGCAAAAACCCCATGCTAATATGACCATTCATTCAGCAAAAACCCCATGATAATATGACCATTCATTCAGCAAAAAACCTATACTAATATGACCATTCATTCAGCAAAAACCCCATGCTAATATGACCATTCATTTAGCAAAATCCCCAAGCTAATATGACCATGCATTCAACGAAAACCCCATGCTAATATGACCGTGCATTCAGGAGAATAATAACAGGATTTTCAAGATGGCTGCCATGGTAGCCATAATGGATGTCAGATCAGCACTTTATTTAGAACCAACTTAATCAGAAGTCTTTTAGTGATAACCCCATGTTGGTATGACCATCAATTCTGGAGAAGTAATAATAACAGGATTTTCAAGATGTAATTGTGGTAGTCATGCTGGATTTCTGGTGAAAACCCCATGGAAATATGCCTTGTCATTCAGGAGAAGTGCCAATAACAATATCTTCAAGAAGGCCAATGCAGTGGCCAGACTGGATATCAGATCTGCACCATTTTTATTTAGAATCTATTACATATTACAAGAAGTCTTTTAGTGAAAATCCCATACTGATATGACCAGCCATTCAAGAGAAGAAGTGATAAGATTGTCAAGATGGCCACTGTGACCTTTGGCCTTATTAGACAATCAATCTGCTCCAAGTTCATTCAGGACCAACTAGACATCATAAGAAGTATTCTGGCAAAAACCCTATGTCAGTATGACTTTCCATTCTGGAGGGGTAGCAAGATTTTCAAAATGGCTGCTGTGGTGGCCTTATTGGATATCACAATACCATTTTCATTTAGAATCAACTAAACATGATAAGTCTTTTAGCAAAACATCAAGTTGATATAACCATGCATTAAGGAGACATAGCAATAACAAGATATTCAAGATCTGGAAGCCATACTGAGGGGCACCATTTTCATTTAGGACCAACTAGACCTTGGGTTGACTGTGTGTATCAAGTTTCAAAATCACTCTCCTATGAGACATTTAACTAACAAAGTCATTGTTTTCCAATACTGTTAACTGCATAAGTTAAGAAAAAAGTTATTTCAAAGTTTCCCAAGGCTTTGTCTGACGTGTGATGGCACATTAGCATAATTTGTCCCCTACTGAAATGCTCCTATGTCAGGAATCGATACCTATTTATTGTCCACTATTGAAATGCCACAATGCCAGGAATGAGGACTGATTATTTATTACATGTTGTCCATCATAATTAAAATATGTACATGTAACTAAATATTTTGAAAAAAGAGCAGATGGCTAAGAAATCTGGGTCACTCAAGCTTTATCTCTAACAAAAAAATATATAAATTGAAATTTCACAGCATAAGCATCTCTTTTTTGTCCAAACTATAAGCATATTTTATATCTTTTGTCAAAATTAGTCAAATTCTGTTGCACAGGTTCATGAGGTAAAGTTGTTTCAATGTTAGCAGTGAAATTTTACAGAAAATTAGCAAAAGCCTGAAAGCCTTTAATCATGCCAGCAAGCTTTCTGTCAAATTTGATCCAATTCTGTTCAATATTAAATGTTGCGATTATGTTTTAAAGATTTGTCAACTTGTAGCACTGTCAGATATTTCTGATGTTGGACAGCCATCATTTGTACAAAACAGAAAGTCCTCATTGCCGGTTTGCCTCTAGAAAATTTCAGTCCAATTCTGTTGTTTGTTTTTGAGAATTTGTATTTGAAAATGGATAAGCATTTTTTTCAACAAGAGTACAATGAACAGTATTATACAAACAACCTGTGTTAATAACTCTTTATGTAGGCATTTTACGGCATGGCTGATTTAGGAGATTATAGACCAGGGGCCAGCAACCTGCGCCACAAGTGCCACAAGGTGGCACATCAAGAGGTTTTGTGTGGCATGTGAAGGGATGCCAAAAATCTCGATTTTAACAGTGTTACTCTCGTACTGGTGGCACGCACTCGTTCATTTTGTATTTAATCCCGAGAAAGTGGCACGCTATATAAAACAGGTTGCTGACCCCTGTTATAGACCGATGGCTCTAAATGGCCTTGACCTTTGGTTAAGGTGCAGGATTGAACTAAAATGAATGTATAGAAACCATTTTTTTTGCATTAGAAAACGATGCTCTTGACCTTTAAACCCTAGAATCTATATTTATCACCCCAAAAGAAAGCCATACACATAGTATGATATGTGTAGATAGTGGTTTTGCAGTTGTAGCATTCTATGCTCCGCCTTAAGGTGGTCAGGGCCCCAGGCAGTCTGATGGTCTAAAGTGCTTGCCTTTACAGATCACTGTGATCTCACCCCTGTCATGTGGGTTTGAGCCTAAGCTTGGATATAAGAAATTGTGCCAGTGGCTTCCGATGGGTTGCCAGTTATTCTCATGGCTTTCCCTGCGTTCTTCCTCCACCAAATATTCAGGCTGCCATGTATAGCATATCATCATGTGCTGCAAAATGATGTTCAGAACAAACCAAAATGGCAGGCATTTGAAAATAAATAAAACCTTTTCAACTGATAACAATTAATGTCAAATTTGGTCAAAATTCTTTTGAGCAGGTATTTAGAAGCAGTCATTTACAGTTTTTAGTTTATTTTTAATAACAGTGGCCATATTGTAAATATTTTAAAGGCCCTGATGCTATGATACTTTCTGTAGAATCTGGTAAAATCCTGTTCAGTGGTTTTTAACAAGTTGCTATCACATTTAGTGAAAAATGATGTGTTGCAGTTATTCAAAAGGAGTCGTTTAAAGGCTTTTCTCTTTTTAGTAATGGTGGCCATATCTGACAGCATATCAGTATAATCTGCCCTCTATGTTTTCCTTTCTGTCAAATTTAGTCAAATTCTGTTGAGAAGTCTTTTAGGTCATGTAGATTTATCTATTTTTAGTAACAGTAGCCATATTTTAGTAACAGTGGCTATAAAATGAAAGTTGTCTATGCATAGACGATTTCTATTATTGTTGCTCGAATTCCATTCAGCAGTTTTTAACAAGACTATTGAAAGTTTTACTATTTTAGTAACAGTGGCAATATTTGATGGCAAGTAAGTATGATACTTACTTGCCATCAATTATTGCCACCGTATAAAATATGAAAGCCCTCTCAGCCAGGATGCTTCCTCTCATGTTATTTAAGCCTGCTGAGTGATTTCTGAGAAGTTGTTTGGAGGTTTTTGTATTTTAGTAATGGCAGCCATATTTGACGGCAGACCAGCATAATTTGTACAAGCTTTAAAAACCTTTATGGCTGGATGTTTTCTGAAAAATTTGGTCAAATTGTATTGAGCAGTTCACGAGAAAGATGTAAGGTTTATCTATTTGAAGTAACAGAGGTCATATCTGAAGGTCAAAGGACATATCTGAAGGTCAGATAAGCATTCTTTGAATAAATTTGTCCTATGATGCTAAGTTTTTGTCAAATTTGATAAAATTCAGTTGAGTGATTTTCAGCAGTTGTTGAAAATTGCTTTATCTTTACTAATGTTGGCTGTACTAGATGACATATCTACATAAAGTGAACAAGTTTCAAAGACCTTGACACCTGAATACTGATTAGAGTTGCTATATAAATCAGACTTGTCACTTACCAAAAATGCAAGGTATTTTAAAATGCATGAGTTTTTGGGCAATAAAGAAAAGAAGGAAATCTCCAGCCATGGGCTGAGTTTGGCAACATATGCTGTTCTGTTACAAAATTAAATGCAGTAAATCAGGCAGCCATCATTTTATAAGAGTCAGTTAAAATACAATGAAATCTGCTCTAAAAGCCATTTCTGAGTGGCACCCAACTCTATATGGCCACAACAACACAAAATTTGTGTTTCTGGTTGACTGAAAATCCTCGTTTCTCTTTGCTGACCCTATCACTTTTTTCTACCATGGTAAAAATAAAAATTTACAAAAAAATAACATTAAATATATATGTTTAAATAAAATAATTACCTGTCTACTCTAACTTTAAAACTGGTGCAATAGGAAACACTCATATATTTTTTTACATGGCCTAAGACAAAAACATTATTCAGGGCCCAACATAATACACCTAATATAAAATTAAGATCCATGCAACAGCCAATTCTAAATTAGAACCAGTTAAATTCCAACTCATAAGCTGTTCCTTTGACGTATGAGCTGGAAAAGGGAATAGAGGTGAAAATAACATGGGGAAGACCTGGAGGGAAGGGATGAGTGATTTGGACTTTTAATGTTGCTTTAACAATTTTTCAGTCATATTGCCTTTATGTATGTTGTGTGGCATTTTATAGCGATGTCGAACACAAAGCCTCCCACAGCTGATGCAGATGCTCTAACCAATAGGCCACCAGAGTAGTCAAGGTGGGGGGGGCAAAGCTGGTGTGCACCTCCACCCCCCAAAAAAAAAATGACCAGAAAAGAACACAAACATTTCCAAGTGAAAGTGTTCTTTACAGCAGTTAAATTGTTAAAATGATGCCCTGGAAATGATTAAAATGTAGAAGTTTCCAGGGGCATGGCCTACTGGGCTCCCACTACCGCCACCTTGGTGTTGCATACCCCCAGACTCATCTATCTGATTACTCACCACCACCACCCAGCAAACAATATTTTAGGAAGTGCCCCTGAATGAGTTGTACCAAATGCACTTATCTGTTGCTTCTTCAAACTGAACAATGATGTCTCTGTAATCTTAAAGTCAATGAGAAAATATTAAATTACAGAAAAGCAACTCAAATAGCTATTCTTTTGTTAAAAAATAAGCTACCTGACTCTTTCTATGCCTTTTCATTTACCTCAAGAGATCAAGAAAAGCTAAATGAAAGTATAAACACCTGAATGGAGTCCAATTGCTTATCTGTGGCATATCAAATGATGTTTGGTATACTAACAGAGAAAAGTTGTATCCCTTTTATGGACAGTAATGACTGACTTCAATAGCTGCATCAATTAAATCTACTTATGTCCTGTAGTAATCCTAAAATTGTTTGTGAATGATGCACACACCTGCAATATAAATACAAATTTAAATCTATGCAAAGTTAGTGGACTTTATATTTTATTAATAAGCCATCACACAAAAGGTTTATGGTTACCCATTGTGTAAACTGTACTTTGTACTTGCTCAACTCTGAGTCTACTATAAATGTTAATGCTTTGTGATATGAAAAGGGTGCTAATCTTTGACATCAACAAATACGCGACAGGTAACAAAGAAAACATTATCATGATGGTCTCTTAATAAGTCATGAATTTTCTCTTCTGATTTGCAACTGTGGTATGAAAAATCCAATTCAAAACAGGTCAAGAGGAAAACCACAAAAATGCCAGAAACTTTGGAAATCAATAACAAAGTAAGCAAATTCATTTGAATCATCTTGCCGTCTTATAAACATCTGAATTTCAGCACACATAAACCAGTACTGATTGCTGATGTGTCACATAATTCAAATAGATAAAGACTGGATCACAAGGTTGTGTCTCTTCAATGTCAGCTTCCCCAAAGATAACCAGCCCACTTATTAGCAGGGACTTTTCTATCAAATCTTTCTTTTCTAATTTATCTTTTTGGGGTTGACATTTCACAAAAATTTGATGACCATTAAAAGGATTCTGATTATGAGTCGTATAGATCAAATAGTCAAAACTACTGTAACTATCAGTCTATTTATCAACAAACACCACTTTAAGTATTTTGACTATTGGTAGCACATATGAAATAGTGAGAACTACTGTAACTAGTTGTCTCTTTATGAGGAGCTCCAATGTATATACTACACTTTTTCCTATTTTCTTACTTAATGCAGAAAATGGGGCCACAGGTTTAAAACGCTAAGCTCTACTGATGACTACCATCTCATCTCTGTCCATGTGGTTTCAAGTCTCAGGCTTGGCCAGTGTGGATATGTGAGAAAGCTGCCAGTACCTCCCATGAGTCTCATCAGGCATTTCCTGGGTTCTTCCTCCACCATTTATACTGGGGGCCATATATAGCCTGAACAGAAAAATGGAGTTAAATTTCAAAAAGAAAAAAAAAAACAATACAGAAAGTGTCCTCTTATGTATATTCTTGCATAATGGCAAATTTTGAACTTTCACCTTTCTACACATTTATTTGTCCACTGGTATTACAGACTGAAAGATAATTAGATGAAACAAACAATTTTGTCCAGACCTCAACTAAAGTTGACATGTCACTCACAAACTTTCCAAAGTTGAATCGACAATGTCACATGATCAAAACAAACTTTATATTTGTAAACAAAAGACAGTGGGCTCAAAGTGCAATGACTATATAATGGTACAGTGTCAGTTATATGGTGGTAGTGGTAGTGGTTATCGTTATCTAGAGGATGATCGACCACGTTATGGCCTGATCATGTGGATAGTAAAAATATGAAATTAATGGATGGAAAAAAGACAGACCTAAACTGAGATACAGAACAGAATAACATGAGCCCCCATACACAAAACATAGTAATTGAATCAATTATATTAAACAAAAATAAACTGTGTATGACACTTGAAGGATACACTTCTATTATAAAGTAATTACCACAATGTTATTACAAGAATGCAATCAGCAGTTCCGTTTACACAGATATGACCAATTTCATCATAATATCAAGAGAGAGTGCTCAAACTCAATTGTCCAGCATGAGTGCATAATATGCTGACTCACTGCAGTTTACTCCAGATTCAACACTGGTGGTAGATTGAGGTTGATTTATCCCTTTGACTTCCCATGTGATGTGGCCTACAATGACCTCTCTCTCTTGCATCCAGCTTCTCATGGGTCTCAAATGCATTATCGATCCCTTCATCATCCCTTTTGCGTTGCATTGCTGTGTTTTGACACTGTGTGGAACTATTTCCTTTTAAAGTATATAAACAGGCAACCTAAATAGTTTGTTAGGTCCTTACTATTCAGACAAAAAACCATCTCCTCTCTCGTTACATCAGATATTATTACATCATAATTCAACAGGACCCTAACTGCTAAGAAAGTTCTCAGGTCACATTTCATACCCTATAAATTCAGATCTTTTCATTCAAACATACTACAGGAAAATAATGTATCTCTTAGGCAGACTGTTTAATTGATCTTTAACACAGACTGGTCTCATCAAAAAAGCTATTACATGTGGGTGTGTAGGCTATTAATCACCCTCTAGACTAAGTGTTGACCCACAAGCTATCTTATTGCTTAGATTCTTGAAAAAAAGAATTCACCTCTTAATTATACATATGATTTTACAAAATTCACTTCATGTCTTAACTACAATATTTGCTAACTAACAATTCATTGGCATAACATTTCCAGACATGGTAATATCAATTTCTAGCCTACATGATTTGCACTACATATAAATAAATAAATTCATACAATTCTCTCACAATTCTTATCAAGAAAATAATGTATGAAATTCTTAGAATAAATGAGTCATATAACATTCAAGACAATGAATTCAAACAATTATCTTCTGATTTTGTATTGAAGGAGAATGGCATCGAACAAAGGTATGGTACTTTGCTCTCTTCTACCCCTTTAAATCATCTCTTTACCATTTTACTGAATCATCTCTCAAGACTTCCAATACACATCCATTGGACTTTGTTTAATAAGAGAAATACTCACTATTCTTCCTCAGAGTCATGATCTCAGCTAAATTATTTAGATCTGGATTAATCTAATAACCAAAATGAACACATGCCTATCCGGGTTTGAGTAATTCTTCATATTTCCACACTTTCTTAATAAACAAATTTCTGGAAAGCTTCATCTTATGACACAAATTTTGAACAAGTACAAAAGTTGTCTCTGCATCATTTCAACCCTAGTTATTTCCCAACACTTGGAATTTAATTCACCTTGACTTGACCAATCTCCTGATCATTATCAAATGGAAACCTCATTAAAAATTAATCATGTACAAACTAGTGCCATATTCTAGCACAGGCCAGGCATTAACACCTTACCTAAACACAGTCATCAACTTAATTTAGCTATGTGTCACACTGACAATGCAAAACTCAGTTATGTGTTGCCATATCATCTTGCAACATTCACACTTTTAAAGTCTACCAAGAAGAGTCTATCTGATAAAAATTCATTTTTTGACAACTATTATTTCTAACATATCAATACATACCATTGATGTATGTATTGCTCTATATTTTAATTAAGCTGCTGGAAGACCTATCATTAAAATTGTAAATCAAATAGACATTGGATCAAGCCAACATGATATCAAAGAATCTTCCACCCCTATGTTTGATTTGTCATGTAAGGTAATATGAACAATATTGAGGCCATTAATACCAGCGATGGCATATATAACTTTCATGATTTCTTTGCAGCTGTGAAAAATGACACGACTTTTCTCCCCATTAATACATCTTTTCTCTGTTGGCTTTAGCTATGGACCTCAAACCATCACACAAGCATCTTGCTAGGCCATTGGCCTGCTAGCTGAGCCCACCTCTGAACTATATTTGAAATGAGAGTAGGACAAACAGCGGGAAAAAAATTGAAGGTAAAAAAACCTCAAATATTGAGGTTAATCTAAGATGTTCTGTACACAAAGAGACCAAAGTAATGGGTTCTCTACACAAATATACCAATGTGATGCCTATGTTAGTCTTCAATCAAAATGGACTCAACAAATAAGTATGGTAAATAACATGGAAATGGGATCAATTAAATGGCATTCAATTCTCCTTCTCTTTTAACATCACAGAAGAATCAATTACATTTCTCACCTGAACACCTGGGTAATTTGTAGACCATTTGAGGTGCCATCTCTCCAGGTACCTATGGGCAAGCTATCTATCAACAAATTGTGGTTTCTTTTCTGCTTAATAAAATCAGCTGTCCTTTTGTACTGTCACCAATTGGCAAAAATGGGATCATAAAAAGCCTTGAATTACCAAATACATCAAAGTAATTTTAACAAAATCTCTTTAAAGAGATGCTATATTGCCAGTGTTTCAAGACCACCAATGTAGGTGACCACCATGTCTAAATCATCAATAAAAAGATCACCTGCAAAATAAAGCAAATGCATGCTGAAAGCTTTTATAAAAGTAAAGTTATCTAAGTAATATTTAATTACATTGATATCTGTTTCGTTTTCAGATGATTGTACTGTGTACAAGGTGACAGGACATGGAAAATGTTGAGTCTGTGGAAGGAGATCACCATGTTATACAGTATGATATCCGATGATAAAACAAATATTGATCCATTTTAACTGTTTTAATTCCCAGGTTAAAACCAGATACATGTATTGCTGATTTTTACAAATTTTAAAACTTTTAGTGAGTTTTGTTAGGAGAGTTTATTTCTAAATTCCCAATGCCCATCAAAGAAATTATGTGTGTTACATTGTTTTTTAACAAGCCATGAACTGTTCAGACAAGGCCATCACATTACAGTGCATTTATGTTAATGCACAGCAATTGTGGAACAGATATTATTTTAAGTTTGATTACCATAATTAACGTGGGGGGCCCCGAGTGGCCGAGTGGTCTAAAGTGCTCTTCGTTACGGATCACTGCCATCTCAACTCTGTCTGCGGCGGTTCGAGTCTAAGATTCAGCCAATGTGGGTATGTGAGAAAGCTAGCCAGTAGCTTCTCGTGGGTCGGTGGTTCTTTCCGGGGTTTTCTCTGGTTCTTCCTCCACCATTAATACTGGCCGCCATGTATAGCCTATCATGTGCTGCAAAATGGCGTTAAACCCAACAACAACAACAACCATAATTAACCTGGACCCTCCAATTTTCCAGAGACCAAATTTAACAAATTTGTCTTCTTTTTTTTTTTGATAGTACAAAAATATCCAGACATTAGGTTTTATTAAAGCCAACAAAAAATAAAAGCTTCACATTGTAACCTAAACAGAAGAATGTTTTACATGTACTAAAAACTTGATGACTGAATAATGAAAAATCTGGCCATAACAGTGCTTTGATTACCCGTAATATCTGTGGATTACCCAAAATACTGTCAGTAGGCTGTGCAAAGAAACAACTGAAATGTTCCACAACTCTAGATGAGTTGCAAACTTGCCAACAGTAATGATAAAAAGAAAACAAAAGACATTCATATTGAGAGAGTTTTTAGAATTAATGAATGAACCACTTTCATAACTGTAAAATTAAAAAGGTCATAAGCATTACATTGAGTTGACATGTGATTGCAGGCTTCTTTAGTATTTACCACTGATTAGTTTACATGGGGAGACAAAGCAGTCATATACATAAACTCCTTTTACCCTAACTTATATACAGTTTAGATATATATTTGGGTTGCTATCTTTATTTTTCATTTTCCAGTAAACTAAAGTGATGGATTTACATTTATTTCTGATATAGCAGTCAACATCTCTCACACGCAAGTTTCTTAAGTTCTAGAAGTCTCAGTTTCATTCTATGGTATATTTCCCCTTGATAATCTCATACCAATAACCAAATTACAAATAACAGTATTCTTCAATTAAATTCCTGAACCAGTCTATGTGATTTGGCTCCATAACATATTTTGGTCAATGACTGCCACATTTTAAATTTTTGTGCTGATATCACTTCAAGACTTTTGGACAGAAACTACAGTTTATCTTTCAGGTTTTTCAGAGGTATGATAATACAATACATACTGTATATATTAATTCTTTGATATGACCTGTTGTAAAAGACAATCTTTATGTTATGAAATAATAGCAATTTTAGAACTGGGTCATGTTTGAATACAAAGTTTCTAGCAAGACTTATCACCAGTGGCAGTATATGTAACAATGAACAGACTGATATAGTTTTAAAAGCAACAAGAAAAATAAACAGCAGAAATGCAACCAGTATTCTTTATTTATAAAAGAACACAGAAACATTATCAAGGGTTCTTTATCTGCAAGCAGGAACATAATGTAACCTGGCTGAACATTGTATTTGGCAGATGCATTGATACACACTCATGACAATAAAGACATAAGTTTCTTGAAAATATTTGGGAAAATTGATCATTTTTATTAGTACCCAAATTAGCCAAACAGTGAGAAAAGTAATTATTTTTTAGTAGTCAAAATAAAATGATAAACACATTATTTTGATTGATGGAATGAACATGGACTGAAAGAGAAAAAGCCCAGAAAATTTTATTAAATGTAAGTTAAAAGTGATTTTGGGAGCTAAATTATGTCCACCAGGCTTTAGTGAAAATATCATGGATAGTCGTGGATATCATAAGAGTAAACAGGTCTCATCAGTCTTACTCAATAAAATGGAATTGATTCTTAGGATCTACCAGGCATTTGGATGGATAGAAAAATGGGGGCATTGAGATGATGCTACAGTGAGTAGAGATTCTGTTGAATGTACAAGTGTTATGGCATATGGAAAATGCACTCTTCAACTGTAACTTTGTTTTTGTAAGATCAAGAAACTTATTCTATCTTCAGCAACTAAATTATTTTACTCGTCTTTCTTTAACTACTTTTTCGGTTAAAATAATTTATTATCACTCCTGGGAAATAGAACTTCTACTTGAATGTGAAATTTCTTTATTACTCGCAAAATGTTGACCTCTGATCTAAAGCGGTCTGTATTTGACATTTTCTTTTTTTTAACAATGTTAAGTTGTCTTAATGAAGTTGTTTATTACTAGTCATTTTTGTGTCATCCGTGAAGAATATTCAAAATGATATGCCAAAAAGATGTACTATTTTAAAAAAGTGTACATTTTTATTAAATGTACTGAAGAGTACATTACCAGTAAAAATGCACTGTAAAAGAGTACATTAATAGCACAAATTACTGCAAAAGACTATTATTACCCACTATTACAACTCTATGGTCTTTAACACATTAACCCCTAGAGCTTTTTGATATTTTTGTCTGAAAATCAAGTAGGAAACACATTTTGAAAGCTATTTCTGAATTGACTCGAAAACACCAAATCCCCGGTCATCGTTCAATAACATACTGCCTAGTTGTGTCAGAAACATCATTTTTCATTGGCTGTTTGATTCGCGCATGAGCAGAAGGGTAAAAGTTTTTTTTGTTGTTTTTTTTTGCTAAATGGGCACATTATTTTTGTATGGAGACCATTCTTTATTCCAAATGCCCATCTTATCCTACTTTTTGCAAAGGCTCATGTCTCTTTGCAGTTCATACCAGTCTGCCTTACATCTGAGACCAAAAAGTCTAAAATCCGGACACAAAATCGGATTCTGACCACGGGCGAATTTTGGGTTTAAAAAAAGTTGGGTCCAAAAAATGAGGTTTTTCTATCTGTATTTTGTAGTGCAACTAGATATTCCAGATCATTTGGTAACATTGTAGAGCTACATCTGTCTACCTTTCTATAATACCACCCACTTTAGTGTATCATGCATGACCCTGACACTACAGAGCTTGGCAGTAGGCTACTACCTCCTGGCCCGTAAAGTCGTCGCTAGGGCTTAATGTGTTAACTAACAGAAAAGAGCAAAAACTGACAAGTTTTGAAAAATTAAACAAATAATTTATTTTCTTAAAATATAAAGTGAAAATTACAAAAAACAACTAACAGTGTTGTGAATTAAATCCCAAACAGTCCTAAAAGTTCTATTACAAGTCCAAAAGTATAGATTATTCCAAATCAATTCCAGTGGTATTCCAAACAAATTCAAATCTTTAATGTGCTGTTGTACCAACAGCCTGGAATAGTTTGATATGCTTACAATCTTGAGATATCACATTGATATAATCAAAAATCTCTTTGAATGAATTCACAATAATCCCAAAACAGTGATTAAGTTTAAAAGCATATATGAGCACTTTGTAATTCTAATGAATAATTTGAATGAACAAATCCTCTCAAACTGAACACAACTAAAAGATTGATACCACTACAGACATTAATATATGAATGAACAATTTTGATATAAAAAACCATAACACATTAACCCCTGAAGGTTTTTGTTGTTTTTGCCTGAAATTCGAGTAAGAAACATATTTTGAAAGCTATTTCGGAATAAATCCTAATAAATCAACTTCCAGTTGTGTTAGAAACATCATTTTGATTGGCTATTTTGCTCGTGCATGAACAGAAGGGTAGAAGTTAGAGTTTTTTCTTCTTCTGCTTAAGAGACTCATTATTTTCATATCAAGACCACTCTTTATTCCAAATGCCCATCTTATCCTACTTTTTGCAAAGGTTGATCTGTCTGTTTTCAGTTCATACCAGTCTGCCTTAGATCTGAAACCAAAAAGTCTAAAATCCAGACACAAAATCAGATTCCGACCACGGGCGAAAATTTTGGGTGGATAAAAATCAGGTCCAAAAAATGAGGTTTTTCCCTTTGTATTTCGTAAAGCAAGTAGAACTTCCAGATTATTTGGTATCATTGTAGAGCTACATCTGTCTCCCTTTCTATAATACCACTTACTTTAGTGTATCATACATGACCTTGATGCTACAGAGCTCAGCAGTAGGCTACTACTTCTGCCATGCAAACTCATCACCAGGGGTTAACGTGTTAATATAAAAACCTAAGACACAATAAGAGAACCAGGATGAGGGTCAAAAGTTCATTTCTAGAATATTCTAAGTTGTAAACAAGGTCAGGTCTTTTACTTACATTTTAATAAAGAACATGACACATATCAAGTAGACCAGAAAGTTTCATGGGAAAAACCAATGTCCTAAGCTCAGATCCAAGTAAACATATTCACCTATAAGTAATAATTATCTTAAAATATAATCTACAATCATCAACCAAAATTAGCTATGTAATGTTGTTTAGAAAATGACCCTTACAATCTATAATCATGGATAAAATGCCAAACACAATATATATATATATATATATATATATATATATATATATATATATATATATATATATATATATATATATATATATATATATATGCTAAAATTGGAGATATCGTTTTAAATTTAAACTGATCCACAATATATATATATATGCTAAAATTGGAGATATCGTTTTAAATTTAAACTGATCCACAAGCAACAACCAACATCATATATTTAAGGAATGCAAGGTATGCTTGAATATCCTATTAGTAGAATATCGATTTGGTTGTTGCATGTGGACCTTGTGAAAAGCAAGAAATTTAAATCCATTAACATTCAAAATTAGCTTTTATTTCTGTAATGATCAAGTATTAACTATATCAAAACTGCCATTTTTGCTATAATGAACACATACAATAGCTCCACCATAAAACAGAGCTAATCTTATGAAATAATCAGCATTACAGATGAATAAGCTGCTATATACAAACAATTTTCACAAGATGTTAAATGACTTCATCAAGGCCACAGCTGTTGCATTGTTTTTTTTATGTCATCAAAGTTTAAATTTGTATTGAAACTGGCTACATGACTGCATGACCAAATTCTTGGCTTCATTAATCTGAAGCATTTCACCTTGCTGATATGGGTTTCAAAAATACTTTAATTCTGCTTTTAAAAGATATGCTCACTGTCTGTGCTTGGTAAAATATATGTACAGTGTGAGTGTATACCAAAATTAGTTTTGGCATTTAGTTCCAAAATTGCTGGAAGACTGACTTAAGCAAGTTTTCATGGGGTGAATAAATATTCAGCTACATCTGTCTTATATATCTAAAATTGGACTTATTTACTTCAAAAAAGCTTATCCAGTCATTTAAGACAAATGAACTTTGACAGTAATAAATGTAAATCAATTATGCACGAACTTTCAAGTTTTGTGCCATCTTAAATACATCTGAATGTTCTGTACAAATTGATTGTCAGGTATCATGGAAGGTACAGCAATCTATCAATGAAACTATCTGTACATCATAAAATCAATTAAATTAATAAATTATTGCTGGCGGCCCCATGTGGCCGAATGGTCTAAAGCGCTCTTCATTATGGATAACTGCCATCTCACCTCTGTCTGCGGTGGTTCGAGTCTCAGATTCAGCCAATGTGGGTATGTGAGACAGCTTGCCAGTAGCTCCTTGTGAGTCTGTGGTTTTCCCGGGTTCTCCACTATTAATACTGGCTGCCATATATAGCCTATCGTGTGCTGAAAATGGCGTTAAACCCTACAACAACAACAAATTATTGCTTTATTATAGATGTAGGAAATCAGGTTTTATTGCACAGTGTTGTGTTCTAATCCCACCAAATTATTTGTTTTTGCAACCAGTACATTTTTTTCTTCTTACTTAAAGTATTTTTTAAATATATCTCAGATTAAATGTGTGGTTTTTCAATTTTCCTCATTATAAGAAAATGATGGTGATGCTTCTCTTGATTTCATCCTTTAAATTTATGTTTTCAATTCTTCATAGTACACACCGCTCCAGTGGCCTAGTGGTTAGAGCGTCCGCCTCGGATGCGGGAGGTCGTGGGTTTAATCCCCGGACGAGTCATATCAAAGGCTTATAAAAATTGTACAATCAGCTGCCTTGCTTGGCACTCAGCATTACAAGGTTAGTGGTAGGACTGGTCGGCCTGGTGTCAGGATAATGTGACTGGGTGGGACATGATGCTACATGTCTACATGATGCCTCAGTGCTAGACATCACTATAAACTGTCACACTGCAGACATCGTAGCAATATGACTGAAAAATTGTAAAAGCTACATTAAAAATCCAAATCACACACACACACACTTCATAGTACAACTATCTGATCAGCAACAAAACTAAGTAGATCTACTATTTTAGACACAGAATTTTTTTTCATACACAAGCTCTCACTTCTAAATCCAGTACAAGGTAATTAGAGTACTTGAATAATATATTGTTCATCACATCCTTGCAGTATTTTATATACATTTTATGATTCAATAGAGATATGCAATTATAGCTTTAATTATCAATTCATTGTGTAAAGTGTGTCTGCTATTAAGGTATTACATTATTATGTTTTCTCCTTTTCGATACATACTTCTCGCTCTCTATCTCTCTCTGACATGCATGGACACAATATTTCATTAAATGTATCAAAACCTAAATTTATGATTTCGTCTCATATGACAAATTCCACCGGTAAAAATATCCAACATTTATGGGCATGGTGAATATTTAGACAAAATAATATATTTTACATAATAAAGTATTTTAACAATTAGCCCTTTCAATGTTCATTTGTAATTTGGGATTTTTTGTGGCTGCTTTTGTTGTTATTAAACTGAAGAACCTTTTACTTCTAGTGATCAGCATAAAAATAGCTAGACAATTGAAGCAATGACATTAGCCAGACACATGAAGCAATGACACTAGCCAGGCAATTGAAGCAATGACAATAGCCAGACACATGAAGCAATGACACTAGCCAGACAATTGAAGCAATGACAAAAGCCAAATAATTGAAGCAATGACAATGGCCAGACACACAAAGCAATGACAAAAGCCAGACAAATAAAGCAATGACAAAAGCCAGACAACTGAAGCAATAACAATGGCCAGACACATGAAGCAATGACAGAAGCCAGACAACTGAAGCAATGACAATGGCCAGACACATGAAGTAATGACAATAGCCAGACACATGAAGCAATGACAAAAGCCAGACAATTGAAGCTATGACAATAGCCCGACATATCTTCATACATACAAGAGAAATTTTATTTTAAAAATTCAGAATATTACTGCACTGTTTAAAACAGTTCTTTATTAAGCAAACAATATATCAGTGCATACACACTCTGTGCAGCTCTACACAAATTTTCTCAGCTTGATTATCCAACTATTAAATGCCATTTTGTATTCTAACCATATAGCAACTTTCACCCATCTCCCCCTCTGCAAAACTTTGATAACGGGATTCAGTCAAAAATCTCTTGGAACTAAATCAGGGCTGCATGGAGGATGTAGCAAAGTTTGGATGACATACTCCTTCAGGAAGTCTGTTATTATAGGTAGATTTATTTGCCAGTGTGATGTCATGGAACCAATGGGGTACTTACCGAGTATGCAGATGGATTGTTTGACAGTATTCCAAAACTTTCTGCAACACACTGGAGGCATCAAAATGTCCAGTGACCCTAACAGAGTCTGGCATAAGTCAACCAGACATTTTGCATTAAAAAATAATGCATAAAAAACTCTAGATGGTCCAACTATACTGAGCTATTTGTGGTCTCTGCTCTTTTTATCTGATCCAAACTGTACTGTTTTCTCTTGAGTTGGTATGAAAAAAGTAAACGCATGTTTCAGCCAATCTGATTCCAATGTCTCTGGGCACTCTTTTCATATGCAGGTGAATAGCTGCTTGACAATGTCCATGTAAAAAGATATATCTTCTGCTGTATATTGAGCATCATCTGAGCAAAACCTGCACCCAAATTCAAACAGACCTTCTGGAACATGGACTGTCTTCGATGAATTCACAACCATCTTAAAAGGATGAAACTACCTCAAACATTTTAGATTACGATAGAGAATTACATCCAAAATCTTTATCAAAGTCAATTCTTATGTCAGATAATGTCCTGATTTTAAAGCATGCTCTTTGGACAGTAGTGGAATTGTTTCTCTTTTTTCAACACTTTTATGTCACTTTTATATACCTATGTTATGACACATGCATATAATCTGCAGGTTTCCAATGTGCTATACATGCAACTGCAGACTGCTTTAGAAACATTACGCTCTTCAGCCAATCCTGTGGACCCAAAAGACCTTTACTAGGGTAGAAAATGTAACTCATGTAATAAGGACAGACAAACAAAACTTTATTTCTGTTTAAAATTCATAAATAAATTATTTGAGAGCCTACAATTGACAGGTTTGGTGCTGGAAGTAGCTGCACCATATCTGTTGATAATATTTTGCATTTGGCTTCTTCATTACCCCTTAATTGGCAAACTTTCTTGACAAATTTGGCTGCCAAAGGTAATTCTGACATAATCCAGAAACAGACATTTATGTACAATGCATTGATCATTTATTATGTTGGATCTGTAAGGTATTAGTACATATGCTTTCAAATCTTGATACAGTTCTTTATTTATTTTCTTGCATTATTTTCATTTGCAATATATAATATTGATTCTTTACGCACCTCGACTTATATGTATGTTCAGGCATGCCAACTTGCTTAGGGTGACTTCTGAACTAAGCACTTGATGTCAAAGGAAACATTTTGGTCCTTATTGTTTATCTGATGCTGCTGTTACTATAGGCCTTTTCAATAAGTTACTTACTTCTCTTAGATAGGGGGCGCTGTCATCACTTAATCAACTTCCGGGGGCTATGCAGTCTCTTGACACTACTCAATCAATATAAATTCTTTCAAAATCTTATCTTAAGCAAAGCAATGTCATATTGTGCAACTTTCCTAGACAACAGACAAGAACCACATTACAATGACTGCCAGTTCTGTTCCATAAATGTTCCACAAGATGCACATTATGTTAATTAGAAGTAATCAAATTATTCACAAGATTTAATTGGAAATGCAGTATTTATTTCAGTTTAATGAGGTGCAGGTGAGTGCTATCCTCTTTAAATAACAATACACAAAAATCACTAACAGTAATCAAGTTTTATGACTGCCGTTTGTGTTCCATCAATGTTACATGATTTGCACACAGCTTGGTCAGAAATAAAAATTTTGATTGTACTGCAATATGAACAAATGTCAATATTAAGGCTACTTTCAGGCATGTCAACAGGATAAAATGGTATAGAATTTCAGTTACTTTTATTAACATTACAGCTGTTATGCACAACAATGTAACATGGATAAACACTTCCTGTCCATAAATCTTACATAAGGCTGGTTTCAATGTCAGTAAATAAATGGCCATCTCAAGAGTGCCAAGAAAATACTTGAGTTTTCTCACTTAATTCTTGCATTTTAATGCTCATTACATATTTGTAGTTAAAGATAAAATATATATGTTAAGTCTGTTTGCTAACCATTAAAAAAAATCTCTTTGTCACGTATCACGTAACTCCTTGGTTCATGTAACAGTCACATAATATCGTTACGAATATCCGCAACAAGCATCCTGAACAACTGTAAACAACCACTGATCCATTACATGATGGTTATTGACAACAGGATAGCATGGGTGTTATGTGCAAACTGAATGTTGTGTGCAACTATTTGGGTTTTCAGTAAAAATAGAACCAAAAATTTTACTCACATAATGGTAAAATTTGTCAATTTTTCAAATGCTGAATGTATAAAAGTATTTAAGTTTTCTTGATTCAAACACAATATAAAATGACTCCACAATGAACATCTTACTATTTAATTTACTGAAAGTATTATGACAGGGCAGGTCATTAATCATCATGTAACTGGTCAGACAGACACATTGCATGTAACAGTTGGGTGATAAAAATTACATTTTGTAAATTTTTCATTCCGACCATCAAGACCATTTTTACAGGTTTATAGAATGTTATTTTGTCAATTGATAAGCTTAAATTTTATTGACAGGTTCAAAGAAACAAAAAATATTCAGAACTTGTCCAATACCAACTGTAAGTAAACACACACACACACACACAACATATGGTAGTCAAAAGCAACTGCAACTTCCTTCCTAATGAACTAAATTACTAAAATGAGAGTAAGCTACATCATGTCAGATGAATCCAATTTTTAATACTTATGACCCATCTGTTTTGATTTTTTTATAGTATATTGCAAAAAATGAGGCCTGAAGAATCTTTAAAGAAAAAATTAACATAACTCTTACAAAACTGCCTATTACGATACCTATCCTTCACACTCACTATTTCAAGCTGGGCAAGTGAATTTTCAACACCTTTCAACCTATTAATGATAATGTTATTCAGCATGAATATCCGGTAAAGTGTGATGATGTACACAAATTACTATTTCCCTATGTCACCTGTACAACAGGACTGTGTTGGCCCAAATTCTGCTATGCTACACTCCATTGCTCTTGGTCAAGGTTTTGATGACAGATAGAAGAAAACAAGAGTCCTTCAATGGACTGGTTCCCATGCTTTTCTAAAGGTAAATTTCCAGGTCATTTCCAGGAGTTTTCCAGGTTGAGATTAAATTTTTCAAGGTTCACATATATGACCATTAATGAATGGAATTAAAGAATATTTTAGATTATAAAACATGCATTTTCTAAATCTAAAAATCGTTCTCATTCAAGACTCTCCAAAACACCTGCATGTACAAAACCACAAAATGTATCACATGAAACAAGTTTGATTATATTCCTTTAATTTGGCATGTAAAGTCATTTCAATGCACAAAATAAAAATTCTAACTTTATTTTGCTGATCTGCATTATGTTGCTAAGTGGGAACAACATAATGAACATACATTAGTTTTGTTTCCTTTCAAACCTTTAATTCTAATGAATTCAATAGCAATATATATATACATCTTATAGGAAGTAAACATTTCCGATTACAGTATAAAAAAAACAATAAACGCAAAAAATTAGAATCTTGTCTTGCAACAAAAATAGTTTAACCCTGAATTTATGTGTTCCAATAGAATCCCAAGCAAGATTTATCAAACACCCTAATCTCCTCAAGAGGATCTGGTTAAAAATCCATCATTTAAAAAACATTTTCAAAAGGGTTGATTTCAATTTTGACAAAAGACCTTCAAAACTGTATACTATTGTATAAACAAAGACTGAATTTTCTTTAAAATCATCTTGTCTTCTTGTAATTAATTAAACCAGTCCCCAAACCTGTATTGATACAGGGGCTTGAATAGTTTTTTTATATATATAATAAAAGGGATGACAATTTCTCATTTCAGCTCTGAGATTTAACAATTTGGACTACAAATATGGATTAAAACGAATAGCAGTATGTTTTCTAATCTGGGCTTCCTCTGAATAATCCCACCCCATTTTTCATATTTGGGACATTTAGGTTGAGGTGTGGGGTTGTTGCAATTGTATATTGAAAATTTGGAATTTACTGCCACAGTGTGGAACATATGGTAGTTGCTTACCAGCAAGCCTAGAAATTTTAACTTATGTTATATCGACTTATACCTGCATGAAATCGATTGAAAAATTATGTATTTTCTCATTATGTCTTTATTCTGCTGACAGACTAGACCAAACTACAGCATTTTTGAAACCTGACCCGTACTCGCCATTTGTATTACTAGTCACTTCACAAATCTCAAACGACGACATCGAAAGTCCATTAGTCATGTCATATCAACAACAAATTCCATTTTAATGTTGTTGTAGAGAAATTCAATTATGTTAAATGAAAGTCAGATACTTTTTGTAAAAAGCAGCAATCTGGCCAGTCTGATTTATCAAGCAGAGAGCATGTCAATGTGGGAGTCCCGTGATGCAACAAAACTCCAGAAGTTGTTCTCGGAATATATAAATATGGAAAACTTTGTGTTCTTTCATTTTTGTATTTTGATTACAACCAGTATACAACTTTCATTTGATATTTTTTTTTTTCTCTACAACATTTAAAACTTTGGATTGCTAGATTTGTGTACTCATGCAACTAGCAATGCAAATTGTGAGTACCAGGTCACATTTCATCAACTCCGATTTTAATACTCACAATTTTTGAGACAATAATTATTTTTCATATCCATTTCATGCATGTATCACTAGATCTAACAATGTTTAAAGTTTGCTAGGTAAGCGACTACACTTTGCCAACACGATGTTTGCCTCTTGTGATTCTAGAGTGGTTTTCATACCTTCCATGTAAGGAAAGATACAGATATCAAGCTGACTTTGAAAATAAAAGTCTACTAGATGAATCTAATCCATTGAGCATTTGGATTGACTCAGCATATATGTTTACTCCAAGCACCCAAATGATACATACTGCACCCTCTGAATATTCTGGTTAGAACTCAATAACTGTAACTCACAATCCGTTTAGTTACGACTCAGTTACATGATTGTTTTGGGCATCAAGTGGTGGCGGAAAACTCCCGGGTTTTTCCCAAATTTCAACAAATTTTAGCAAAATTCCAGGACTTTTCACAGTCGGAATTTTTTTTTAATCGTTTCTCCTGACTTTTTCATGATTTCCCGGTAGCGTGGGAACCCTGTGCTCTACTTGCTAAAATGAACTGGCAAGAATTCACAAGTCAGTCTCTTCTTTTTAATGTTAACATTTTCAAAATACAGCCCGGCTGTAATTTTTCCATAATATACTCTGGAAAAAGGATGGAATACCTTGGGAAAAAAACATGCTAAACCCTGGAAAACAGTGGAAAAGTAAGATACTGTGCAGAATTTATCCTGTAAACACTGGACATCGTCCATGGGAAAGGCTGGACATGCCTGTGAAACTATTAACCATTTGAAGTAAACATTTTGTTTGATATATTTCAGCATGGAAAACCCTGGAAAACAACTTAATCAATTTTCAGGACTGACACTTAAATTTATTTTACATTTCTTCAGTTCTGTTAATTAGAGTTAACTGTACAGAAAAATCTCACCATTTCTCATGAGCTTCTCAGAAGCTACACATTAGAAACTCATTAGAAATGTATGCAAATAAGGTAGATTTTGCAAGCTCATGTCTGCCGATTGTTGGATCTTATGAGCCATAGAAAAACTAAACTAAATTTTCTCATGTGCCAATTTTGCTCACACGAGAATTTGAATGTTCTTATAAGAAAATAAACTGAGAAAACATTCTTTTCCATTACACCTGACTATATTTGAATATAAGACAGAGTTCTAATTTCTCATGTTTATTATCAAGTGAAAAATCTGGACTTTAATAATTCTGATTTGACATGTTAAATCTGTTCTAAGTTGGATATTCTCAGGTATGTTTCATGTAAGCAAGTTGTTTCTAAATATTCTGTGCAAATATCTGACATTACACAGGGGATAGAGATTACTGTCTGATAGACATTTTGTTGGAATAGAATATTATTCAAAGACAAGATTCTAATGTTTAAGTGCTCCATCTACAGTGTACTTGATGTACCTTAAACAGTGGTTAAAAAAACTAAATTTTTAAAAAGTTTCAGGTAGCAAATGTATAAGAAATAATTGTATGCACATGATACATACCATCAATTAAATTAATCATGAAGATTATTTTTTTTATTTCCACTGTTCCAATTTGTTATATTTAATATTACCAGATTTATAAATTTCTGAATGGAGTAAATAAATTTAATATCATGGCATTTAATAATAATAATAAACAACTCTATTATTTATATATTTAAGATAAGTAAATAAATGTGATACTATTTTCTGAATTATACATTTCCATACAATATCAATGCTTAAATAAAAATATTTTATAAAATATGGGGGGAAAAAATCAACCATTACTTTAAAAAGTCCATTCTTCTGAATCATTTGCTTCATCATCATTCATGTTACACGTGTCCCAGTTATTACTATAGTAAGTGTTATGAATACCGAAATAGTATTATTATGATTATTATTATTATTATCATTATCTGCCAGAAGAAAAAAAAAATAATTATCAGTTACTTTCATACTAAATACAAATTTTAAATGTACATAATTTTTGTTTTTTTGAGTGAGAGACCCATCCCATTCTGCCAGTATTCTATAGAAAAAATAATGCTTCAAAAGTTTTGCTTTTTAAAACAGAAACTAAATAATAAAAACACGCAAGATTCGGTATTGAGACCTTAACAACAGTATTTCCCTTGTTTACAGCCTGGAGTCTGGTTTACAAACCTCCAAATATGCAGACAATATTTGAAAAATCAAAAACCAGAACTATTACAGGAACCTAATTTTCAAATAGGTTCCATTTTTACAACTGAAAAGTCACAATTTAGCTTGTTATTTCAGGAAATAATATTTCAAGCAGTACCAATACATGTGAAGCAATACATCATAAAACCCCAAAGATAATTTAATATCATGGAGTTATCATGATGGTGAGTAAAATCAAGACAGTGTTGCATATTGTACTGTTGCTATGCAAATTTCCCTCACGATTTAGTATGTCAAATGAGATGACTTTGTAATCTTGCTTCACATCGTCAGTATAAAGTAACTTTGCAGATAAGTATCATTTATGGATGAGCCTGCCAAACTGCTGTTATCGATGCAATGTTTCAGTTATCAACAATAGGCTGACAAGTTGCATGAATTTCCATTTTTCTTCTCACACATCAAATTCAGCAATTGTTCAGATATCATTAAATCAATTTTTTTAAAATTATAACTGATGTTGGCAGTCATTCTATTTCAAAGATCTTGAGGAAACAAGTGAGTAATTTCAAAGCTTTTTGTGTTATTTAAAGTATTAAAGTACCAATCGTTTGACACATGTCATGGCCCATTTCAAATTTAGGATCTCTTTCAAGGATGGTCTTGAATAGTACTTAGAGATGTTTCTGTGACTTGTTAAGTGATTTTTGAATGCTGAAATAAAAAAAAATAAATGTATTGCCAAACAAATCAATAGCAAAATTTTGTGTCCAGGGTACAAAGTGCAGTGGATGGTACCTGAATCATACAAGATGCAGGGGAGGATGCAGGATTTTATTCTAAGAGGATTTGTTTTGAAGAGGTGGTTAAGTGTACTTGAAATGGCTAACATTCTTCTTTTCCAACTAATAGTGTACAATTTTAACAGATGTGAGCAGGGGATTCTGTCTGGGTCTCAGCCAGATGAAAATTATTTTCTAGGGAAATCTCCTATTTTTCATTAAAAAATTTCAGGGTTTTCCAGCTAAATATTATACTGTTGTCCATGCCAACATTCCTGGGTTTCCCATGCCAATATTCCAGGATTTCGTAACCTACCCTGGAAGAAGCCTGGAATATTGTTCCCAATGCTTTTCCATGTCTTTTTTTCTATGGTTTTCCATTCTACCCTGCAAGGAGCCTGGAATATTAAGTCCAAATACTCCAGTTTTCCATGCTAGAATTTTCCATGGTTTTTCATGATTTTTCCTGGAATGCCATTGAAAATCTACAGCCAAGAAGTGCAGTACATATATCTTTGACACAGCCCTTGATCTGAACCTAACATTATGGACAGAACATTACTGAACTCATAAAGATAAAGTCACATGACAAGTTTGGCATAATCCCCAAATTTTATTTAAAAAGCCAAGTTACTGAAATGACATCATTCCAAGCATTTTTCAGGTTCACGTATATCAACAAACTTGACTTCATAAAAACCCATTTATACTTGTTTGTGCCATCATGCTCAAATATATAAAAACTGTGTCAAGACCTTTGACCTTGAAATTAATATCCAAGTGCTGACTGTCATCTTCTTTATTTATGAAATACACAAGTCATCTGTATCATTTTTACTCAAGACCAATTACACATTGCAAGAGGTGTTTTAGTTAAAACCTCAAGTAATTTCCACCCTTCTTTCAAAAAGTGTCGTGTCATTTATGAGATGGCCACTATTGTGTCCTTGATGGAGGTCAGATTACCACCATTACAATTCAGAACTTGCTACATACTGTTTCCATGTTTCCGTGAAAAATCAGTTTTGATACAACTCTCCATTCCGGAGAAGTAGCCATAAAAAAAAGCATTTAAATAGATTTTGGTTACATTTTGCTGAGGAAATTTTGTTAAAAAGTTATATAAACAGCATTCCCTCAAAAAGTAACAGATTTTCCCTACAGGCAGTAGCACACAACTGGGGTATGGGGTGTGTGGATGGAGCATGTTTTTCGAAAATGACCAAAATTATGTTTGTAAATTGTTACTCTTGAATCCAGACAATTCAGCAAATTACATAACACACCTATATGTTGTTGTTGTTGTTGTTGTTCTAGGGTTTAACGCCATTTTTCAGCACAAGATAGGCTATACATGGCGGCCAGTATAACTGGTGGAGGAAGAACACTGGAATACCCAGGAAAGAACCAGCGACCCACAAGAAGCTACTGGCAGGCTTTCCCACGTACCCACGCTAGACGAGCCTTGGACTCGAACCCACGCAGACAGAGGTGAGATGGCAGTGATCCGTAACGGTGCACACCTATATAACAAGAATTTGCAAACTCATTTCTGCTGCCAGCGTATGCTTCATTAAGTGCTACTCTATCCATTGGCACCCACCCCCCCACCACCCCACTAATCCTCTTTCACATCACAGCAAGTGAGAGGGATGCAGTCATTGATTAATCATATCACCTGGGCACAAACCAGTTAAAATAGATGACTGTCTTTGAATCCATCACACACCTACTAGTCACTGAGCAGTTCACAGTGTTAAAAGCTCAGAAAACTTGCCATCTTTAAGGCTGCTGTGTAGACTTATTTAACACACAGTCCATAAATAAATCAATTTTGTTAAAAATTAATGTTTCTCTACATGCTTACCAGTAATACATGTTAGGTGAAATTAATGGGCCTAATGTGGAAATGACATGCATAAAATGGTGCTTGATTGTCTTGTGTGAAAGAATTGAGATGCCAGGAAATGTCACCAAATGTCATTAAATTGCTGAAAAATTTATGGCGGACAGTATATTGACAGACTATAAGTTGAACCTCTAAACTGTTCTTTTCCCTTATTCTAATTTTGTTACTTTCAACACTACTGACAGAGGCAACTTAAATGTAACAAAGATCTGGATCCTGTAAAATGTTCTTTCATTGAAATTTCCCTGCAGTGAGAAAAAGTGAGACAAAAGTTTTACACATCAGTCATGAAAAAAGTCTTTTAATCTCCAGAGAAAATCCTAGGCTTCAACAACAGGAAGAAATTACTCATCTGGTCTCAACAGAGAGGAGTGCAATACCATCAGCGACACTTTATCAATTTTGACATATTGTCCTTTATAATAATCACAACAGCTGACCTTGACCTCAATATCAGGACTCAATTCCTAGCTTTGATAATGAGGGCATTTATTTTCATGGAGGCAAATGCATACTGAAGATATATTCCAAATCCATTGGGGGGTGGGGTGAAAATGAATGTAAAAAAACCTAAACAATTATGTCAGTCTAAGATACAGACCATGCCATTGGTATGTCAAGCTTCCACTAAGGTGTACTTGCCAATAATGTTAATTGTAACAAGAGTACTGTGAAGAGAACATTATATACCTGACCCATGTTTAATAGTACTCTGTGTAGACAACTGAAAATTTTTGCACATAAACTATTTTATTTAAAAAAAGAATAACCCTGACCTTTGACCTTTTGGCCCCAAATTCAACAGGTTTCTTCCATATAAGGCTGCAACATTTACAAAAATTTATTAATGTGTACATGATATGCAATAACCAAAATGATGCAGCTGAATTCAAACAATTCATTGCTAAAACTTTATCCAGATCTGCACATTAAGCTTCCCGCTGACAAATATTTATGTGTAAACCACTGACAAATATTTACATGTAAACCCGCTGACAAATATTTATTTGTAAACCGCTGACAATCTGTAAACAGTGTATAACTCAACTCACACGTTTAAATTTTTAAGCCTTTTCCTTTTTATTTTATTGTATGTTTCTAAGACATGAGTTTGCTGAATATATTGGATGATGCCGGTACTGCATCTTTACGATCATTGTGATATTATGCAACCAGACCTATTGCATGGACATGTACGTACAGTAGGATACTTTTGTAGGAGCAACAATGATGGCTTTTTCCAACTGATCCCACATTTGATTTGAAAACTATCCATACTTTAAGAAAAGAGTTAACAAAAATCTTATAAAGAGTAACCTTAAGCAGATGTGTGAAAGTATACCATTTAATTAGAACAGGTAGTTGCTGCATCAGCGACATCCACATACACATTCATTTACATGGTTATTGATTTTGTACACATTTACAGGCAGTATACTGAACTAAGCTATTTAAACATGTAAATATTGTAATCTAAGTTCTTTACACTTTACACACGTAAACATTTAAGACTAATTGCTTACACTAAGTAAAACAGTTTCGGCTAGATGAATGATGTAGAACTAACATTATTCTGCAGAAACTATTTTTCTTCTTTCAATCAGTGACCTCAACCTTTGACCTTTTGAATTAAAATCAATAGCCTTATTCTGTACCCCAAGTACATGCCATCTGCAAAGTTTGGTTGAGGTACATCCTGTAGAACTACTGTTATTGTGCAGGAACCATTTTTTTATATTCTTCCTTCCATCAAGTGCAAGACATCCACATTAACTGCTAACCTACTCGGACCAAAAGTGATAGGGTTCTTCCAAGTGCAAATCATCCACAAAGTCTGGCAACTGTAGATGGTAGAAAACTCAAGTTTTTGTGCAGAAACCATTTTTGTTTTGTCAGTCACATTAACCTTGACCTTTGACCCTTTGACACTGCAACAACAAGGATTCTTCATTTCCCTATGTGAAATCTACACACAAAGTTTTTTTTTTACTGTAGATGTAGGAGGACAAAAGTGATTTTGAAGAAAAAAATGGTAACAGACAGATGGACAACATTTTAATATGGCCTGCTTATTGCAGGCATATAATAATAAAATAATAATAATAATAATAATAATAATAATAATAATAGTAATAATAATAATAATAATAATAATAATAATAATAATAATAGTAACAATAATAATAACAACAACAATAATAATAATAATAATAATAAAATAATAATAATAAAATAATAACAATAATAATGATAATAATAATAATAATAATAACAATAATAAAATAATAATAATAATAATAAAATAATAATAATAATAATAATAATAATAATAACAGTTGTTGTTGTAGGTAATGCAAATGATGTATTGTATAATTATTTCTGTTTATTTGTATACAAAAAAAATGATAGAGAACAGTTACTCTTCATTCATGCTTAACAGTTTACGACTACCAAAAACTGTATAAGTGGATGGAGGGGGGGGATACTTTGCCTTTATCCAAATAAACAACTTGTACATGATTTTGAGCTACCTATAATATAATAAAAGTGACATTTAATGCAAGTTGTGATTTTACCTTGCTGTAATGTAAATAATCCATCATGGCGGAGTAGCAGTCAGTGTCTTGGATGTTGACTTACAAACCAATAAACTATGTACTGATATTTGTAATTACTTAATGTTTCTTATTTAAACTTGCAATTAAATATTTTACGCTGAAATCTTCGACTTTGTGTTTAATCATCTGAAGATGAATTTCCTCATTAATTCAACACCACCTTGCAGATTCAAATGACTATAGGGCTAGGAATTACCCCAAGACCCTAATTAGATAATTTGACTTGTTGAATAAAATGAACCCCAAACTTATCCAAATAAACAACTTGCACATGATTTTGAGCTACCTATAGTATAATAAAAGTGACATTTAATGCAAGTTTTGATTTTACCTTGCTGTAATGTAAATAATCCATCATGGCGGAGTAGCAATCAGTGTCTTGGATGTTGACTTACAAACCAATAAACTATGTACTGATATTTGTAATTACATAATGCTTCTTATTTAAACTAGCAATTAAATATTTTATGCTGAAATCATCGACTTTGTGTTTAATCATCTGAAGATGAATTTCCTCATTAATTCAACACCACCTTGCAGATTCAAATGACTATAGGGCTAGGAATTACCCCAAGACCCTAATTAGATAATTTGACTTGTTGAATAAAATGAACCCCAAACTTATCGGACACGTTACACTCACTGCCAAAGAAGCATGACAGGATCAATTTCATTGGCTAGCAGAAATGTCTTATTGATTTAGATTGGCTTGGGCACCAATTGTAGGCATACGGTCAATGTTCACTGATAGAAATATAAAGACAAGATGACATCATCAGCAAAAACAATGTAGTATTTATTTCCAGATAAGAATAGAGGTAGACAAAAAAACAAAGGTTAAAATAAAAAAATTTAAATTCTAGAGGGGAATGGTTACTCAAGCATAAGGAATTCAAATCCCAGGACTGAATGCTCTTGGAGAAGGCTGATAATTAACACAGGCTTTTAGTTTGTGAATTTATACATTTCTGCAACAAATATTAACTTTTTCCGGAAACATACTTTGAATCAGCTGTAGTTGACTTGGACTATAACAAAGTTTACTATAATTTCCTTCCTGAACAGTAAACAGTTATTTTAGTACACAAGGAAACGGTAGGAAACCAAACTGTAGTCTGATTACAACAGCCATGCCAAAGCATATAATGTTGAAAAAGTGATTATTTATTGCAGAAATTCTAAATCCATGACAAAAGTGCATGTGATAATTATATGTCTGAATTTCTTGAATAAAAAAGATACAGGTAATGATACTTGTGAAGTATCCTTTTTTCTAACATGTTCCACCTTATGACCTGGTAGGGCCATTGGGTACTAATTTCATTAATTTCTGGAATGTAGAATAAATATTAAATTCCTGCTAAATCTGAAAGTTTTTAACTGAAAAGTGCCTTTTTTCACCCCTAGGATGGTCCTTATCAGCTGAGTATGTTTTCACATGAAGATTTTAGACTGAAGAGCTTTTTCTTCTGGATCTTCTATTAAGCTCGTTTTCACCTACTGCCAGAAAAATATAGCTATAGCTGGATGGAGGGGGTAGGGGAAATTGACAAAAAGCAGCTATCATGAGATCATGTAGAGAAGAATGATTAATGAAGCTCCAAGACTGCATCAACAGCCCAAATCTTTTGGGCTTTGGCGTTCATGAATGAAAGATCTCAATCACTGAGAGAATGAAAATCCCTTTCAAGAATAAACTAATCCACCTATAAATGGTGGATGCTATAATATCATACGTACCTCTGTGATAGATAAAGGCATGTTTCTGACCAGTTCTTCTCACTTTTGATTTTGCCAAATTAAAACATAAAGTCATGACCAAACAAAGTCTACCTGATTATCCACAACACAGATTTAACTGAAACATGGGATTTGATTTGGTTCAGGGGCACAGCTAATTCTTAGGCAGAAAGCTGGGCAGGCAAAGATGAGACAATGAATCAGAGTTGTCACTCAAACAAAGCCAACAATCTTCCACCAATAATGGGGGAATTTCCCTCCTACTCCCAAGTGGGAGATAGAGTCATCTTCAAGGAGAGGATTCTCGAAAGAAGCATCACTCAGAGTTTCATCAGGATGTTAAAATTATGACCAAAGATCAAATAAATTGTTCTATATGGGCGTGAATGAGAGACTGGTCAAAATACCTCACAAGTCGTGAGAGATGAGGGTCAAACACTATGGAGGGACCCACTGAGTATTAGAGCGAGCTGCTCTAGAGACCTTTATGGCAGAAACTAAATTATCATTTGGGGCCCCGAGTGGCAGAGTGGTCTAAAACGCTCTCTGTTACGGACCACTGCCATCTCACCTCTGTCTGCGTGGGTTCGAGTCTCGGATTCGGCCAATGTGGGTATGTGAGATAGCTTGCCAGTAGCTTCTTGTGGGTCGGTGGTTCTTTCTGGGGTTTTCCCTGGTTCTTCCTCCACCATTAATACTGGCCACCATGTATAGCCTATCATGTGCTGAAAAATGGTGTTAAACCCTACAACAACAACAACAACAAGTTATCATTTCATTAGACAGAAAGAGAAAATGCAGTCAAAGACAAGAAGATCAGATCAATGTACTGCTGATTGAACCAATTACAGGAGACTCTCCAGTTTACATCATAAAGCTTCAAGACCAATTACCTTCTGACCTGAGCAATGCAGTCTGCAACCATGCTCAAAATGTTATCTTTGTAGTTAGATCATTTGATACAAGCCTGGTGTGAAGGCAGAGCATCTGTGGTCGTGCAGGAGAAAGCCAATGTGCTCTGATGGCAGATCGCTACTCATCAGTAACTCCTTGGTGGTGTCCACCAAAAATACATCATCAGGTCTGTTTCTACTATCACCACTAGTGCCACAAGGTGGCTATTATGATAAGCCATACATTCTGGTTTGCAGATGTAGTCAATCAGAATGATGGTGTCCACCACCCATGTACTATGGTCTGGAAATAGGGAAACATCAGGTGACTGTCTGTTGTTCAGCCTCAAGGCAAACAAGTCTATAACTGGCTTCCCCAATAAGACTCTCTCCCATCAAATGGTGCAGAGACTATTCTGTGAAAAATGCACATCCCTGCCTAGACAAGCTGTACACTAGGATATTCCTTGTGATTTGAATGTGACAGGCTCTGTGAGTGATCCACTCTGTAGATTGATGCACACCTTCAGTGATAGAAAAATGACACCCATTTCAAGGATGTTGAAATGCAGGGAAGAATCCTGCCAGGACCAAAAGCCCTGAAAGACTACCCCATATAGATCAAGGTGAGCACCCCAGCATGATTTTTGAGGTATTGGTATACAGGAAAGAGTGAGTTTATGAGGTATGTGTCTGCCCTGCTTTATCAACCAGCTGAATTGGTGACACAATGTGGACTCCAATGGTTTCTGGGTTGAAAGGGAGTCTTGTGAGGTCTCGAATTTGCTAGTAAGGAGATCACATTTACAAATAAGAGTCCATCTAAAGGACTAATGCTCTCTTGGCCAAAAAGAATTTCCAGGAATTTAAGAAAAAGACCATTTCTTCCCTTTAACTGCTTAGTGTTGAAGCTATCCCTAATATTCGTAAGCAACAATACAATTTTCAAATTAGCTGCCGTGGTGGACATACTGGATGTCTTATTAGTATTATTTCATTTAAGACCAAAAAGATATCAAACAAAGTCTTTTGGTAGAAACCCCCTGCAGATATGATTTTCTGTTTCAAGGAGTAATGATAACAAGATTTTCAAGATGGCTGCCATGGTAGCCATAATGGTGATGAGATTGGAACAATTTCCATTAAGGATAAAACAGACATCATAAGATGTCTTTTAGTCAAAGTACAGTACTGATATGATCATTTATCTAGGAAATGTAACAAAAACAAAATTTCAAGATGCCATTGTAGCAGCACCATTTTCATTTATGACCAACCACATTGTACGAAATCTTTCCTTGTAAACCTGAATATGACATAAGGAGAAGATTGTCAAAATAGCCAATGTGGTGGCCATATTAAATGTCGGAGCAGCACCATTTTCATTTTGGACCAACAAGTAAAAACCATATGTTAATAAATCCTTCCATTCAGAAAAAAATTGTGACAGCAGAACATTCTCATTCAGTACTAACAAGACATCTTAACTCATTAACCCCTGGCGCCGAGTTTACTTGGCAAGAGACAGTAGCCTACTGCTGAGCTCTGTAGCATCAAGGTCATGTAAGATACACTAAAGTGGGTGGTATTATAGAAAGGTAGACAGATGTAGCTCTACAATGATACCAAATAATCTGGAAGTTCCTGTTGCACTACAAGATACAGAGGGAAAAACCTCATTTTTTTTAACCCGATTTTTATCCACCCAAAGTTTGCCCGTGGTCGGAATCCAATTTTGTGTTCAGATTTTAGACTTTTTGGTCTCATATCATAGGCAGACCAATATGAACTGCAAACAGACAGAACAACCTTTGCAAAATGTAGGATAAGATGGGCATTTGGAATAAAGAGTGGTCTTGATACGAAAATGATGGGACCGTTAAGCAAAAAAAATAATCCAACTTTTACCCTTCTGCTTATGCGCAAGCAAAATAGCCAATCAAAAACGATATTTTTAACACAACTTGGCATTAGGTTACTGGAAAATCACCTGGAAGTTGATGTATTAGGATGTATTCAGAACACAACATGTGTTTCCTACTCGCATTTCAGGCGAAAACAACAAAAACCTCTAGGGGTTAATGAGTTAAGAAGACTTACAGTTAAAACTCAATGGCAATATTACTTTTCTTTCAGGAGGATTAGCAATAAAAAGATTTTCAAGCTGGCCACTGTAGCAGCCATATTGAACATCAGATCAGCACCACTTTCATTTTAGGACTAACTAGATTTCAATAGAAGTCTTTAGGAATACCCCATACTGATATGTCCATCCATTCATTCAGGAGCAGCAATAACAAAATTTTCAAGATGGCTGCTACAGTAGCCATATTGCATGCCATTTTCGTTCAGGGTCAACCAGACATCATAAGAAGTCTTTCACTGAAAACCCCATGCTGGCATGACCATCATTTCAGTAGGAATAAATCTAATTAGATTTTCAAGAGAGACACCATGCTAGCCATACTGGAAGTCATATAGGCACAATTTTCATGTAGAATAAACCGGACATCATAGAAGTATTTTAGTGAAAACTCCATGCACCATCACCACTAAGTTAGTATATCTACTATCAGGTGAATAACTATCCAAGTTTGGATACTATCCTTACACTGACCAATTTGGAGGTCACATCTATATGTTAAGACCAACAAAATAGTTCCAAATATATGGCCCCATTAATTTATTGTAATGACCTACTGAGGTCAATGTAATATATATCTTGACTGAAATTTAAACTAGGTTTAATTCTTTGTAAACAAGATGTACTAACGTTTTCTTGCAACACCTAAACTTGTCCACTGCTTACTGCAGCACATCTATTCTGAAATCTTCAGTTTCGGAGGTACATTGTTTTGCACACTGTAAAGCTCTTCAATTCAGAGATAAATTTTGAATGTAGTGCTCAATCCTATAATGCCTAAATAGATGTAAAAAAAACAATGGAACTTATCAAAATTTGGGAATAGCAGCACCAATATTTTCAAGATGGCCACCGTGGAGGCCATAATGAATTTCCAGGTGGCAACATTTTCATTTAGGATCAGACTCAGAGAACCACATGAATATATGACTTTCTGTTCATCAGGAGTAGCAATGACAAGATTTTTTGAAATAGCTGCCAGGGTGGCCATACTGGTTGTCAGACTGGCACCATTTTCATTTCAGTCCAACTCGATACTAGAAATCTTTCAGTAAAAACCCTATGTTGATATGACCATCAGTTCAGTAGTAGCTGCAAGATTTTCAAGATGGCTACTATGATATCCAAGCAGCACCATTTCTATTATGGATAAAGTAGACTATGGATGAACAAAACTTGTGTGTGTAAAGTTTATGACACTCTACCGAGTAGGTTATAGGACCAGCAATAACAAAACTTATGCTATAGAGGGACAACGGCTGGACAACAAGCCATCCCTATAAGCCAGTTTTGCTGGGTGAAAGTTGCAGGCTTAGAATAACCTTGGAGTGACAGCCAGCAGTCCATATTTCATGCACCAGTAATTACCTTGATTACCCACTACAGCTGAGATGTCATATGTAATGCATGTGGCACAGGATCTACTCATCTAATTACTATTCACACTACAAACCCTGTTAACCTGTTGAGGATAAACCTATCAGAACATACAATTAATGGTTATTACTCTGGAAATTTATCCTTTTATAAATATACTTCTTCATACTTCCAACTGCATTGGTTAGAAATAGTCTTCTGAGCAGGCTGGGATGTATATAGGTGTAGCATGGCTGAAGAGTCACAGAAAAATGAAATATAGGTTACAGAGACCTTTTTTTGCAAAAAAGTTGTAGAGCTTTTCAAGATGCACCTACTGACCAAGTGTCAAGATTCTTGGTAGAATAGTAGCAAATATAAAGCCAAAACCTCATGTGTCATGAGCTTGGTAGAATAGTAGCAAATAACAAGCCAAACCTCATGTGTCATGAGCTTGGTAGAATAGTAGCAAATAACAAGCCAAAACCGCATGTGTCATGAACTAAAACCATAATCAAAGCCAGAAACAGCTGAAATATTAGTCACATGAGCCTCGCCTGTTGTAAGGGTATGGTAGTTGTTGTTGTTGTTGTTGTAGGGTTTAACGCCATTTTTCAGCACATGATAGGCTATACATGGCGGCCAGTATTAATGGTGGAGGAAGAACCCGGGAAAACCCCAGAAAGAACCACTGACCCACGAGAAGCTACTGGCAAGCTTTCTCACATACCCACATTAGCTGAATCCGAGACTTGAACCCATGCAGACAGAGGTGAGATGGCAGTGATCCGTAACGGAGAGCACTTTATACCACTTGGGGCCCCCCGGATATGGTAGTAACAGATACATATCGTCATCAAGTTCATGATTATAACATCATCAAGTTCATGAGTCTAGCATCAAAGGTGTCTGAGAAATGAACACAAAACATAAAAATGAACCAAAGTTAGTGAAGCATAAATATGGACTATAATGACCTACAAATGAAATGAGGGAGTAGTGGTCATCAAGATACATCTCCAAGTTTCATGATACTAGATGGGATATATTGCATGCAACAAATGTATGTATTCATGAGCTACATGCCAAAACTAAGCCAAGTCAAAGGTGAAATATTGGTCACAATACCTTTTTGGTATGTTTTGGTAAGAGAGATATATCAAGCTAAATGATTATGGCATCAACAGAAAAACATCAATATGAACGAAAGTCAATGAAATGTGAAACATGGATCTCACAGCAGGTCCCTCCTCTATAGTAATCTCCTGGGCTCATCTAGCAAACAATAAAGGTCACTGAACCATGACCACTGGGGCCACAGGGTGCTATCATGATGAGCAAAGACATGGAGATCCTAACTTGGTGGAAAACCCAGAGATTATTTTGAGAAGTGGAAAGGCTCAAGTGCACCTGGCTCCTTTTCAGACTGTAAGCATTCACTATCCAGTCCCTCTGATTTAGCAATGGAGAAACATAAACAGGGAACTTGTTGTTCACTTTTGTAGCTTTCAGGTCCACTAATGGTCTTCCCCAGAGATGAAAAAGCAGCTCTTGCATCAATGGTACAAGCAATAGTGCAGAGACCATTCCATAAAGACAAACTGGCCCCTTTTGGATAGTCTCTCTGCCCAAAAATATGGCAGATGCTGAAAGTACCTTATTCTGAGACTACTACTCAAAGGTGGTTCCTGATTTCCACAGAGAACAAGCACATGTACCTCTCTGATGCCTGAGGTAAGCTATACTATCAAAGTGTTATGGTTACCATAACACAATGATGCTTGATGAGGCAGACACATCCCTGTGAGGCTAGGAACATTGCCCACATTTCAAGATTGTTTATATGAAGGATCACTTGTCCAGGTGAGTATTCCATCCTGAATCTTATGAGTCTATGAACAGAAAGGAGTGGGGTTCAAGGCTATTAATCGGGACTCTGGTCATGCACCAATCCCAATCTAGCCACCAACTCTGGTTATGAGGAAAATCTTAATCAAAAAGGAAGTCAAGCTGATTGCAGGTCCTTGTGTAGTTTCAGTGTGCTGGAAGCATGAGCTGGAAAAAGCACAAGTGAAGACACCCTAGGGCAACTAGATCTGCAGCCATATTCAAATTTTCCTAGGAGTGAGATGTAAAGGTGAGCTGACAATGATGTCTTGGACATAAAATACACAAGGAGAGACAGATTCAAAGTTCTGTCTGATGGGATGTGAACCCTCCCTTGATCAGTGAGGAAATTCATCCTCATGTACACGAAGTCCAGAGATGGTATGAGATCCAACTTCTCTAGGTGGTGGACTAGATCCTGACAAGTTGCCATCAACCAATAGAGGGATAAATCCTTCCTGAGAATATCTCTGAGGATGTTGTGCACTGAAATACTAAAGGATGGTGATCCCTAAAGACCTATAGTGAGCCATCATTACCTAAATCACCTTGGTAAAGACTTTGGGCAAAAAGGCAAGGCTGAATAGAAGAACTCAAAATTGAAATACCTCCTGGGAGAGACAAAACTAGAGACTTTTCCTGTGAGGCAGAAGATAGGGATGTGAAAGTATGTTGCCTGCAGATGTATGGAGAATACCCAGTTTTAGGGCCTAAATGTGTTCCTGAATGATGTGCAGTCTCCATCTTGAAACATTCTTCCTGAAGGAACTGTGGATGCAGAAATATTGATGTCAAAACTTTCCATTGTTTTCAGCACCAAAATGTTCCGGGAATTCGATGTCCGAGTTTGGTCATTTTCCATCCTCTCTACTACTCCCTTCTGCAGAAGAATGTGTACATTTATCTCTGCATTGAACCAGTTTGAACTGATGCAAGCAATCTGGGGCCTGTGAGCAGGATGTTCCCAGAAGTGAAGCTGGTATCCCTCCTTTAAAATGGAACAGACCTACACACTGTTCATGATGCCCAACCAAACTTCTGAAAAATGGACTAGTCAAGCACCTACTGTGGTGCTGAGAAAAGAAAGATGCTGCAGATCTCTGGTCTTCATTTTTCAGCACCTGCCCAGATATGGGAAGCGGCAGGGAACCCCAATGGAAGGAAAAGACCTGTTGCAACCAGTTCTTTTAAAAACTCATCAAAGTCCACCAGAATAAAAAAGGCATCATCATCCTGAACCTGCTGCTCCGGTGAGACAGGACCACTCAGTGGTCAAAGACATTTCCAGTGACAAAGATCTTACAGGCAAACACACCTATCAGATCAAGACTGCTGCTCTCCTCTGTCATTGGGAGAGTGTGACTTGCTAATATTGGTCACCTGCACAATGCCTACCTTATGAGTTATTCTCAGACAAAAGGTGCCAAGGACCTATCCTTCACCAGCACTTACAACATCAGACTGAGTATCAGTGATCCTTGATCCTTTTACTACCTACAAACCACAAGGAGAGCTCCTTGTTTCTACATCACTGAATGAGATGACTTCCCTAAAATGGGAAGGGACCTGGACTCCTCCTGTGATTAGAGAGGGTCAGCTTGTGATAATAAGGACAAGGGGCTGTTTCTCCTACCTCTCTGTAAGTGTGGTGACTTTATGCCAAGTCCAACACCAGTTGCTAAGAAGAGATTAACAATTATCAAAAGCACTGCCTGCTAAGCATGGTGATTGTTGTTGTCGTTGTTGTTGTTGTTGTAGGGTTTAACACCATTTTTCAGCACATGATAGGCTAAACATGGTGGCCAGTATTAATGGTGGAGAACCCAGGAAAACCCCGGAAAGAACCACTGACCCATGAGAAGCTACTGGCAAGCTTTCTCACATACCCACATTAGCCAAATTCAAGACTCGAACCCATGCAGACAGAGGTGAGATGGTAGTGATCCGTAATGGAGAGCGCTTTAGACCACTTGGCCAATCGAGGCCCAGCTAAGCATGGTGAAAAAAACCTTCAAAATTAACAAAGAAACACACAAAAATACTCAAATAAAGCAATGACTGGGAAGAATAATAGGCAGTTGACACAAAATGGTGCAAGATTGTCCAAAAAGACATTTAAAATCAACAACAAAGGTGAATTTCAATGTGCAATCTAGGCAAACATTACTCACATGAAGTACAAAGGAAAAAAAGAAAGGTACCACATATGATGGCTATGACACAGAAATCCAATTGGAATAAAGTTATTTTCAATTCTGGACTGCCAGTTACCTATTGGAGGAGGGAATATTTAGTTTGGACTGGGTACTTGCCATTGGACTGAGTACTTGGCATTGGACTGGGTACATGCCATTGGACTGGGTACTTGGCATCGGACTGAGTACATGCCATTGGACTGGATACTTGACATCCCAAAAAGAGTAGCAATGCAATAGTAATAAGTGATATACTATACAACTACTAAAAACAAGATTTGGAGGTGTGAGTGGGCATTTAGAACCAACTAGATACTATAAGTATTGTAGTGAAAGCCCCATGCAAACTTCAAAGTTCCAGCATTATTCAAAACCAATTACTTCCATTTAGGCATTTTGGGATTGCAGACTATCTGCAAAATTGACTTACTTAAGACACTGAAGATCTTGACAACATGCCAAAAACTATACACCTCCAAAACTGGAGAGCTGACATGGGAATTGCTCCAATGAGCGTGGGCAATTTTACATTTTGCAAGGTCACATGATAACATACTTTTATAAAAAAATTAACTTAGATCAAAGTAACAAACCAAGACATATATTACATTGATCTTGGCAAGTCAAGACACCAAATAAAGTAATGGGGCCAAATATTTAGAACTATTTTATTAAGCTCTTAATATACACTAGTTTCCCACCATTATCTACCTCTGTGAAATATCTGCAAACATCAGTTTTTGTCAGCTGTTTTGATTTTAACAGCATTCTAAATGCCTTTAACATAATAGGTCACATGCTTAAATCATTTAAATGGAATATAGTAGTCCCCCTCTTGAACGGCCCCCTTGGCCAGCGACCATCCACCTCTTACAGCCAGAATCCCTTGGCACTGATGAGTTTGTATTCAAAAGTACCCCTCAAGAATGGCCACCCCTCTAACACGACCAGTGGCCAGCATATTAGTACAAAAATGTAAAATGTTCCCCTAACGAGCAGCCACTTTGTTTTTCAAATGTATACAGAACCTATAATTAATTAATATTGTGACAAAAGTTAAGTATCAGATTATCTCTACCATCAATACATGTCTCCCAATGTCAAGTTTCAGTTACTGAAAGAAGTGTTGACTAAAGTACATGTAACAGTAAAATTAATATTGTATCATTGTCAAAAGAAGCCAACATTTACAGGAAATGTGCTTAACGATGTTATGATAGAGTTTTGGGCTTCACACATATGTCAAATTCTTCTCTTTGATGAGTACAACCAGATGTAACTGTCATCATAACATGGTCAACATACAGTTAGCAACATCCGAATAAATCATTACCAAGCATTAACATGTCATCACATAATCGGAGACTAATATTTTTGAAGAAAGAGAGTTATTCTACTCGATGACATCAGGGGAGGTTGGGAGGGGAGACTTGCCGAAGAAATGTATATAGAAAAGAATTGAATAAAACAATTTTATGTTGAAAAGACTCGAATAATCAACGTCATAACCGATAAGGAGGTTTATCAGCAGCAGTGAGAAAATGGAGCAAATGGAAAGAAAATTATATATGTACCAAGACTTAAATGACGTTTTTGAATGGTTTTGCAACATGCATGACAACAATACCCGCTCGCATATCATGCTTACATCAAGAATAAGAACTATTAATGTATATTTAGTTGAAATAAGTCAAATATTATAACAAAAAGAAACTTTTAATAATTAATGTTACTTTTAAACAATGATATTAAATGAAGATATTAAATGCTTTGAAGTATGTAGCTTTCTTACTATGTACATTACATATACTTCTCACAAAAAAATGTCTCCCTCTCTGGAAAGGCCACCCATCTTATAAGGCCACTTTTCCGGTGCAGAAGGGGTGGCTTTATAAGAGGGAGACCAGTGTACTGATTTTGTACACATTTACATGACAAACAAGAAATGAGTCATATATACCTGTAAACACGAAATTCTTTAATTCATTATTTAAAAATATATAAAGATTGATTATAATGATGTGCCAATGTCTTTAATATTAGTTCAAATAAGTGCCCATAATCGGACATGAATACACAAAGGTCATCAAAATGTACAGAAAGTAATTTGTAGATGATACTTTCAATTGTTTTGGAGGCCATATTGTGGTGCGAGTACAAGAATGCACTACTTTGTGTATGGTCCTGATTCTGTTTACTTGATAATCGAGTTTATTACATTTCATCACTAATTGCAGACTGTACTAATACTTTGCATGTATAACTTAAAATAACATCAACTGTGATATAAACTGAATGCTTGGTCCATTTATGCTGCTGTACATCTTGTATCATATTGTTTCACCTTCATCAACACTAGCAATCTTCAATCCTAAAGGAAGCAGTTGTTAATTGTGGGCTTGCAACTTAAGTCAATGCTCTTTCACTATAGTACAGTAAAACCTGTCTTGAAAGACGACTGTTATGTGAGACTGTGAAACCGCCTGTCTTGAGAGACCTTATTTTCAATGCACAAATTAACTGATTATATAGCATTATCACCTTTTATGAGAGACTACTTGTCCTGAAAGACCATAATTTTTGGCAGAAGGGGTGATCTTCCAAGACAGGTTCTAATGTATTTTGCATCTGTGCTGCCTTTTATCAATGAATACAGGTGCTATTTGCTTGATCACAATTCATTACCATGCTAAAAATTTTGAAACTATTTAGCAGACCTGCTAATCAAACAAAAGTTAAACCCTGCATGGTAAGTGTAACCACTGTGAAACTGTTCAATGATGAATTAATCAATTAAAAAGTTTGAATAAATGTTTATAAACAGTAAACAGATAGTTGACACCAAAGTGCTGAGAAATTATAGGATCAAAGCACATGTTTACTTAATGCAGAGCACACAGGAAAAAGTTACTATTTACTTAAAAATGATAGCTCCTTTTCTCGACAATTCTCTTCCAGCTTAATGCAGAACAAATGTGAAGTCATGTACATATAACATTACACTGGATACTGTATTTCAGAGGATTGTCAAATAATAAGTCCTAATTGTAAGTGATATCCCATCCAATTCTAGTACATGACAGCGAGTCATAATAGTCATGCAGAAAAGTGGTTGTCCGAAGATTTGTGTCCAAAGAGTACTTAATTGGCTATACTCAGAGGTTTGAACTAATTGTTGGTAACTCTAAAGCAGCCCCACCACCCTTTACAAAAAGGGCTGTTACAGACCTCAAAATAGTAATTTTATCTGCTCTGGTCAAATGATATATAAACTTGCTAATATGTCAAGTTGAACTGCTAACTGCACAGACCCAGATCCGCCACAGCATAATGTGCTGGAAGATCTGGGTCTATGCAGTCTGTTAGCAGTAATCAGTACAACAAGCAAAACAGACCCTGAACTACTGATGCATTATGCAATGGCCAATCAAGATCTATGCTGTTTGCAGTTGGACTAGTGTGTATATACAGTGCCTGTAAACACATGTCAATTTAAAACTAACTTTGGATATTCTCTCTTGCCATTTCACAATAACTAAGTGATTTCATTTCTTTTTTTTAAACTTTATCTATTTAAAGAGCTACAGGCACATGCCGATTTTAAATGATTTCTCATGAAACAGTTACCATCAACAGCAAATTATGTTGTTTGTTTTTTTCAAATAAAACAATAAAAGGACCTACCTTTCAGTTAGAGACGTCAATTTTCAAGGTGTTGTCTTGTAGCTCATTGATGGATGATGTCACATCCAATGTAGTTAGCACTTCATCATACAGACACTGTAATTAAAACAGGACATAAATAAGTGTAACATAATCAACAGAACAAAATCAACTAGCTTTCTATTTTTCAAGCCACTGACAAAATATATTATAAGTGCATCAGCTAGATACGCCCTGTCCTCTGTCCCTCTATCACCAAAGTACACCACCTACCATATTCACCCATGTCATTTGTGCACTTTTTCATTTATATAATTACTAATTCTAAGCAATAGTTAAACTCTGAAGGTCAGTTGAAAGAAAAGTTGAACTTCAGAGCTATATAACGTTGCTGACACCAAAGTGTGGACCTTGTTAATATAAAAAGTTGCTATGGTGATAAAGGGTTTCATGGGTGCCCTTGATCAAAGACACTTGCATACTAGTACTACATATAAAGATGATGCATATAATATTACTCTTGAAGAATGTGAGGGCAAGCAATTATTCTGTCTTTCAAAGTGAATCTATTAATTATGAAATACATGTACTGCTAAATGTGTGAGTCACTCTACTTCACTGAAACAAATTTAGTGGTTCTGACCAATGGACACCTCTGTCCCCTTTCATTTGTCCAGAGTATTCTCTCAGTGAGTTGTCAACTAAGTCAAGTGTACAGCATGTCATATTGTCTGTATTCACTATTGATAATAAGTGATGCAGTACCAATCTGCTTATACTAAGTGACTAATTCCAAGTGGCAATCAGATATAAATAGGAATTAGTATTAACATACATATAGTGACTTAGATGAGAATGGTTTAACAAACAAGTTCAACTGAACCAGCAAGTTTGTTTGTTTTTTTGCTTTTTAGTTTCTTTCCTTATTCTACTTTTTCAGTGTATATGTACTAGATTCTTGACAGTGCTTAATAATGACAATCTGAGCACATTTAGTTGGTGTATATACCATGTACATCTCATCACAAAAAGATGAAAACACACTGTGAATGCTTGTACAATGTTTTTTTGGACAAAGAACAAGAAGACATACTGTAATGTTATAGTATAAAATAGGTTCATGAGTTTGAACATACTAAAAGGCTTGCTTTTGGTGAACAGGCCTGCTTTTGTTGAATAGGTTTGATATTGGTGAATAGGCATGCTGCTGGTGAACAGGCTTGCTTTTGGTGAACAGGCTTGCTATTGGTGAATAGGCATGCTGCTGGTGAACAGACTTGCTTTTGGTGAACAGGCTTGTTACTGGTGAATAGGCATGCTGCTGGTGAACAGACTTGCTTTTGGTGAACAGGCTTGTTACTGGTGAATAGGCATGCTGCTGGTGAACAGACTTGCTTTTGGTGAACAGGCTTGTTATTGGTGAATAGGCATGCTGCTGGTGAACAGACTTGCTTTTGGTGAACAGGCTTGTTACTGGTGAATAGGCATGCTGCTGGTGAACAGACTTGCTTTTGGTGAACAGGCTTGTTATTGGTGAATAGGCATGCTGCTGGTGAACAGACTTGCTTTTGGTGAACAGGCTTGTTATTGGTGAATAGGCATGCTGCTGGTGAACAGACTTGCTTTTGGTGAACAGGCTTGCTATTGGTGAACAGACTTGCTGTTGCTGAATATGTTTGCTTTAGTTGAATTTGCTTACTTTTGTTGAATAGGCTTGTTATTGGTGAACAGGCTTGCTATTGTTGAATAAGCTTGTTTTGATTGAATATGATTGCAATTGGTAAATAGGCTTGCTTTTGTTAAATGGGCTTGATTTTGTTGAATAGGCTTGCTATTGGTAAACAGGCTTGCTATTGCTGAATGGGTTTGCTTTTGTTGAATAGGTCTGCTTTCACAGAATAGGTTTGCTATTTGTGAATAGGCTTGCTTTTGTTCAATAGGCTTGCTTTTGTTCAATAGGCTTGCTACTGTTGAATAGGTCTGCTTTCAATGAATAGGCCTGCTATTGGTGAATAGGCATGCTTTTGTTCAACAGGCTTGCTTTTGTTCAATAGGCATGCTATTGGTGAACAGGCTTGCTATTGTTGAATAGGTCTGCTTTTGTTGATTAAGCTTGCTTTTGTTGATTAGGCTTGCTGTTGTTAAATAATCTTGCTTTTGTTAAATAGGCTTGCTGTTGGTGAAGAGGCTTGCTGATGGTGATTTATTATATTTGTATGCCTGACGTGCATTTCTGTGTTCCATGATGGCATGACTGACACTGCTAGGAAAATTATAGCCCTCTTTTTTTATTCCTGACCAGTAGGTCTCAACTAAATTTTTTATCCTCACATGACCCTGAACCAGAAGATTTCAGAATACTAAAAAATTTGTTCTAGTCCCATCCAGAAAGGTACCAGCTATGCAATAGCAACAGGGATGGTTTTACTGATATTAAAATTAAAATTTGGTTGCAACTGCACCCTCAGGAAACATGGCTCAAAACATTTTTTACATGTACTCATTTCATCTGAATAACTTATGGTTCAGTGCAATGTACTTCTGCTTTCAACATATCATCCTTTGCGGTGTTTAACTGTGATTACTTGTAAGGCGGAATTGGTAGCTGACAAAAAATTTCACAGAATATGAATAAAAAAATGCATGAAGTAGATTTATATTCAGCATTTTGCATCTGAAAGTGGACTGGAGCTGTTTTAAAGGTACCATTTTTGCTCGTGTCTAAACCATAATACTGTCCTTAAATTATAGGAACCATGGTAGCTCTGTTGGTTAAGAGTTAGACTCAAAATTTAAAGGTCACTAGTTCAATACCTGCCCTGGTCATCCCTTAGACTCAAAATGTAAAGGTTGTTGTTGCTGTAAGGTTTAACACCATTTTTCAGCACATGATAGGCTATACCTGGCAGTCAGTATTAATGGTGGAAGAAGAACCCAGGAAAACCCCAGAAAAAAACACCAACCCACAAGAAGCTACTGGCAAGCTTTCTCACATACCCACATTGGCCGAATCCGAGACTCGAACCCATGCAGAAAGAGGTGAGATGGCAGTGAACCATAATGGAGAGTGCTTTAGACCACTCTAAACATGTGGCATGATGTCCCACCCAGTCACATCATCCTGACACCAGGCTGACCAGTCCTAACACAAACCTTTTAATGATGAGCGCCTAGTGAGGCAGCTGTTAGTACCATTTTTATAAGTCTTTGTTTAAACAAGCAACCTCCCACATCTAAAGTGGACGCTCTAACCACAAGGCCACTGGAGCAGTCTTCACAAATTCTGTTCAGTCTACATCGAGTTTATTTAGTTTTCATGTCATAATTTGCCAGAGAAAAATTTCATGAATTGTGGAGGCAAAAAATTAAAACATTGAAAGACTAGTAGGCCTAAATGATTTATATTTGTCCCCATGTATACCACATACCCTTAAGAAGATCATCTGCTTATCATATTTCTATCAATTGTGTATACAGTCAAGTATGTTACCTATATATGGGGAACAGATTGCCTGGGTTACATATAATTAGTGCTCACTTGACTTTAACATATACATGATTCTATTGGAGGTAGACAGAATACCATCTTGGATATTTCTGTGCACACAGTAACAAAAACCAGCAAAGTGGGTACCAGAACTGTTCCAGCAACTGTTGCAACTGGTGCGATGATGTGTGGCCATGAGATGGGATTAATCCAACTAAAATAAGATTTTGACAAAAACATTTAAGTATTTTGACTTTTCTTAAGGTCTTGTTTAACTGCTACTGCACTGTTCAAGATATTTCAAATTAAAGTTTAATGAATAATAACTGAGCTGTCCCTTACTCAAACTTACGTTAGTATGATGCAACACTGGTTAGACATATTAAATGGCATCGATGAACAGCATCAAAAGCGTAAAGAGAAACTGTATAAATCAAGACACACTTCAGATGACATAAACTCTGTTGATCCATAGAGTAAGGAGGACATTGATAGAGCAATTAGTTAATGACTAACCTGAGGACCTGGAGAAAAATGTTGCCTTACATGAAATATTTTGAGACTCATATAAACACACAAATCAATTTCAGATCTGTTTTTATCTTTTCATATTTGATGTGTAGCAATTGCAAAACTGCGTGACAAATAATTGTAATAAAAATGGGGCAACTTTGAACATATGGAAATTGGAGTCACGGGCTTGCAGAATTTAAGTCCAGGCTTGTGATTTTAAGACTCCAGCCCTGGGCCTATGTCTGAAAGAAAATGTCTTTAAATATTGTTATCAATTCAACAGATACAGGTCATTTCTTACATTATTTGCATAAAATTTATAAACATTTACATATTTCAAAATTATGAAATGATTAAATTTTGAAATATTTTTAATAAGTTATATTTGTATATGACACCATTTCAATAAGAATCCATTATCCCACTCTTCCAAAATGGCACTTGTACTTAGAACCTCTGCGAAACCTCATGTGTGGTACATCAGTTCCTGAAAATAGCCACCAGCTAGCTTTCAGACAAGGCAAACCGGTGTAGTGGCAATCAGTAATCATTTCCATGTTACTGTTCTTCCTGAAAACCATGTCTCAGGTGCTAAATTTGCTCATCAGACTATAGATGAGCATTCCAATATTCAGTTACAGTGATGGTTACAATGTCCACGCCTGTAGAATGTGTAATTCTTAGAATGAGATGTGATGAATCTTTCTGGAACATAATTATAATTGAATTTCATCACCAGTATATATTCCCTTAATATTTTGAGATGAAAATTCCAACTGAACAGCCCCCACCCCTTTTAAATTATGTGAATTAAATGTTCTTATGTATGATTGATGTTTTAACATTTAAAGAGAAAGGGGTGTTGGTAGTAAAATGGTGATTTCTTATATTTTGCTTTGTGCATAAAGTTACACTCTGCTAAGTTTGTGTAATATAATGCATGTAGGTATAAATGGATTTATTATAAATGGCCCATGCATCAATCTGGAATCTCTGCATGGCTCATGCATCAGTCTGGAAACGTTGCACATATATTCCACATATTTCATCAAGAAATGTAAATGTTTGGAATTTATTTGTCATATGCATTTGTGATTTTAATACCTTTTTACTAATTCTTATGTGTAAATCACTATAAAAAAAAGCATTAAGAAATGAGGAGAGAAAATTCATATGTTTATTTCAGTGTCCGTTTTACCAACAAATCATAATTTTGAATGACTATGGTCACAATTCTTGAACTCTTCAACTAGGACAAGTTGTCTGAGATTTTTTTCAATCTCAACCAACTTTCTTGGCTAAGCTCCACCTACCAAATAATTGCTTTTTTTCTCTTGCAAATTCAATATGGGTTTGTCCAGATTCTTTTTATAGTTCCTAACCGTTTGTCAGTAAGTCTCAGATACCAACCCATAACCAATCACGATACATAACAGATCATAATCCACACTGGAATCCACCCTTAAAATGATACCCATTTTACATACAAAACTATATGAAAAATGCTAGGTGAATGCAACAAAACATTACATTGTAATGGTGAAAATAAAGGTTAATTCGCAAGATTAGATTCATGTGATGGCCGTCCGAGAGTTATATGATAGTACGCTACTGTATTTTGAATGGATATATGTAGCTTTTCAGTCTTTTGGCGATTCTGAAGAGATAAAAGACGCGTGACAAAAGTCAAATTGAGCAGATGGTTGGGGTCGTGCCTGCACTCCTTGTGTTAATTTATAGCACCGATAAAATGATTTCACGTTGTCAGAGATTTCATCGTGCATTAATTGATAAAACGTTAGACTTCTATGCTTCATTACAATAATGGAACTATAAATAGAATAATGTAAATAATTTTTATAAAAATCACTAAAATAAAATTTTATTATGCTTTTGATCATTATTCAAACACGTGCCAATTAAAATACACTTATCTTCATGAGTATCTATGGTACAAACGTTTTTTCAGCGCAATTCGGTGTTTCTAGTAAACTCGAAAATAGATAACTCTTTATGCAACTAATTAAAATTGTAATTACTCTGCAAACAGGCACGTTAAAATTATATAAAATCATCTTAGATGCTAAAATACATAGCCTTCATTGACTATAAAATGATTAATTCGTTCTAAATAATTCGGTATCAAATATAATGTTCAATGAATATATGACAACCTCCTGCTTTCACCAATACCGCCATAGTTGCTGTTGTTGTGTTGTAGTTGCGTCTCATACTTTTTATTAGAGCACCCTGGATTTTAAGCCTAGGTTTTCAGATTTTAGACGGCAATTGCTGAAAATTGTGCTGCTACCCACATTCCGTCTACCTTTCACCATAAAACTGTCCAAATGAGCTTATTGGGTCTGATAAAATAAATCAACACAAACTGTTGACCTTTTACTGGCTATTTAGTGGCCGAAGAAAGAATGGATTAGGGCCTTATGTACAAACTGTTTTAAATATTTGTTTAATATGTAGTATGAACATTATACTAAAGACGCCTTATGTCAGAAGTTAAAAACTGTGTTATCATAAATTATGGTTTCTGATGAAACATTCGATTTCCTGGATTTTGATCAATGCTCAAGTGGAAAGAGACCTTGAAGTGTGAAGCACTGCAATCTAAATGAACTGTAACATGACTTTACTGTCTTCTATACGGATATTAGGGGATAGAGGCTGATCCGGGAGCAGGCGACCTTGCTCGCGCCCGCTACCCCCAAAATTAATCCTAAATAGCTGAATAATATACCAAACAGAAAACGAGACTAAATTTTCTTCATTTAGATCCGCCTCAATCTGCTAAACAGGAGATCTCAGGGTCTTTTTCCGTTCGACGACAAGCGATTCTCGTTTTTCACCATGATTAAAATAAAGAGAATGAGTAGCAAAATAGAGGATCGCTGTACTCAGTACCTTTTGACTGATCCATACCAGATGCAAAAGTGACCTCATCAAATGCCTGACTAACAAATGTGTCAGCCAAAGGAGTCATTTCCTAATCATCCTCATTCCCTAGAGCCTTCGTTGTTATAGCTCTAGTAACTGTACAAGCTGGGTATAAATCAGGGATTTCTTTTTCAATAGGATCGAATTTCTGATCCAAAACAAGACTTGCCAGTTATAAGTGGATTAAACACAGCCTTGTCTCCAACTAGGTTATTGCCTAGTAATAAACGAATACACTCGATGGATAAAGACGACAATGTTCTGACTGTCACGGGTCCTGACACTAAGTCTAGTGACAAATTTACACAATGGAGAGGTACATTAACAGAGCCGTACTCAACTCCTTGAATAAGAACACTCTCATTAGAAGAATACATCTTAGAAAAAGGCAAAGTACCTGATAATAAAAGACTGAGAAGCTCCTGTGTCCTTAAAAATTTGAATAGGGATAGGACTGTCAGAATCACTAATAAGTGATACAAAACCCTTCGACATAAATGGTTTATAATTCTCCATAATAAAATCTGATTAGGGGTTGTTTGACCAAACAAAAGTATTGCTTTCAATGCATGACCATGACCTTGACCTCTTAGGAATAATAACATTTTGGAATAGGTCTGTATTGATTCTGTTGCTTATTTTTCAATCTGCAGAAATAGGTGCACGCAGGAAGAGATGATGTCTTCTGATCAGTCTTATCAGAAATCTGATTCCTAAAAGTTGTCCAGATTGAGTCTGGAAGTGCTCATATTTACAAATTAATTAAAAAAAAAAACAAAAAAAAACACTGCTGATTGAAAGACTTACTGACAAAAGAACTTTATAAGCTAAGAAATACTCGTCAGCAGTACGAGCAGCATTTTCTAAAGTTTCGACGTTCTGCTCATCAAGGTAAGTCTTAACGTCACTACGGTGGCAATTCTTTAACTCTTCAACTAACACGAGTTTTCTGAGATTTTTGTAACCTCGACCAACTTTCTTGGCCAAGCTCCACCTATCAAATAATTGTTCTTTTTCTCTTAAAAATGTTATATGCGTTTGTCCAGATTCTTTTTTTTTTGTATAGTTTCTAACCTTTTGTCAGAAAGCCTCAGATACTAACCCATAATCATTCAAGATACATTCCATAACCAGATCATAATCAGCGCTTTGATGTAAAGACGTGGAAGTGTAGATGTCGGGAGCTATGGCAAAATGTGTGCTTTGTAATAGCTGAGACCATAGCTCTCTTGGCCATTTAAAATTTTCAGCAATTATTTTTTAACGTGAGGAAAATATATGTATACTTCTCTTTCCTTAAAAGGGGATAATAACATATTACTTTTTTAGTAACATCAAAACTTCCATTTTTGTGTTTAAAGTAGGGACGTGCATTTCACCTGCCAGCTCTGATTTGCCTAGAATACAAAGTGAAAATATAAAAATAACTTTCTGTATTGGAAATTTAATCTTAAATAATCTTAGAATTATTAACACAAGTCCTGATGAATAAAGTTCTGAATACACATCAGTGTTATTAAAAAATAATTTGCAAGGCTGAATGTGTTGATATGCCTGTAGTGGCTTGTAGTCTATTATGTACTAATATACCAGTGTAATGAATTGTAATGATGTGTCAACAGTCGTTTATTGAATCACAGTACTATAATCTAATGTTTCCTTGTCTGAATTCGCTACAATTCCCAATGCGATGTCTCTTTCCAAGAATGCTATAGAGCACTTTGTATCTCCAAAAAGAATAATTTTAAATAAATAATTTCAGCTGAAATGAAACACTGAACACAACAATGCTCTTACAGCACGAATAAATATTTTCCCTAGTAAACAACATTATAAAGCTCTCTACTTGACCTAGGTCACAATTAGCATTTTCAAACAAAAATTACTGGATGGAAAATTTCATTCTAGAAGATGCCAAATGTTTATAATATTTAGAATGTGTTAAACACAATATCCTTGACTCAGACCAAGATATGTTTACTTATAATGATCCTAATATTAAACTCACATTCATATAGAAAATATATTAGGTATGTATTAGCCATTTACAGAATTTTAAACAAAATAGATGACTTTTGGTCTGGTAGACAATGAAACTGATTTTGGATAAGGTCTGCTGCAAGACACGATGTTACATAACCCATAGCATATAATGAATTTAAAAAAATAACTAACAAATAATACAAATTAAATATACCCAACAGGTGCAGCTGACCATTGACAACACAATACATAGCTAATAGTTCTCTATGATTGTTGATTAAACATTCAGATCATTATTAATGGATATAAAAATGTTTATTTGAATCTGAATCTAATACAATCCATTTCAATTGGAAATTCATAAACTTGTTGACAACGTTGAATGTGATAGATTGGAGGCTGACTTACGTCCTGGCTCTATCATTGTGTTGTAGTTTTTCATATCACTGTTGTTTAATTGAAACATAATTCATTCTTGCCTTAAAATCGAAAGCAGTCTTCTTGTTGTGTTCCGTTTTCGTTTGGGTGGAGTTATTTTTATTAAAATTATTATTCACTGGAATTACAAAGTGCTGAATCATATTCTTGGACTAAAACGTTAATTTCTAATTACAGCAAATTTAGACAAGGACATTTTGGATTATGGCATTGCGATATGTCAAAGACTGTAGACACATTGCCACATTCCATACCATTGGCACATTAGCACATTCGAGGCCACAGGCACATCAACACATTCAGTATTGAACTTATTTGGAACACCACTGGAATTCAAATTGAACTTCATACATTTTGACTTATGATAAAACTTTTAGGACTATTTGGGATTTAGTTCACAAAGTTATTAGTTCATTTTTAAACCTTCACTTTGCATTCTCGGGAAATAAATTATCTGTTGAATATTACAAAATTTGTTTGTCTTCATTTTTTTATATTTTGTTACTTATCTTAAGACTATAGCCGTAACAGCAACAACAAGAACATAATAATAATAATAATAATAATAATAATAATAATAATAACTTGTGCAATTCTCAATAACGGTTGTGATCTCCTCGGCTGCAGTAATTGCAACTGATTGTTGTCGCTTTTAAAATCGACGTTTTCTTTATGATCATTATAACTGAGTTATTTTCTACAGTCCTGAATTTATTTACAGAAAATTGTCTCTGGTATACAGAATGAATACAACAAGAATTTAGGGTCATCCAAACATTATTTTACGGTGACTCTAAATTCGATTCTTGGGACGACCTAACAAGCAAAGATTACATGATAATTATTAATTCGGTAACCTCAATTCGCGTGTCTCCCTGCTAATAGCAGCCAGGACATTTCGGCGATTTACAAATTATAAGTGTACAAAAATAAATCTAGTTATGGTGGCCTCATTAGCAGAAAATTAATTAAAATTACTGATTAATTTATTGATTTTAAGAAAATGAAAACTTGATTCGAATGTATTATTTTAGTTGCAGAATTAGTAACGTCTGTTATGATTTATTTTTATTTTTATTTTTTTATTTTTTGTATTGGGTTTAAAGCCATTGCTCAACGCCAGACATCCACTACATGCCGGATATAACTTTTGGAGGCAGATCCGGGAAAACCTCTATAATAACCACCGATCCATTGGAAGCTACTGGCAGCTTTTTCACATACCCACACTGGCCGAGGGGGCCCCGAGTGGCCGAGTGGTCTAAAGCGCTCTTCGTTACGGATCACTGCCATCTCACCTCTGTCTGCGGCGGTTCGAGTCTAAGATTCAGCCAATGTGGGCATGTGAGAAAGCTTGCCAGTAGCTTCTCGTGGGTCGGTGGTTCTTTCCGGGGTTTTCCGGGTTCTTCCTCCACCATTAATACTGGCCGCCATGTATAGCCTATCGTGCTGAAAAATGGCGTTAAACCCCACAACAACAACATTGGCCGAGCCAGAGACTCGAAACCACGCAGGGGAAAAAAGGTGAGATAGCTGTGATCGGTAAAGGTGAACGCATTAGACCAGGGGTCTCAAACACGCGGCTCGCGGGCCGCATGCGGCCCTCCAAGCAGTATCCTGTGGCCCGCATAATGATTGGCGTCAGAAGGTGTCATAAGAGATAACAAACGTGGTGCGGCCCTTGGGCCATCGAAAATGCCATCATGCGGCCCTCAGGGTGTTATGAGTTTGAGAACCCTGCTTTAGACCATTTTGAAATGTAGAAGATAAACAGAATGAGATGAGAAGAAAGAAGCAGAAAATCAGTTTTTGTTATTATTTAAATTCCATAGAACGCATGTTTGTAAATATCACCAAGATAGTTGAGTAAAATTACAGTTTACAATATTATTTTGAATTTAAAACTCTGCGTGTACTAAGTCAACAATAAGAACAGCAACAGCAATCACAACTACCATTAATATTACTTGGAAAACAAAGAAAAAAATAACATCAAAACAAATCCAGTACCATAAACAACAACAATAGGAACAACAACAACAACAACAACAATAATAATAATAATAATAATAATAATAATAATGAAGAAGAAGAAGAAGAAGCAGAAGAAGAAGAATCATCATTAACACGGGATAGTATTTTGTGGGGTTTTTTTTGTACTATAATGTTCAAGATGAAAACAAATATTCTTGCACGGTATTGCATTAATCTTGAAATCATATCAGCCGTTTTCTGTTTAATTCACATTTACCAGCTCTCACTTTCATTGATTTATTTGTTTGTGAGTTATTTGCTGTTTTTTTTTTTTTTGGGGGGGGGGTTGCGTAGTTGGGGGTCGTTTTCATCTGAGGCTTCCACAAAGCCGAAACAACTGAATTATTTAGTTCACATAATGCTGATGTAAAAATATAGGTTATACAAACCTAATATTTTTTAAAAGATTTATCATGTCTGCTATACATTCAAAAGCAATAATAATTAGAAAGATTGCACACAGAGATAATAAACATCCAGTTTGAGAGACTGGGGACGTTGCAGCATACTTACAGCCATATTGCAGGTTAAACTGGTAATGTTGTTATTTTTTATTTATTTGGTCTGCGGGTTTTATAATAGTGTATGGCAGGCAATAGTCTTCTATCCAGATTCACCATATACATTGTGAATGCTAGAGATGATAAATCCAGGTGTAAAAGATCAGGTCATACTGTGAAGCCTTGACTATCTTTTCGAGGCAAACATTGAAGAGGTATTTCTCTTTCCATACATGTATTCTTATCATATCTGACATACTCGTTGAAGAACGGGTGGTTAAAAGGTGATAGGTCAGGTTTGCAAGGGTTACTTAGTCATGTGTTGCTGAGGGTGTAGCGATATCGTCGCGGTGAGACAACACATTTAGGGATTTTTCAATTTCCCGTTGAATATTAAGTAGTTTTATGAACATGAATAGAAAATGCTACAATTATTTATTTGTAATAATTCATTCAGCTGAAACTTTAAAGACACGCAGGAATACACAGTTACTTGCAATAAATTACAGTTATTAATGTAAACGGTAAATATAAATGTTGCTAACGAACTATTATTGGAAGGTAAACCATATATAGTGACAGATTGATTATATAAAAGATAAATACTGCCAACAAGGTATTGTTGGAAGGCAAATCACATATAATTACAGCTTTTACAACTCAAAGGTAACAATTAGCATTGCCAACGAAGTAGTATTGGAGGTCAAACCACATATAATGGCAGCTAGTTTTTATGAACGATAAATGTAAATATTGCCAGCGAGGTAGTATTGGAAGGCAAACCACATGTAATTACAGCTTGTTTATATCATAGGTAAATAGTAATATTGCCAACTAGGTAGTATTGAAAGGCAAGCCACATATAATTACAGTATGATTCTATTGTTATGTATATTTGATTTGTATTTTGTGTTGGCCAGTGGTTAAGTTTATGGCCAACCTGACTAATATCTTATTATTTTGTAAAAAAATATCATCATGATTTGTTATTTGGCATATATTTCTTAATCGCCCTTATTTTGATCAGGACAGTGCTTAGTCTGCAATGATCTGAGTATATTTCCCATGCGAGTCTATTCGTTGCTGCCTTGTGAAGTTTTTTGTTTTTGATCGGTATATTTAAAATCACGTCACGTGATAATCTTAAATTTACTTCTTCATCTGCTAGGCAGTTCATTTACCATACGTAACACTCACTGAAATGTTTATCATCATATGATTTAGTGTAAAAATCTTCCATTTAAATCAGGAATATTAGTTTAAAACGATAACATGTTAATTTAGTTATTCTGAATGTTTGGTTGACCATCGTCCACAAAGCATATAATATATGATTGGGCTTCCAAATTATCCTGCTTACAGTTTTGCTAATTAATGCCTTATTGTAAGTTTCTTAATTTGTGATCAAAGCTATGAAGTTTATTATCGTACACTTCTAAGATGAATCCATATACAATAATGTTCTGTAACGAAATTGTTTACACTTACTTTGCCTAGTTGTGAATGGATATGATTTTGGTTGAAAATGTACTTGTTATAGTCTTTGAATTATTGTCTGATTACCACGATCATATCTATGAAAGAGTTAAATATTTCTCTGCGTCCGTTTGCATGTGTCTCTTACAGAATTACACTTTCAAAACCCATTCTTCATTGGTCAAGAAATACAATGTTTAGAGCCGTATCCGACTCCGCATCAATGATTCTCTCGTGTGATATAGTCGCAGAAAAACAATACGCTATTTCTGTACTCACCTTTATTGGTTTGAGCCATAATTTCATATCTGATGGTGTCATATTTTTTTAAAATTCATTATACTCATTAGAACCATAAATTACTTATGTTTTTCTTTTCATTAGGTAGTCAAAGAACTTTGCTCTATTTTCATTAAATTCTGATGTCTTCTTTTTCAATATTCCGTCGTTCGACTGTGTCTTTCCATCTCTGCACATGCACTATTAATATTTAAAAGACATCAAATAATTTATTACCTCATGCAGCACCTTCTGCAACTGTTACTGTCTAATGATAATAGATGCTCATGGTGCATCCGAACTTTAATGTACAATGTACCGCTATAGTATATGTACCAAATTTCATATTAACAGCAAATTGTTTTCTACCAAATAAAACGTGTGCAATCCTTTGTGTCTGTATGAATTATTTCCAATTGGTTTTTGTCACATATGTTGTGACGAATATGACTGTAATATCTTTTATAATTCTTTAAATTCGACTATCTCATCTATAATGGCGTGTACAAAGCCAAAAATTAGCAGATAGTTTCTTGTTAATATGTTTTTGCATCTGTCATAGTTTGCTTGATTTTATCACTTAATTCATCTGTCAGAGTTGGTAACGTTTCATTTGTCATCGTTTTGATGTTATCTTCTAGACCAGAAATAGAGTATATGTTGTTCTCGTTTGCTTTAAATCACATGTATGTTATTCACGCTGTCTTCTATCTTTCATGTGACCTCGGCGAAATCATTTCTTCTCATCGGTGAATTATTTCTTTAACTGATTGAGTTGGAATAATAAAGTATTGTAATGTCACAGGGACTTCTTAATTTTCTCCACATTACTCTCTCTTTCATATATTTCCACATTTATCTTTTGTTCAAAAGGTTTCATGTGTTGACTGTTTTTACCAAGTCTTTCTCTCTAAGTTTCCAACGCGTTCTAGCATTGTATATAGTTTTGATTCTCAATGCTTTAGAGCATTTTATATAGTACTGATTCAAAACGCTTTAGATCGTTTCATATGGTATTGATTCTCAACGCTTTATAGCATTTCATATGGTATTGATTCTGATCGCTTTATAGCATTTCATATGGTATTGATTCTGAACGCTTTATAGAATTTTATATAGTACTGATTCTCAACGCATTAGAGACTTTCATATGGTATTGATTCTCAACGCTATAGAGAATTTCATATGGTATTGATTCTCAACGCTTCATAGCATTTCGTATGGTATTGATTCAGAACGCTTTATATCATTTTATATGGTATTGATTCTCAACGCATTAGAGAATTCCATATGGTATTGATTCTCAACGCTTTATAGCATTTCATATAGTATTCATTCAGAAAGCTTTAGATCATTGTTTATAGTATTCATTCTCAACGCTTTAAATCATTTTATATAGTATTGGTTCAGAACGCTTTAGAACATTACATATAGTATTGATTAAGAACGCTTTAGAACATTACATATAGTATTGATTCTGAACGCTTTAGAACATTACATATAGTATTGATTCTGAACGCTTTAGTGTATTTCATATAGTATTGATTCTCAACGCTTAGAGCATTGTATACAGTATTGATTCAGAACGCTTTAGAGCATTGTATATAGTACTGATTCTGAACGCTTTAGTGTATTTCATATAGTATTGATTCTCAACGCTTAGAGCATTGTATATAGTATTGATTCTGAACGCTTTATAGCATTTCATATCGTATTGATTCAGAACGCTTTATAGCATTTCATATAGTATGGATTCACAACGCTTAGAGCATTGTATATAGTACTGATTCTCAACACTTTAAATCATATATATAGTATTGATTCTCACCGCTTGATAACATTTTAGATAGTATTGATTCTTAATGCTTTATAACATTTTATAAAGTATTGATTCTCATTGCCTTAAATCATTGTATATAGTCATGATTCTCAACACTTTAATTGATGTATATAGTATTGATTCTCAACGCTTTAGATCATTGTATATAGTATTGATTCTCAACGCTTTAGATCATTATATATAGTACTGATTCTCAACGCTTTAGATCATTGTATATAGTACTGATTCTCAACACTTTAGATCATTGTATATAGTATTGATTCTCGACGCTTTAGATCATTGTATATAGTATTGATTCTCGACGCTTTAGATCATTGTATATAGTATTGATTCTCAACGATTTAGATCCTTGTATATAGTAATGATTCTCAACACTTTAATTGATGTATATAGTATTGATTCTCAACGCTTTAGATCATTGTATATAGTATTGATTCTCAACGCTTTAGATCATTATATATAGTACTGATTCTCAACGCTTTAGATCATTGTATATAGTACTGATTCTCAACACTTTAGATCATTGTATATAGTATTGATTCTCGACGCTTTAGATCATTGTATATAGTATTGATTCTCGACGCTTTAGATCATTGTATATAGTATTGATTCTCAACGATTTAGATCATTGTATATAGTAATGATTCTCAACACTTTAATTGATGTATATAGTATTGATTCTCAACGCTTTAGATCATTGTATATAGTACTGATTCTCAACGCTTTAGATCATTATATATGGTATTGATTCTCAACGCTTTATAGCATTTCATATAGTGTTGATTCTCAACGCTTTAGATCAACATATATAGTACTGAGTCTCAACGCTTTAGATCCTTTCATATAATATTGATTCTCTTTCTAAGTGTGTCTTGATCATGCAAAACCTTTGCCATGTTGTCCTCTATTTGTTTGTGCAGTTTTAAGAGCGTGATTGTATTTTCATTTGAGCTTTTCTCCACCATGGGAGTTAATTTGCCGCCTACTTGTTCTGGTCACGTTTTGATATATTTCATATCATCATCATCATCATCATCATCATAATCATCATCATCAAAGGCAGTACTGTCCAACCTTTTTGACACCACGGGCCAATGAAAAATATTTTTCTTGAAGCCGAGGGCCGCAGCAGGAAACTGAATAGCAACGACTATATAGCTGCTTGAACTCTGGCAGGCCCTTAAAATCAGACTGCGGGCCACGTGCGGGCCTAATGCGGGCCACATGCGGGCCGCGAGCCGCGGGTTGGACAGCACTGGTCTAAGGTTTACGTTTCTGAGAGTTAACACATTTTTTTCACACGTGTCACGAGCTGCATAAGATTTGCGTATCAAATCTGCTAAATTTATAACACTGTGATTATTTAAGTGTCAGCAACTGTTGAATTATTTACCTAGTTCGGTTCTCCCAACATACTTTTTTCTAACCTATAATTTCTAACCTATTTCAACAGGAACATGTAATGATTTCTCCATAAAAGACGTACGCTAGAATCAAAGCTTTCCGTTCTTCGTCTTAAATATTGATATCCAACACATTCATAAAAACATCTTTGCAATTGTTTGCATTAAGTATTTACAGCATGTGTAATTAAATCACCTATAAATATATTATTTACAGGTAATGGTTCTTAAAGACTATTATTAACCATAGGCATACTCCTTAGTATGATTAAGTTAGTCATAAATTTCAGATTTTTGTGTAGTGCAAGAATCGACAAACCGTACCCGATTCAGCGGATTTTTTTTTTCGATATCCCACTATTAAAACTTGACAATATATATTTAAATATACACATGCAACTATTTTTATAACTTCTTTAAAACCCATCTTAGTTAATGGGGCAAAACTAAGTGTTAGTAAAAAAAATTACCAGCTTATTGTAATCAACTACAATTGTCGAGTTAACGCTATACTGTGTTGATTGTTTGATTATCTTATTCATTTATTGGGTGAATTTTTCAACAACTCTGATAATTTATTGTCCTCCATTTAAACAGGATATATAACTTCTATGGGTGATCAATGCTATTGAACAGAGTAAAATTTCCTGTATGCTACAGTATCACGGCAATTGCTTTACCACCAAATCAACATTTTCAGTGCTTGAGTTAGATATCTTCTCTTCAGCTTCGCATGATGTAGTCTTGTGTTATTCCAGCTTCAATTTCTCTGCTTTAGCATTCTTGCATTTTTAGTAAACGTTGACAGGTTTCTTTACTAATTTCAACTCCGTGTTGATCGTTCTTGTTTACTGATGTTACTTCACTTCATCTGTACGTTTGTTTTGTTCACTTCCATTTAATTTTCGAACGAATAAAGGATGAAGACATGTCAAATTGGCGGTTAAGGAACATCGTAACAATTGCCTAATTTTTGTTTGTAAATAGGACATATTGTCAGCGTGAATCTCATCTTAATCACAATCCATTCAGTTGATGAAAAAATACAGATGATGGCAAACGTGACTTAAAGTATACTTGGAGGCCAATGAACGATAACTTGCAAGATGATGTTGAAAACGGGTAGTAGTACAAATTTATTAAAATGTAGGAGTTTAGATAAATGAGCGGAACAAGAAAATGACCTGAACGTAAAGCAGAGAAGAATTTGAGAACAATTTGCAAAACCAGTAATCCGGATGAAATGAATATAATCGAAGCTGGAAAAGGCAAATCGAAACTGGAAAATACAAGACTCTCATATAAAATATCAAATAAATTATCTTAATATCTCAATAATTATATTTCATGGTGGTATGTCAATGGAATCCAGTCGTAGATGGTTGGCCTTTACCCAGCCCATGTGCTTTCTTTGATCTTTCGAATTTTGAACAAGAGAAAAAAGGCTTTCACGAGTCTAACACCCAAAATGTTAAAGCTAGTGATAAACAAATCAAAGAATGCAACGAAGCCATCCAAACAAGAAATAAGAAATCATCAAAGAATGATAAAAGAATATAATTGAAGTCATCTTTACCACCTACAAGGTTGTTCGATGACTTCATCTTTAACCGGTCATGTTTTATATAACACATATTTGGTAAATGCTAATTCTTGTGATCTGTATAGATGCATCGATTGCCTAACATGCAGTGTACATGTATTTGCCTTAAATTTTCTGTTTATTTATACATATCATGTCTTTTGGTTACGTTTCTGGGAACTAGAAATCTCTAATTATTAGGTTTGGCACATAATGCTTCAATGTGACTATTTTAGTACTTAAAGACGGCAAAGTTATGCCTGCTTTAAATGATAAAAATCCAGTGAAATATATTACACCATATACATCGTGTAATATTCCCTTGGTTTTACACACAATGAGTCTAGATTATAAATTGCTAAAAATGTACTCACCCACCCCACCCCTTTATTACAGCCATGATGATCACATCTGACAAATATTTGGATATTTTGCCCATGTGGCAATCATAAACAATCGATATATTCTATTTACGTGATTGCCGTTCAGATGACGTAGTTCTTTCTTAGCTACTTCTTAACTGTTGTCTCTTTGTAAGTTCCATCGGCTATTCTAATTTTGAATTCTTGTTTACACCCACTTGTCTCAGGAGAAATGTTATTGGTCTATTTTACAATACCTAATTCCGTTTACGATTCTTTATAGTTTATAAAAATAGCTTGAAACTCTTTATAGTATATTTAATTAGCTTAAGACTATTTATGGTCTATTCAATTAGCTTAAAACTATTTATGATCTATTTAATTAGCTTAAGACTATTTATGGTCTATTTAATTAGCTTAAAACTATGTATGGTCTATTTAATTAGCTTAAGACTATTTATGGTCTATTTAATTAGCTTAAGACTATGTATGGTCTATTTAATTAGCTTAAAACTATTTATGATCTATTTAATTAGCTTAAAACTATTTATGGTCTATTTAATTAGCTTAAGACTATTTATGGTCTATTTAATTAGCTTAAGACTATTTATGGTCTATTTAATTAGCTTAAAACTATTTATGGTCTATTTAATTAGCTTAAAACTATTTATAGTATATTTGATTAGATTAAAACTATTTATGGTCTATTTAATTAGCTTAAAACTCTAAATAGTCTTTATAAATAGCTTAAATTAGACGAATGAGGTATGCCAATTAATGAACTTGACAAGTAAAATAAAACAAGATTATGCTGACGATGATGTTGCAGGTGTAACAGGTTTTACTAATCACGATACACGTGTTAATTTATGAAATTATGGATTTAAACCCACTGTATCCAGTTTTTGCTACAAAATGAGCTTACATGTGCTTATAAGAAGTAGACAATGAAAGTTCTAGATATAGAAACAATAGTTCACGATTCATTAGAAAGTTGTTTAAAACTTGTTTTTGAATATCAGACACTGTACTTTTGTGACGTCAATGGTAACAGAGATAGAAAATTTGAACAAAAGACAAAATAGTAAACATCTTGTAACACAACACAATTAGAAATGGCTTAATGGGTAGGCAAATATAAATGAAGATTTAGTTTAGCAGAAGATTGATTAGATGGTACATATCTAATTGGAACAAATATTTATTAAATTTAAAAAATCAACTTAAACAGAATAACAGAAACAGCTTATCTTCGCACATAACATAACATACAACTGTAGGAGACGAAATAAAGATGTAGCCCATAGATGCCAACTTCCAACTGATCAAGTTAGAGGAGTAAAATTTACGATCAATGAATACGACAAAAGACATGGAAATGGAAACAATTACAAATATTGTGTACCTTTCAGGAAAAACGTTTAAAGAATTGATAAAGAAGCTGGAGAACTGGAAGATGTAATGAAATAAATTGGAAACAAATATATACATTATAACAAAAAAATGGAGGACATAAAAAGATACCAACAAAGACACAGATGAAAGTAAATTGAAGAAATCAAACAGACAGTTAAATGCTGTTGAAAGTTTTGAAAGCACAAGGACTTGAATTTAAAGCAGAATTATAGAATTACATGAAAGGAATATTAGTGATGACACTTTAAAAAGGCGAAGCCTTCCACTAGGTAAACGACTTTTATTTCCTAAAGTTACTTATACCAATATATTTATTCATGTTGACATAATCATTAATTTCTCTCTGATTTCTGTTTCTTCCATCCATTATTATTCACAGTCAATGCCTCAGATCTGTACAAAAACTTGCTATATACATGTCTCTCAACCTGCGAATATTTTCTGATTTGTTTGAAATTATTCAGAGAAACTATCTGCCAATTTTTCTGAGATGATTCTAAAAACAAAGATATAATAAAACAAAATATAGATCCCATTAAGAAAGAAGAACTTTGTAACGTTTTAAAAATACATATTTGTTGATAAAGGGAAAAAGTCCAAGGGTTTGACTGTGAATTGTGTTTTATAGATTACTGTCAAATAGTATTAAATCTATCCGTAACTGTAGCCAAGTTCTATACGGATCTTTTCAACTACCTATATATGGTCTACCTCCTTGTTTCCAACCACACACCTAATTTTTACACCTATTTTTGTTTGAAGGTTCTATCTCTTTCAAATGACATGCTTCCTCGACCATTCCTTCTCTATCTGCTTCCCTCAGAAATGGAAAATCAGTTACAGATTCTCTTCTTTGAACATTGCAAGATTTTTGCGCAAGATAGCACCAGTTCTCTGTCTACCCAGCAATTAAATCTGATTACAATGGGAGCTGCACCGGGAGCTTTAGTAGGAGTTCTACTGCGTTAAAAATAAATAAAATCCAACTTGACCAATACATATATAAAGGAACGTGTCCGGATTTTAAACTGACCATTACTTTATTGATTCGCCTTTAATTTTAAATCATTTATGTTGCTTAATTTAAAGATATTTACTTCTGTTTTGCGTTGTGTTTTTTTTCCACCGAATAAGTTTCACAAAGACGCAATCTATTTTTGTGCCAACTGGGTGGGTGGAGAGAGCTGTTATGGAACATAGTCTATGACTTATTTATAGGATTACACCATTTTGCTTAGATGTGCTTCCATCTTGTTCCCCAATCCGCCCGTGACATCTTCTGATCCATACCCGGCCTTCAGGCTTTAACACGCACACAACACGCACGCACACAAAACCACGTACACACACACACACAGACACACACACAGAGACACACACACAACACCACGTACGCACGTACGCACACACGCACACACAGAAACACACAACACCACGTACGCACACACACACACACACACACACACACACACATGATGTATTATCTCTGCCGCTTCATTATAATGAAAGCTCTCATAGAAACTTTGCCTGGCTCATCCACTGATGCTGAATCAATGAAAATCACTTCAGAATGCAGTACAATTATCAAATTTGTTGTCTCCAAGCGCAGATGTGGTTCGAATATTCAAGGTTCCAAGACATGAAAGGCGATTATCATGTCTGGAAAAGGTGATTTTTACGTGAGAAAGAATGGCTAAATTTGGATTCTGGCGTCTGAAATCATATAAAGTATTTACCATTAAACTATGCACAAATCAAATGGAAAACCAGCGTGGATCTTCTTTTGAAATATAGTCGTAGAAAAGCCAGTGATTTGTTATAAAGAGAGATAATTTTAAAAACATAAAAACAAAATTCGTTTGAAACTTGAAAGCGTCATATGGAGCTTATCTGAAAACAATATAAGATACAGCTTTTGAATTGTTTTATTTGAAGGAAACTGACGTGCAAAACGACATCGGCTTCGGAAAAGAGTAAACGTAAGATGATGTACGGTACTTTCTCTGTTACTAATAAGGTAAACCAGCTATAATAAAGTTCAAGGCCGTGTGGGGAGGAGTACACCAGCTATCATAAAGTTCCAAGTCGTGTGGGGAGGGTGAAGGTTGAGGAGCAATTAATTTATAATAGTATAAAGCTAGGTTGATTCGTAAAGTACTAAATTAAAAGATATGACCATACGTAAGATCATGGAAAAAAACACAGCCGTTTACGTGTCTGGCAGATCATGTATATGTAAAATTATATCCTATATCGTGAACTAAATGTGAAAGTCTGATCCCAAAAATTATAAATAAGAATGAACATGCAACCATGGACTTATTAAGATCAATTATACAAAGCTAATTTAAATGACAGATTTAAACATTTCTGGTGTAAGAGTATCGGTTAACAATGATAAAGCAGAATCGTTCATTAGACTGTAACATCTGTCAATACTACAATGCTGCAAAATGTCAACCCGTTTCAAATAAAATCGTCACACAAAAAAAGGAATGCATTTTGTGTTAGACTTTTCAATGTTGCTGTTTTCTACACCCATTTTAATTAGACATGGGGAAATTATATTTTATCCTTTTGACCTATAGTTCTCTTCACATTTGTCCTCGTCGATGTCCACTCATTAAGTACCACGTGACTATATATCATTAATGTAATCCACATAAGCAGAGATGTTGCTCATGGATCATACCATCATTAGGACATCAATTCACTGTTTGGACCCATTAACAATAGTGTAAATGACCTGCAGGCACAACTAGAGACATCAATTCACTGTTTGTACCCATTGACAATAGTGTAAATGACCTGCAGGCACAACTAGAGACATCAATCCACTGTTGGACCCATTGACAATAGTGTAAATGACCTGCAGGCACAATATCAACTAGAAAGATGTCTTCATGCGCTTTGAATTAAGGTCTTGTTTTGAGTTTTTTTCTAAGAGTTTGTAAAACAGCCACCATGCGAACTTTTATAAGGGTTAGTAATACATAGATGATAATGAGTATGAAACCCATAGAGAATATAAAAGTGTATTTTTTCGTTGCAAAATTGTATGAACTTGAATTTTTTTAATGTTTATAATTAATATTTTACGGACAAAATAAAACTGTTTGAATTTTTTATTTGGTAGTTCTATTTAAAGCGTCAGTATATGTAAAATGTCAAAATTCCATGTCCTTAACTCTAATAATAAACATGTCATTTCAATTTTTAAGGTTTAAGGTTAACACACAGGACTCGGGTCACATTTATTTTCCCTTTGTTGCCTTAACATCTGTTTGTCTCTAATGAACTTTTCAGCATCCTCAAATCCTTATAAATCCTAGGTTAATCTAAAGTATCTTTACCTTTCGGAGACAAAATGAATTTCACTTGGCAAGCATCTTAATGCGTACCTATGCATTCGGTGGAACCGAAGATATTTTATTTACAAACAATTTCTGACTGGCGCCTCGTGTCGGTTCATGTGAGTGCATTGGAATCCGAATATCTTTTATTTACAACATATGTTGATCTAAAGTATCTTCAAAGATGAACTCACAGTGAAGTTCGTCTCCAGGATCAAGCGAAATTTTTAAGAGGCTAAGCTGTAAACAAAACAACGTGCTATGCGTCACAGATTTCACTTCTCGCCACTAATCATTGCTAGATTACTCATTGTGCACTGTTGCCGAAATATGCATAATCTTGCCATAATGCCCATGTTCTAAAAAATAAGCAATTTCATTTAAATCAATTCCAAGAGTGAAGAAACCTAAGACAAGGAACACCGCCAAAGAAAGAGAATGAAAATACTCAAAATAGATAATGGATTATATTCGTCTGGCCTGACCCGGAAGTACTGATTAAGACCGGATTCCACTGGTCATGGATCAATGGGGTACCAGATTGTACTCTGTTTTGCGCATTTATCTCTTTGTGGTCATTCCCGCCTTGACTGGTACTGGGCTAAATTGGTAAGCAAGTTTTGAGATCACCATAAGCACGATGCAGTTGTCAGCAAAATTCCGTCTATCTATGCCACCGCAACACATCGTTGTTTTTCTTCAAAATTCCATTTCGGAAATACTTTAATGACGTGCTAAGGGGGCAGTTGCCACTTTTTATGTACAAATTTTTAATACCGCAATCAGCGACCTAGTATACAAAATCATAAAAAAATCAAATACACGAGTGAGGTCAAAAAGGTCCATATTTTTAGATACCTATATTAAAACAAAGCATAAAAATAGTATTCACTTGACCAGATAAGTCAATGGCACTTCATAGCAGAAGTTTATGCACCCTAACCCCTATTTTATACATGCATTTTTCACATCCAAAGGCCATTTTTGACAGCATGTGGTGCTCACAGTGCAAACGCAAGCTCTTTCCCTGGATGAAAATTTTGAAAAACATTGTCTACTAAATAGTTTGATGCAATTCAGAATAGTTGTCACCCAAGCCGTTTTTGAGAAACTCTACTTGCCTTGAACCCATGTGTCTACTGCTATGGGAGGCTAGCTCTTCTTCCTAGCCGACTATTGGTATTTCACTATCAACATACTGCAGAGCAGCTATGGAAGGTGTACATGCCTGACATCAATTTCAAGAGCAACACAAGCCCGAAACACCTAGTTCACAAACATATCCATATCTATAAATAGTAAACAATAATAGCTGAAAAAGTCACACCATAACCTTAAGTTAAGAAATTTGCCAGGGGCCAATTTACGAAACTGGACCCTGCCACCTAAAGAGTAAACAGTAGAAACTCGCCGGAAAATGGCAGAGAGCTCAGTCATTCTACAGCAATCTGATTCAAATCAGCAAGCTATAACAGCGACCCTTTAGGGGTTCTGATGACCTTTGAATTAGCCATGAAAATGCAACTTTCAGAAATCTGAGAGTGAATAAAATCGTTCGGCACACATTGATGCTCTTTAGCCATACTTCTCAATCTCCCAAACGCGAAGATATAAGACCATCTGATTGACTCTTCCATTTAGCGATTATGGTAATAACATAGGTCATCAAAACATTATCTCTAAGCGAGCGCTGTCAGATCTTCTTGTGGGGCAGTAGAGATACGATTTCAATCATATGGACGCTAAAGTATGTCAGACCAAATAGTACCATGTCATAAACAACATGATATCTTTAAGGAAATATGTGCACAAGTTAAAAAAGAAAGGTCCGTAGTGAAGTCACGCTTGAATATAGAAACTTGAGAATGAATGTTTCGACCAAGAATAAATCATCTCAGTCGAGTCGCCCTAATGCTGATATAATAGCGTGTACAACGACATAATTTGATATAATAAAAAAGTGCTCAGCGTGACACGTAAACAACATTAAGTTTGACTTATGGGTTAGACTCGCCAGGAACTATTGACTGCGAGGATCGAATCTGTTCTGCTTGGGGCATGAAATGAATTATAATGATGACTCGCTCGGTTAAATGCTAGACCAGATACGAGTGCAATGTTAACGCAAGGTCAGTAGAGGTAAAATGAAAACAGTTGAGACGAACCAGGGAAAATTTGAGGAAGTCGTGGTCCATTCGAAACAGGTGTCGTGAAATGATATTGTTAGAATAGTTATTCATAAAGGTGGACTAGAGTGGATTATTCTAACTTCGATAGGAATGATACATTTTCTAGTGGATAAAGAAGTAATATTGATTGGTTAAGGGGGGGGGGCTGTGTTCTCAGACGGAATTCATGGTTTAATATAGTCTCCTTCGCGATATTAATCAGTCCATGTTTTTATGTGGAGGGGTCTGAGGGACTCCAAAGATCAGTAGAAAGTACTCGTTAATTAAAGCGTACAAGGGTTCAGTGAGGTCTGAAAATTGGTGAGACCCTAAAACAGAAAAGAGACAGAGGGAATTCTATGATGATAAGCGAGCGCTGACTCGGCAAGGCAAGGTTAGTCTCAATTAAGTACAATGTGTTCATTGATGTTAGTTAGTAATTATTTGTTGAATTTATTCGTTTTAAATTTAGTTCAGAAATAATTGTGCACGTTATATGATTCATGAATTATAAGAATGTCATACAATATTTCGCTATATGAACGAGTTCGGATTCAGTTGTTTCGTATGTAATAGGAGGAATCTATCCTTCCATTTCATGCATTACTTCTCACACAAATTGGGTAAATACGAAAGTTATCTGCCGTAAATGATTTGTACCATTTATGCTGAGGATTGCTTTTTCTATGTCTGGAAACGTATGTGAATTAATCGATAATTAGCAAAGTAACATAGTTAGGGCCAGGAGTGAAGTCCATTCATTCGTGTGTAATTAAGTTGTGAATTCTCTTCAAATGATAATCAAGGAACGTTTACCGAATGACATAGTTCAGCTGGTAAATTTATAGCCACAGATGCAATAATAGTTTCTTAAAGATTTAATCGGCATTGTCTCAGTTGGAATGCGAGAGCAGCTAGACAGGACATAAATTCACAGTAATAGGGTTTTGAGTGTGTATTATGTGCGAAATGACCAAAGCTAGTTCTACTAAATTGCGATAAACGATATGTGACCAGAAAGAGTGGGAACATTTAATCCCATGAGAAGAAAATCCTGACACGTATTTAGGCTGGGTACTATATTTTATTTTAAGGGATATATATATATATATATATATATATATATATATATATATATATATATATATATATATATATATATATATATATATATATATATATATATATATATATGTGTATATTGGGCAGTGGGAAATGAGCATAGTGTGCAACGAAGATGGTTGATGATCGAAGAGGCTAAAGAGAGAGAGAGAGAGAGAGGAAAATAAACGATGAAACGCCGACCAGCAGTGATTGCAAAGGACTGGCAGCACTAGGTGATGATGACATGTCGGCAATTTGAGTTCAATCAGTCACTCGATTACATGATGAAATTTATTATATTAGTATAACAAAACGGCTAATTGAATTTCGCATACAATTCGTGACTATTTCTAAGAGAAAGTGAATCAGCCAAATGTAATATTCGATTTCATTTTGTTTACGTGACTGATTGAATTGTTATATTTTACATACTCGTGTTATTTTATTTTATATCTATGCTCAGAACTGTGTTATTCCATCCTTTGGTTTCATATGTTATGCTATTCATTACTGGACCCTGGCGATAACACCGTGGTTGATCACCTTATAGATAACGATAACCACAGAAAACCATAATGAGCGTGGGGGATCACACATCACCACCACCTCCTGTATGTATGTATGTATGTATGTATGTATGTATGTATGTATGTATGTATGTAAATAATGTACAAAATAAATAAATTCAAACAATCGTATATGAAATTAAAGTTAGTCGGATAACAGAGATTGGAGGATTGTATACCCAGAAAGGAATTCGGATTCAGTTTATCCGGAAACCTCACTATCCCGACATTTCGACGGAAAATGAATTCCTAAACGTTAATTTGCTTGTTTAATTGAGAAATCTGCGTTCCGGATTGGAAATCAAACTTTGGGACCAAAGTGTAAAATTTCTATAAAACTTGATTCGATAATCCGGAAATAATGTAAAACAAATAATTCAAACAATCGTATATGAAAATATAGTAAGTCGGATAACAGAGATTGGAGGATTGTATCAATTTCTGATTGGGCAAAGTCTAGAGGCACGTTAAAATTATAAATTCATCACGTAATCATGGGTGTGGGGGAAAAACTTCAAGTAGCGTGAACGTATTGTTGTATAAACAATGCCTATTTTTGCTACACGTATATGGGGGTGTAAATAAACAAATAAACGCACTGTGATCAAATCGTCCACACTTCTGATCTAACATAAGGTTAATAAATGAAGTGTCTCATTAAGTCTCTTTGCTGTTTACCAATTTTTCGTAACAATCACTGTTGGTTGGTGGCTGTACAAATGAAGCTGGTTGATTTCAGCTTTTAAACAGTATAGGGCTTTATTTTAGAATAAAAAGCGACGTCAATTATCGCCTCATTAGCAACTTAAAAAATTACTGCATTGTATTTATTATAACGCATTTAACTGCGAGATATCAGTTGGTATCCGTAGTACGTTATTATGGCGACACCATAAAGCAAGCGTATACGAGTAGCGATACCGGGAGGCATGAAAAAGGATTTGCCCGCACAATTATCACCCCAAAAGCAATTCAACATATTTGCTGGCATATACCAAGAATCACTGCAGATAGATCCGCAAAGAATCCAGGCAAACAAAGGTAACATATTTCTTCAGGAAATGGACTTCCATTTATGTGTATGTACACGTTCATGTTATAATAAAGGTAATAAACACAGATTAATAGATGCATTCATTTCAACAGGTACTAAATATACAGTACATCGTGTTTTCGTAGCAAATACATGCCTGTGTACAGTACATGTATACGATATATCTGTCTCTGTGTGTTTGCGTGTGCGCGCGAGCGGCTGCTGTTGTATTTGAGATTGGTCTCCTATCTCACGGCCTTTAAGGTGAAAATTGGAGCTAAGGTATGAGATGCATTCAGTCAATTGAAATTGCTTTTTTTTAAATAAAAAAGTATCACCTAACCCGCTTTTTGAGGAGAGCAAGCATTTAATTACCCAACTTTTCAGACACAAGCGTTTCGCCATTTTCTGTCTGAAGGCGCTCTATTTGTGACTTGTAACGAACATTTTCTGATAATACCTTGGTACCGCTGTCAGATGTACCCGCGTGTATTTGAGAGAGAGAGAGAGAGAGAGAGAGATAGGGATGCGCGACTGTGGTAAACGTTTGTGTTTCTTGGTGTTTTCGTACGCTATGTCAGTTAAGTTCTTGAATAAAGAACAGTTTATTGAGCTTATTGAAGGAAAACATCACTGAAAACTTATATAGCTTATAAAGAGTGTGCTACTTATTTCAAAGAAATAATAATAATAAAAATAATAATGCCCACATTTTTTAAAGAAATTTGCAGACGTTCAATTTTCTTTGCAATCAGAATTAGCAATTTGTTGACAAAACCGCAAGTGTGGTCATCCAGTAAACAATCTGAACTGGTAACCGCGATAGCTAGCTTTTGAGGTAATGGTTACCACCAGTGATAAACCACTTACCATGCTTGGGCAACCACTAACATGGAAAATATATTCCCGTCTCGTGTTTAACGGATTAGTTTTCAAAAGCCGCTTTCCCTCAGCCGCTTCTAGAATATGATATCAACAGATGATGCTACTGAAATTACCCATTGGGTTCCTTGTTTGCAACCTATAATAATAACAACAACAACAACAATCGTCTTCTCTTTAACATCATCATCGTCATCATCTGTTCCCATTACTTGAGTGAATCCACACGCGAGGGTCAATCTTTATGTAAACGTTCACTGGCATCTATGTATTTGCCCAAATATCACCTGTGTATAGCTGATTCTGACTATAATGCAATTGGGTTCTTCGTGCATAAATACAATATTTTGGGGGTAAAAATAACTGACCTTTTTTAAACATATAAATCAAATTTTATAGTGGCTATTAAAGGCTGAGTCAACTGTTCATGCCAATCCTATATACAACATGCATACATAATAACAAACATGTAGAAATATATTTCCTCCTATTTTCACAAGTGACAAACCCGGATATGTGTTTATATATGTATATATGCATTAGCGTTTAACGGCACGTATGCACAATAATGGCTATATGGTGCCTACGAAAAGTAAAATTCTAAAAGTTATATATCCTGATACGCACAACCGCATATCCTGACCGTTATTATTTTTATCTGCAATGTATATTTGTAAGTTATGATGTCATTTTTAAAAAACAAATAATTAGAAATAATGATAAGACGAATTCAGGCGTTAGATTCAGTATATGGTACTTTCAATCTGCATATTGTAGGCATCAATAATAATAATAATAATAATAATATGAGCTCTTGCTCCCAGATGTTATTACTTGAATAAACAAAATCTAAGATGATGTTGAAACTATATGATTCTAAGCCTGTAAAACTTGCACCCTTTAAAGTAGTCATCTTTCATTGAAATTATGTAGTTCAAAGGGTCTGTTTTAAGATGGTAAAGAGCGTAAAACTGCACAGGATTTATAAATAGATGTTTACGTACGTGATGACAATTACTAATAATATAACTATTAGTGAATATTTTTACGTTTTTCTGCCTTTATCCCAATGGACAGGTCGATTAGGTGGTATCTTAGAAGTAAGTAAATTCCTATTGGATGAGTTAGGTCACATGAATAGCTGTTTTGAAATATTAAGTTGAATAGCACGATCTGCCACGTGGGGTATGTTGCGACATATAGTCGTAAAAGACTATTGAATGGACATATAAGCAGAGAATTTAGCAATCTCATTAATTTCTATTTTAGAGTCATTTTTATTTCTTGTGTTCCGTTTCCATGTATCTGCTGGCAACATTTACAATGGTTAAAACATACTTGTATGCCCACCCGCTTACACGAGCTTCAGCGGTCACCAAAAACCATGGAAAACATTTTCTTTGACGTGTCGCGCATGTGTATCATCGACTGCTGAAATACCTGAACCAAGACCTAAATGTTGAAACAGGTTTCCAGATTTCTCAGCGTGAATTTCACTCATTTGCATCCCATATATTCGTTTCTTTCGAGCATTTAGACCTGGTTAAGCAGTTCATGGTGGATAATTACTTTTAAAAAAATAAAAAATATATAAAAAAATTAACAAATTTAAAAAAATAAAAACAGAAAAGCAACAAAAACAAATAGTAGTTTGATGTATTCGAAGAACATGATTAAAAATAATGTCTCTTCATGAAGCTGAAACTGGATTTAGCACAAGGGAGTGCTTTCCAGATGTTATGTACTTCTCAGAGAGTGAGGCGTAAGGTGACGTTGTTTCAATTTGTAACATGCACAATGGAGAGAATATTGGTGTACCTCTATATTGCGTCCATGAACAGTGGCTGAAATTTCTTTGGATACTGTACTGGTGGAAATTGCGCATGATCTAAGTACAAGCTAACCAAAATGGCTGCCTCGTGTGTTTGAAAAATCAGGCCGAATTGTTCTAAAGTTCTCTATCTTTAGCAATTATTGAAATACGGAAAACTAATTCTGCCAGGCTAGAAAACACCAGCTTCTGAAATTGCGAAAAAAGAATTACAATATATATATATATATATATATATATATATATATATATATATATATATATATATATATATATATATATATATATATATATATATATATAAAGTAATAAAACATTTTCATCTATTTATATAACAATTTAACTCTGAAGTCCAGAAAGTGAAAATGACCAAGCGAAGTGAACAGTTTTTTGAGAGGTGCACAACTGAAGTAAGGTCAATGTGTATACTCTATAACCCAAATTACACACATCAATCATAACTATACTTAATAGTATACAAAGTGCTGACTAACATTTACTGACGCTAGTCCACCCAACGATACAGCGGTGACGTGGATCTGACCAAGTTTGCCATCAAAGAGGATTTAACCGAGTTTACCAGCCGGGTTGTTGTTGAAGTCAACCTTGTCAAAGTTATGATTTTTGGAAGGTCAGACAGTAAAACTGAAAATGTCTGGACTTAACGACGTTATTTTGAAGCCGTAAGCCGCCATCGCGAAGAACCTGGCCAAAATCACAGAGAAGCAGGGTATCAGAGACTCTGGCTTGTTGTTGGTCTTTATCAAAGGCTACATTGATATGGCAAACCAATACGTGGATGAAAAGATTACAGGGGTGCCCTCACCACTACACCTAGTAACAAAATTGTAACAGATCAACGAAATATTACCTGCCCATGAAGTAATAACCAGGCAAGACACCCAAAATGGTATAAATGTAGTTAGTACTCTTCTGGGTGGAATTTCGATCATCCTAAACCTCACATCTTAAATATGCTCAAATCTGGATCGTACTTATTCATCGTAAGAGTATTTCATCGCGTGTGGGGCGTAATATGAATAATAATAAATGATTTCCAGCATGAAAGATCATATATTACGTACTAGATGAAAACATCTTTTAAGAATGAAGTATATGCAGACGTAATGGCCGGAGATCAAATTTAATTCAAGGACTCAACGTCTTTTCGAGCAGTACTTAACACATAAGCGATGGATTCTGAACGCGTTGATGGGTTTGCGGAAATTGACGACGTGGCGTTCGACCGGCCTAACGGTGGTGCTAAAATTGATGGCGATCTTGTCCCACTTGCCAACAAATAGCTGCCTCAAAGTGGCGCTAACAAACCTTCTTATAAACTGAAATATAATCTGGTTACGGGTCAAATAGAAATCAATAGTTGGGACCATCCTGATGTACTAATGAAAACTCCAAGCTAGCTTGGGATCATTGCATTGCCACGTGAAAACGCCCTGTCGTTGACTACACCACTAGTCGTGAAAGCACTCAGGGATTGTTTCTATAATGATGAAGTAGAGTTTACCGACAAATCCACAATGATTGCGTTACCTGTCAAGTATGTTGCACCAACATTGATTTAACTATATAGTTCTGAGTGAATGTGGCTCTAGGTTGTCAGAAAGCACAATCGCTAATTGTACCAGTAAAAATGTAATTGGTTATAAGCGCATGAGCGTATTGCAGCTGAAGACGACATGCTTGTCGAGCAGTTATACTTTACCATCACTTTATTAATAGAAGAACTATGATAGATCATCAAAGTTACAGACGCGAAAGTAATAATCGAAGCGGAACAACAAGTGAGAGATGAAATTGCCAAGAAAACCATTTTACTCGTGAAATGCTGTGAACAGGTGCCCGCAGGGAATTATTTCGCACGTTGCTCACCGTTTACTTTAGCAGGCATTTGCTTCTCAAAATCGTTGTTTCCTAAAAATAAAATCATTTACGCTAGCATATTGTGCTATTTGAAACAAGTATCCAATTGTGCTGATAAAATGTGTGATGGGATGTGATTTTGATTCTTAACGTAGCTTTAACAATTTTCAGTCATATCGCTACGATATCTGCAATGTGCCAGTTTATAGTGATGTCTAGCATTGGGGCATCATGCCGCACACATGTAGCATGATGTTCCACCCAGTCACATTATCCTGACACCAGGCCGACCAGTCCTAACACTAATCTCTTAATGCTGAACACCAAGCGAAGCAGCTGTTAGTACCATTTTTGTAAATCTCTGCTATGATTCGGCCGGGGATCGAACCCACGACCTCCGCATCCTAGGCAGACGCTCTAACCACTAGGCCATCGGAGCGGTACTGATAAAATGAAACGGATTTTACACCAATGTTTGCAGCATCGACTTCAACGAAATTGTATGCATCTACTGTTGCAGCGTTTTTGTTGCTTGCATTGCTTACATGGAGGTGTCGATTAAAAATCGTTCGCACAAGCTCTGTAAAATCATTTACACAAGTCCTTTTAGCAAAATCGTTTACACATGTCCATTTTAGCAAAATCGTTAACGCTAGAGTTGTAATTATTTTTACTACTCAAGTTTTCGTCACCCAGCATGCATAAATAATACATCATGTGACGCACGAGTAAAAATGTGTAAAGTTATGGGGTATGAAAGGGGTTGACTTGTAGTAGCAACCCAACTATTTAAAACGCTCATTGTCATACTACTACGCCATCCACCAATAAGCGACCAACACACGTTTTAAAACGCCCATGCCAGAAAGTAATGATGGGTGGCGAACTAGAATTTTATTGTTTTTGTTATTGTTGTTTTTGGTTGTTCCTTTTTTGTTTGTTTGGATGTGTGTGTGTGTGTGTGTGTTCTTTTAGTTTCTTTTTTCCTTATAGTATTAATTCGTGTCACAAAAGTTTACACTTGGTACTTCGTAGTGCACTTTATTACATGCAAATTGCCGTACGTAACCGTGAATGGATAATTTTATTATTACGTATACAGAGGCAAGGAACCAATTAGAAACCCAAAATTGCTCGATGTCACTCCATCGAGTCTTTCAACTTTCAGTATGAAAAATATCTTCCTGCATAATGCCATTTTTGTTCGAGAACTAAATACTACAAGTAAACAGAACTAATACATATATTCTCAAGATTTTCCAATATTAATTTTTAAGATGAATTTAAGGATGAGTGAATTATATGACGCGAGTAAACCCAATATTTTCAGCTACCGTATATTATTATTCTGCCGTTAGTGTAGAACAGGGGTGGGCAAAAAGAGGTCAGCACGTCCAACATTTCTATATAGCCCACAACGTGGTTTGCACTGTGAATTGATTCCTATTACAAGCTTTTGGATACACGTATGTTCAGCTGATTGTTATTAAGTATATTTACTTTGTTGTGGAAATAACATAGTGGGGTCTTTATACAATAGATTGTGTGGTTACTTCATAAATATATGTGAAATGTTCGGCCCGTGTGGACTACACTGTGTTTGAAGCTTTAAATTGAATAAACAAAATGAGACCCTGATCAGTCAGTGCATTGAGCAGAGGAAGGTATTGCTTTACTGCGGCTAGGTTTGATAAATGGTCAAATACGGTGGGTATGAAATGTACCTTTCAACAATGAATCCGTTGAGCAACACTACATTAGTTGTACTGTTCGTTGTGTCTGACTTGTCTAGCAGAAATTGTGTCCGGTTTTAAGCCTTCAAGCAAAGACTTAGAAGAAGATAAAGAACTGTTCAGCACAGAAGTGAATTTTACACAGCAAAGGATGAAAAGCACCGTACATCTATGTGTAAATACATCCCATATTTTGTAAGAAGGTGGGGAGAAATTTCGTCTGTAAATCTCGTGATTGCTTCCCAAGTGAATATATTTATTTAGAAAATCTATCTATACCTTTTTGGGCACTAACTGACATTTAGAGACTTTCTAGACATCGCTTCATCAAGAGACTATTTTATTACCAGAGACAGTTAATTCTCCACAAATGTAACAAAATTGAGCTACGAGCCTTAATCCAAGGAATGTGCTATTATGTTCTATTATAGTGTAGCAATTGTCTGGAGATTTAGAAAAATAGAAATTGTACCAATTTAGACCGTCAAATGATTTCTCGTTGCATGTCTAACGTTCAAAAGAAAAATACCAAGGAGCTACAAGCAAACTTAAAACTCTGCAATTCCAGATTTTTCTCCATGGTGCAATGATTGGATCCCATCGTGTATTATGAATATTGTAATCTATCTTAAATAACAACACACTTTATCCCGGTGGCCTAGTGTTTAGCGTGTCTGCCTCGGATGCGGAACATCTCGGGTTCGAACACCAAATACTTATAAAAATGGTACTAACAGCTGCCTCGCTGGACACTTATCATTAAGAGGATAGTATTAGGACTGTCGTCCTGGTGTCAGGATAATGTGACTGGGTAGGTCATCATGCTACATGTCTGCGGTATGATGTCTCATTGCTAGATATCACTAAAAAATGTCATACTGCAGAATTCGTAGCGATATGACTGAAAATTCATTAAAGCTACGTTAAAAATCCAAATCACACACACACAGAGAGTGCGGAGATTTATGAAAAAATATACATTGTGACAACAGATCATTAAATGGGGTTCAAAACCTATTTCTGTTTTATTTTATGTTTCACTTTGCGATGTTGAACCGATCATCATTTCCAAATATAAATTCAGACAAACATCTTTATTATGACCCCATCATTTACTACGACGAGAAGGAGGGCCAAGAAAGGGGGAACAGTGCCGGATTAAGGCCTTCCAGGGACCTAAGCACTGAGTATATTATGGTATCACCCCTCCCCAAGTGTGAAACTCGCCCCCCCCCAAAAAAAAAATATTAAACGCAAAAAGGTGTGAAAATACCAATGTTGCCATCATTCCATATCCAAATAATCATACATGCAGATCGAAATGGTCATATATAATTCATTCAATTTTATCATCAACAGTTAATCTGAATTTTTGTCTGATGCCTTTTGTTTAGCTGGTGCCCTAAGCACGTGCTTACTGTGTTTAATGGGTAATCTGGCAAGGGGGGGGGGGGCATATTGTGTTTACCATGCCTTTCGATCAGTACTTTACAGATTTTGCACCCTCGCTATAACTTTTGAATGTTTTAGCAGATTAAAATTAAATTTTATATCAGTCTTCGTATCAATAAGGCAAAGGTCAGGTTCGATTTTCTCTTTTCCCTATTAAAATTAAGGTATATCTTACTGAACCAATGTATTTCAGGTGTATCTTATTGAACTAAGGTATTTCAGAGATATCCTAATAGCGAGGCTATACGAGTCGTTTGTCATAAAAATGTCCAGCAATGTGTCCAACATTTCTAGATTACACATATATGCCCATTCATGTTTTAGTAAAAATGAATAAGGATAACACTAATTTCTTCATAGAAACCGAACGTCAGTTTCTATTCACCGTCAAATACTTGGAAGAAACCACATTTTGAAATTAGCACTTGTTTCAAATGACGATTCTTGACATTCCTTACCGATATTTTCGGTAGATATTCACTTTTATCTGTTTTCAGAATTCCGATGTGCCTGCTACATAAATTACCTTTTCTCCATACAACTTTCAATTAAGTTAAGTACGAACGGAATGTCAGAACTCAAACAAAGGATTCAAAGCAACCGGTAAATTACGAAGTTGACAAATCAGATTTAAACTATGACTTGAAGACAAATTAGTTGAATCTGGGTGGGGTATAAGTGCTCGTTTATTGGTAAAGACGCAGGCCTGCTTCATTATGTCATAGACAAACCGTTGGAACAAAATATGATGATGTCAGTCGGTGAAAGTGGGTGACTGAGAACGACACAATGTGGCAGACGACACACAGATCAGAACACCGCAGCATGCACACAGTTCTTTAACCTAAAGCCAAGTGGGGATTTGTTGTGTTAACTGTAGAGACATTCATTCTGGAATACAGAAGGGTAAGCTTAATGTTGATTGGTAACATTCCTTGAGTTTCTTTTTTCTCAGTATGACTCTCTCTCTCTCAGGAAAATAAGTATGTGACTATACAGATAAATAGCAAATAGCATTAGTGTATTATAAATAAATAAATAAATAAATAAATAAATAAATAAATAAATAAATAAATAAATAAATAAATAAAAACCAATGCAATAAATAAACAAATGAGAAAATAAACAAGTTAATAAATAAACAAAAATGACCTTAATCCTTTATGATGTAACGGCATTTTGTGTTATCTTGAATTATTTGTAAAACTAAATCGTGTTTACCATGCCTAATCATGAATTAGTTCTTAATGGAACATACAAAAAGTTCAGTGTTATTTTAGCAACATGATATTCATGTCCAAATATGTGTAATTCTGGCGTTTGTATACAATCTAAAGATTACTTTTTAAGCGAACCAGGAAATACAACTGTCTAACGTGAATATTTTAAGTTGGTTGTCAACTAATGCATCTACATACCACGCCAAAATTAAAACTTAAAAGAAAAACTCGAGAAAGCTAAACGAAGCGCAATATAATCGAGGGAATCTGTTTGTTTTCATTGAATATTTCCGCTAAAATCATTTTCGTAAACACATTGGTATTTTCAATTAGTAAAGATTAACAAATTTGGAACATAAGAAGTTAAAATCGGAACCGGCTTCCCTCCCCACGACCTTTCCCCACACATTTGTCTAAATTACCGGAACTTGTTTCTATCAATGAAGCAAAACGTTTGTTATTTCTGCAAGAAATAAAAAATAAATTAAGCTGTCAATATAAGTAAATGCAAGTAAATATAAGTCAATACAAGTCAATATAAGTCCAAACAGGTCAATATAAGTCAATACAAGTCAGTATAAGTCAATACAAGTCAATATAAGTCAAAACAGGTCAATATAAGTCAAAACAGGTCAATATAAGTCAATACAAGTCAATATAAGTTAATACAAGTCAATAAAGTCAATATAAGTCAATGCAAGTCTATATAAGTCAATACCATTCAATATAAGTCAGAAGATGTCAATATAAGTCAGCATAAGTCAATATAAGTCAATATAAGTTAATACAAGTCAATACAAGTCAATATAAGTCAGCATAAGTCAAGACAAGTCAATATAAGTCAAAACAGATCAATATAAGTCAATCCAAGTCAATATAAGTTAATACAAGTCAATATAAGTCAGTACAAGTCTATATAAGTCAATACAAGTCAAAGAGAACATACGTAGCATTGTTGATGAATGAAAGGTTTTCGTTTGAGGATAAATACAAAAGTCACTAGAATTAACAGCTGTAATGTAATGCAGCTGATTTTTTTGCGATAATGAGATTTTATTTATTACAATAACTGTTACATAAGTGTACATAATGCATACTGAATGATAATGGCAATGATAATATGTGTATACGCTCTTACTGATAATGATAATGGCAATGGTAATATGTGTATACGCTCTTACTGATAATGATAATGGCAATGGTAATATGTGTATACGCTCTTACTGATAATGATAATGAGATGGCAGATATTACACTAGTTATTACATATGTGTATACACGCTGAATGAAATTCACTTCATTCCATATACAACCATTAACAATTAATCTCTTTGCATTCTAGTGTACATATTTTATAAAATTAAACCTACCATTAACTTTGCTTTCTAGTGTACATAATTTGTAAAATTTATACTTATAACTGGCTTTTCATTCTAGTGTACAAATGTTATAAAATTTGCTTAATGAAATAAAGGTCCTGGGGAAGGCTTTGTGTCCCCTTCGTGATGTCATAGTTTTCCGCTCGCTGAAGCAGGCGACACAGAAATCTTAACACTGTTGCCACCGTCATCGCCGTCGTCGTCGCCGTCGAAAAAAAAAAACAATGCCTATCATATCACGCCATTTAAAATGGAGACAGAATGCAGTTTGAATTCTGAGCTATACAACAATACAATAAGCCCAATCCCACACTTTTTCAGCCTTCCACATCTTGTCATAATGACCCGTAACTATTTCATTTACAGTTTATTCTGACATCACTTACCTCATTATTTCAATATTCAATAATACGGCTGTTTCCATGACCTAATGAGAAAATTTTAAGGACTGACAATTTTCTTTGTACTTTCATTAAAGTACAAATCGCAAAACGTTTTTTCTTAAAAAATAACTTGTTAAATCCTTATAACTAAGTTTTACATCTAAGAAGACCAAATAAAGGAGAAAAAATAATTAGCTGATCAGTCCCGCTCGAATACAATGTACATATCAGAATGTACAGAATGTAAATTGGACAAATATTTGGAATGACAGGACCCAAATAGGCTCTCTCTCTCTCTCTCTCTCTCTCTCTCCCTCTGTGCGGATTATCTAAATGAATTTTTTATCAATCCAACTTTTAGCTTTATATTTTCAGTCTTCTAAAGTCGAAATATGGAACATCAAAGTTGTCTTAAGATGTTTATCTTAATTATATGATGATAAACCTCCTTATATTATATGCTTTTTTGTTCTTTAGCAAACTTTATTTGAGAATATCAAACATAGTCTTCCATTTTATTTCACCGTAGTCACCACGGAAACTGACCGGTGTAGTGAGACAATATATCACACTTAGGTCCCTTCGCGCCTGCGAAAGATCCGTCCTTTGCTCCTCATCGTAAGGAAGTTTTGCAACAAAAATAAGGAAGCTTAGACCAATTATAAAGTTTTCCGTTTTGCTACACAATATAAATATAATAGTGCCACATAAAGAAATGTGTACATAATACAAGGACAAAAGTACATCGTATAAAGAAGTTTGCAAATCAAATAAGAAAGCACCGCACAAAAGGAAATGTGTACGTCATATAAGGACAAAAGCGCCGCGTGTAAAAATGTTTGTATATAATATAAGGACCGAAGCACGTCGTTTTGTTATGGATATTTAATTTGCATTAGTCGTTGGCTTTTCTTGATGATTATGTGTTATAAAAAAAATCTATAGTTTGTACCTGGTCTTGTCCAAAATCAAGTTCACCGTGTACCTGACCAGGGACATTTTTTTTAAAAACAACAAAATACATATATAAAATCTTCCTTATGATTGTGCATTAGATTAAATATTCGGATCGTTATTAATGTAAACATACTCACCTGAATTTGAGTTAGAAAGATACAGTCTTGATTCTTTCCATAGCAACATTTACAATGGATGTTTCCATTAAGCGACAGAGTATTTGCAGAAAATGGCAATTGCGACCTAGGTCATACTGTTCACTTTTCTATAGAGTCTGCGCACATACGGTAAGTACTATCTGGTTTCGGTACAAGAATACATGGTGAACTCCAGTCACCTTTACTCGGTTCTATGAAATAGTTCTTCAGTAAATACTGAATTTCTTTTTTCAAACATTCCTGCTTGAGAGGGTTCATCCTGTACAGACGCATTTTCATAGGCTGGGGAATCTACAATTTTAACGTCATTGTAGATTTTATTTGTTCGTGTTGGAACATATGGAAACGAGTGCTCATATTAAAATAATACTGTTTTGTTTCATTGTTTTCTTGTGGCTGTAGATATTTCTTTATTTCTGACTTCCGAAGACTGGTCATACCAAGTCCATGCAGTCCGATTGCATTCCAGTGCTTAAGACCTCAGTGAAGGACAGGTACAAGTAAAATGGATGCATGATTAAGACAAGTTCAGTGGTAATCAGACAGTATTCCAAAAACTAGTACAAAGGGAGTGAATCCTAAAGATTCTTTAACTAAACCTCTAACATCCATACAACAGAAAATTAACACTTTCGTCCATCGTTTCCGGTATCAAAACAAAAGACAGAATCACATTTTCAAAGTTTTGATGAACTTCTTCTAACAGCCATTGGGTTTCAGTGTGATAGATAGAAGATTTAAATTGCTGGATGTCTGATTCATGCATACATTGCTGAAAAGTCCAGACATAAGATTTGACCCCTGGTCCGAATAAGCAGATTTAGGCAGGCCAAATTGTGTAAACAGCTTTATCAAATTTTTACTATGATCTAATATTCCTCAAAGGAATTCTCTGAGAATCTTGTGGATGCACACATTATGACCAACAAGTATTGGGTGTCTGATGTGGTCTTAGGTAAGGGACATACACAGTATCCACCATTAGTCTAGTAAACGGTTCGTCAGATGCGGGAATATGTTGTAGATGAGCCTTGGGTATCTTCTGAATGGGCATTCCTAACATTTGACACGTGGAACAAGATCTACAGTATTTACAAATATCACTTTGAATGTTTTCCGAATAGAAATGATTCAAGATCTTGTGATAAGTCTTATTGACCCCTAAATGGCCAACCAAAGGTGTTTCGTGGGCTAGACTAAACAGTTCCTGTATATACGACTTAGGAGCAAAAATTGTATAGTTCACTGACCATTCATAACCAGTGGATAACTCAGGACACCATTTTTAACAAAATAATAAAGAGGTACTTCTATGGCTTCAGTTTGGCTAATAGCCCTCTGAAATAAATAGGAGATCTCAGGATTTTGTTCCTGTTCAACAAAGAGTGATTAGACTCAAGAGAACGTGTAGTAAAAAGAGGACTGTGATCAATACCTTTTGATTCATCCATACCAGGAACAAAAGTGACCTCATCAAAAGTCTGACTAACAAACGTGTCAGCTAAAGAAATAATTTCCTCATCATCATTCTCAAGATACTCAAGTATTAAGACCAATCACTGGTAAAGGGAGTTGAGGCTCAAGAATTGAAACTACTGATTCGCAAAACATGTATGCTTCAGCTTTAATGGAAAATCTTCAAAACATGACGGCCCAACCGTGATTTTCGAGCCTAAATGACGTCTAATAGATCAGCGGCGGAGGGGTCAAATTTGTACAGCTGTGCCACTGTTAAGTTTGCAATATTCGCTCTACAATATTTGCAATATTATACCGTTAATTTATGCTAACTATAATGGCATTCTAGACAAGGTGTCATTTGGTGTTCTGTATTCTTACATATTTCAGGTGACGATAAGGTACGTCAGAAACATGTTACTGAGTGGTTGCCTAGTGACATTCATCTTCGCTTAACTGATGAATTATTCCATCTTACCCCATTTACCCCGTTGACGTGTCTCGATTCATTTGTATGTAATACGGATTATGGCAATATTTCTTACTTGCCATCGTCGTCTATAAAATTTCAGCTCATCGCTCTGGCGGCAAGTGATCTTATGGAGTGGTCTAATGGATGATTCGTTTCCATCGTCTTCAACTTTTGTGATTGTTCAACTTTTTCTTTTATACCAAGTAGCATTAAAATTATAATTACAATTTATCCATCAGTGTTTTTCAAATGTTAACAAATGATGCTAACTATGCTTCGAATGTGGTCCTCCGCGCTTAAAATAAGAATGTAAAAAAGGAAAACATTTGAAATGGTTTATCTGCGAAAACCGTTCAGCAGAGTCTTTTACGATCCGATGGAGACTATCATATAATACAATGCTTTCAACTTTCGAATTCCTACAAATTTAAAGGACAACACTCTGACATCTATGTCCTTTCCATTTTGGGAAAAAAGTGCCGATACGCCATCAAATATGATCACCGGTAATAAAAGTACAAAACAAAAATTAACGACTTCTCAGAAAACTTAATCTAATTCAAAAGAAAGTATTCTGCTATCAGAACCTTTGAACTTGACACAAAGGATGCAGACCCAATCCCCGAATTTTATCAAATTCAGTGATCTTCATTGCCTCAAACCCTTTCTTTGTTTCGAAACATAATGATATGCCATCAGGTAAGACCATTGTTACTAACCCATCCTTCCAAATCAAACCAGACCCGCGCCAACATAAAAATGAAATTGAACCAAATTTAACAGACAGCATTTTCAGGGTTCTAATTTTGTACAAATGATATTGATCTGATATGAAATGAGGCAACAGTTACCAAGGCAACATTTACCAAGGATAGAAAGAAATCAAGAAACCTTTACATGAATAATAAGAAGCAATTACAAATAGTAAGCACAATGAGATGAAAATCAGATGCCGTTGTAAGTGGTCTATTTATATTAATGTATTTATGTCTTTAGGCCTATGTCAACTGCCTGAATGACTTCAGGCCCACTTTGGGCTCTTGCTCTTTCTTAGACTTGACTTTATTATTTTCCAGTAGTGTGGTTATGCATAAATGTCTTATGCTCTAAAAATATTCATGCTTTGCCAAATAATTGGTAAAAGATGCAAACTCATTCAAAGTAATCGATTTTCCCTAAAACCACAGGCTGTTATTAATAACCCCTCTGTAACAAATTCAAGAAAATTGACCGGAAGCTAAAATTTGTCAGTCAAAACAAAGTATGTTTGAACACATTGTTGTGAAATTCTTGTTTATTTTTCGTGATTTTCAGAAACGTATGATTTTGTATTTTATTATCGTCGACAGTAATGGCTGCTGCAAATAACTGCTAAAATCGTAAGTAACGCCTATACCTTTCGGTTCTTATTTGTGATGATACCATGATTTCATGGACACTGAACAACAACGATAACAACAACAAAAAACAAACATAAAACCAAAGCATAGGAAGAAAAAAAAAATTTAAAAAAAAACCACACAAGTAAATTGTGGACTTTATTACAGGTATGTACAATATCCAAACTCATACATTCTCCTAAATATTGATTTTGATTAAAATACATCTAATGACTTGGATCTTGGAAACAATGGAAACGACGTTAAATTTTCACCACTTAGGTGCCGTATATGAATAGACAATTTTTCTCATCCTTTTCTCATTATTAAATTGGTTTCACATATTTTTTAAACACATCGGAGAGTTTATATTTAACTCATACAAAGATTGCATGAGAAGAATGATGATATAAACTTTATATATAAAAAAAATATTTAGTATTTATATCTCTGTCAATTTTCATTGAAACTCAGAAAGACAATATATATATATATATATATATATATATATATATATATATATATATATATATATATATATATATATATATATAGATAGATAGATAGATAGATAGAGAGACAGACAGACAGACAGACAGATAGAGATTAAGTAATTTCATAGGAAATCAGTAATATATTCATAATTCCTTCAAGCTCATTCGCACCATCGTCATCGATGCTCTTTAGGTAGGTACAGTATAATTTCAAAGTAGTTTTGTAAATAAATAATTTGAGGTCATGGTTAGGTCAGTAACGTCATTATTAATCGAGAGAGAAATAAACATCATCTTTTGTTTCTTTCTATATACAACACATGCATCCAACACACCTTTGCAAGACTTGCAAAACGTATCAACGGCCCCTAGTCAAGAAATAAACAAAACATAATAAACTGGACAGAAATGCAATCAAAACAGTAAATGCACACAATGCTGGCTTATTTAGGTTTTCTTGCAAAAATGTATCGATTAATAAAATATCAAGTTTTAAGTGTTCGTGAATCGGTATTAATTATTAATATGCCGACTCTTTTTCCTTTCTTCTTTTTTAAGTTTTGATGTTTTTTTTAATGTCGCCCTTTTGAGTGCATATCTTTTCTGGTCGATGTAATAAAGGGTTAACGAAAATATGAAGTAAACAAAACTAGTTTCCAACCTTTTCTTTTTTAATCCGCACGTGCCGGTTTAAAAATTGTATAAGTTTTGTCACCGTAAAAATAATATCCTGGCGACCTCCGCGTCCCTTTAAGTACCTCCTGGCGACCCGGGGGTTGGTAACCACTGGTATAAAGACTGACATAAATTTCTGCATTTCTAAAGAACAACACAAAATAAAATTGGTCGATTATGAATACGTCCCTGTTTTCTAAGAGTTCTGCAAAAATGACACTCTTCCAAAAAATTCCGAACTTTACAGGAGAAAAAAGATTATGTTGTGTTTTTATCTCGGGTTAAAAATATTAAGCAGCGAGACATAAAATCAAGAGATTTTTTTATAACTGAGAGTGTATTGGGTTTGCGGATTGATTCAAAGTTTATTTCTAGAAAGTGGTATATTTTTCTTTTTTTAGCAAACACTTTACCATGGTACCAACCTGGAACTTTCCAAGGAAGAATTTATTTGCTAGAGCGCGAATATTGGGGTTAGGAGTGTCAAAGGCGAGGCAGTATTATTTCGACTGCATGGGGTGCGGGTAGGGGCAACATCAACAACCCCAATCCGTATATGGCGTTGTCATATACACGCCCTCTGTGGTAATCATACCATGCGTGTAATGTGCTTCTGCGGTAAGAATACCATGTGTGTAAATGTATCTCTAGGAATAATAACGGGTGTAATGTACCTGTATGGTAATAAAACCATGTAGTAAATGTACCTCTGTAGTAAAAAAAATCATGCGTGTAATGTACCTCTTGTAATAATAACATGTGGTTAATGTACCTCTGTAGTAATAATAGCATGTGTGTAATGTACCTCTTTGGTAATATTACCATATGATAAATGTACCTCCGTAGTAAAAATAATATGTGATCAATGTACCTATGTGGTAATAATACCGTGTGATTAAAAATACCGTGTGGATAATGTACCTCTAAATTAATAATACCATGTGTGTATTGTTGTTGTTGTTGTTATAGGACTTAACGACATTTTTCAGCACAAGATATGTTATACATGGCGGCCAGTATAAATGGTGGCGGAAGAGCCCGGGAAAACCCCTGAAAGTACCACCGACCCACGACAAGCTACCGGCAAGCTTTCCCACATTATTACATTGGCCGAGCCCGAGACTCGAACCCACTCAGACAGAGGTGAGATAGTAGTGATCCGTGACGGTGAGCGCTTTAGACCACTCGGCTAATCGGGGCCTCTTGCGTGTAATGTACCTCTGTAGCATTAGTAATACCATATGTGTAATGTACCTCTGTAGTAGTAGTAATACCATGTGTGTAATGTACCTCTGTAGTAGTAGTAATACCATGTGTGTAATGTACCTCTGTAGTAGTAGTAATACCATGTGTGTAATGTACCTCTGTAGTAGTAGTAGTAATATCATGTGTGTAATGTACCTCTGTAGTAGTAGTAGTAATACCATGTGTGTAATGTACCTATGTAGTAGTAATACCATTGTGTAATGTACCTCTGTAGTAGTAGTAATACCATGTGTGTAATGTATCTCTTTAGTAGTAGTAATACCATGTGTGTAATGTACCTCCTTGGGAATAATAACATACGTATAATGTACCACTATGGTAATACTACCACGTGGATAAGTTTGGTATGTATTGTATAAAGAAAGGGTCATACTAACAGCAGTTCACTGCTATAATTTTTAATAGTTTTCACACGTCTTTAGTTTTATTTCAACCAAATTTGCTGAACATTTATTCGTGATGCTTTAGTGTGAAACCAAAAGCAACATTAAAACGGATAATATTGTCAATCCTACAACAATTTTCTTTCTCTTTTTTGTTCTTTCTTCTGCAAAAAGCACATTTCTCACTGTATTAGATTTGGGTTTTTGTCTATCTTTTTTTAACATATTAAAGAGAAAGCAGCATAACATTAATAGTGCTGTAAGCCCGAGACTATCCTTCCCCATCCCGGGGTGGGGGGGGGGGTTGCGATTTAAAGAAAATAAAGGTACGCATTTTAAAATCAGAAACATACAACAACATTTTCATTACAAAACAAACTATATACTGCTTGAGGAACATATTTGGTTATGAATCCATTGTATAACAATCCTTTTGGCTTGAGCAAACTTATATGTTGTCTCTAGAGGCCATTAATTCTCTTCCCTTTCACGTTACCCAATGTTTCTTTTGTAGGCAGGTATTTTTCTCCCAGCTGAACTTAGATTACACCACTGAATGATTCAAACTTTGAACGGTTAACCATTCCTAATATTCTAGATATTTAAACGATGTTGTTTTTCATTTTCAACCGAACATGAATGACGTTCGTCAATATTCTTGCAGCCAAAGCGGAATTTGGATGTTTATCATTGTGAACAAAGGGACGTGCGTTTATTAAGTGAATATGTAATAGAACACGTGACCAAACTGTTTGTCTTCAGATTTGTACAAAATGTTAGCGCTAAAGAAATTTGTCTCACTATTGCACTAACATAGTTGTTTATGCGCCAAAAGCGATCAATTGAAAACCTCTTTCTGACTTTTCAAAACGACTGGAATACTTTCTATCAAACTTGCAGAAATGTGCTTAACAGAACATGACATATCAAATTTGTAACCAAGGCGACTCCCCTAGCAACAAAATGGCTTCTAGGCCGCGTTGACCCTGTTATCTTTCTTAGAGTTTGAAAACCTATACACGTGGTAGGATTTACAAACTACGCACGTGGCTAATATTGTCATCATTATTATTTCTTAAGTTTCTTGGCCAGTCTTCTTTTTTTTCCAAACCATTTTTGTTAACCGCATCTTCTGTCTCTCAGCATTCGTCCAGATTATACATCCAATGTGTGATTATTTTAATAAAAAGATAGATAATGAAAATAAACAGATAAATGAAGACGTAAACCGTGATATGGCGGGTAAACCATTCGCTTGATTAAAAATAAAATCGTTAGTTATAGTAACTGTTCAGTGTGTATCTGATGCGTACAGTGTCAGACAAATATGGTAATTGGTCTTTAGTTCTTTTATGTAGGTAAACACCGTATATTGCAACTTTTACCTGAATTAACTAATTATTTCGAATCAAATCGGAATAAAATAAAGTGTCCTTGAAAATAAACCAGTACTAACATGGTCCATTCTGCAGATTTACTTTCTATTCCAAACATAGTCAACACTTTCTTTCATAACCACATTATAGAAGTGGGAAAAGTGGTGGCTGAGGGCTAAATAATCTGTTGTGCGTAGGTCTTTTAAGGAGGTGTTTAGCACAAGTTGAAAACAGTTAACCATTAAAGTAGGGTTGAGTGTAATCTATTAATAATACTATCTCAAAGTTAGACGCACGATTACTATCGGTAATGACGTATCCCTATTAAATCGTCGGGCAAATGATTAATATCAGTAATAATGTGTCTCTATTAGATCATCTGATACACGATTACTATCAGCAATAATGTGTACCAATGACTTCATCGGACAAACGATTATTATCAGTAATAATGTTTCTCAATTAAATCATCGGACACACGATTACTATCAGCAATAATGTGTCCTAATTACTTTATCGGACAAACGATTAATATCAGTAATAATGTGTCCCAATTCGATCATCGGACACACGATTACTATCAGCAATAATGTGTCCCAATTACTTCATCGGACAAACGATTACTATCAGTAATAATGTGTCTCAATTAGATCATCGGACACACGAATACTATCAGCAATAATGTGCCCCAATTACTATATCGGACAAACGATTAATATCAGTAATAATGTGTCCCAATTACTTCATCGGACAAACGATTACTATCAGTAATTGCTTGGTTTGGTGCTTTACGGCACAGGAGCACAAGTAGTTCATTTCATGTTGAGGCAATTAGAATAAAGTGCCTTGCCACGTTAACTGACCCTGACTGATTCAATAGTAGGATTCGAAACCGCACCATCTTTGTCGTGAGTCTGGCACTTTAATCACTGGGCCACCCAGCCCCCACTGTATATAATAGTATGTACCAACAAGCTTGCTTTGTTTTGTTTGTTTTTTTTTTGTGCTATATTAAACAGCAATCATACGACATTACTAGCCATGATATGCAGAGGAAATTGGAGCTAAGTGCCTTTTGCTTACGATACTGTAATCACGGAGCTACCGCGCCCCTCTTGTGTTCGTTCGTTGGACACACGATTACTACCAGTAATAGTGTCCCATTTAGATCGTGGGATATATGATTACTACCAGCCATAGTGTCCCATTAGATAGTTGATCATACGATTACTACCAGTATAAATAAGTGTCCAACTTGATCGTGGGACATAGGTTGCTAACAGTAATAGTGTCCCATTTAGATCGTGGGACATATGATTACTACCAGCAATGGTGTCTCAGTTAGATCGTTGGACACACGATTACTACCAGTAATAGTGTCCCATTTAGATCGTGGGGCATACGATTACTACCAGTGTGTGTGTATGTGTGTGTGTGTGATTTGGATTTTTAATGCAGCATTCACAATTTTTCAGTCATATCGCTACGATGTCTGCAGTGTGTCAGTTTAGAGTGATGTCTAGCACTGGGGCACAATGCCGCAGATATGTAGCATGACGTCCCACCCAGTCACGTTATCCTGACACAAGGCCGACCAGTCCTGACACTAACCTCTTAATGCTGAGCGCCTAGCGAGGCAGCTGTTAGTACCATTTGTATAAGTGTTTGGTATGACTCGGCTGGGATTCGAACCCGCGACCTCCCGCATCCAAGGCGATTACTACCAGTAAACATGTCAAATGCTTTTGTTGATTCATCTCCGAGCCAGACTTATCCACATGGAAAATTTATATACACTGTAAGAACTAGACCGTTGAAGTGATCCGTCAACAGGTAAGTTTATTTTGGCACTGGAGTATATATTCTTATTAACAGTTGTTTTATTTATAATGCTACTACCAATATATATGGTCTCTATGTCACTTTTTTAAATTTTATTTTTCGTTTTCGTAGTGAAATTGCTCTCGTCCTTGAATTTGTTGTTTGTTTAAGTTAACATCGACAAAGTGTGTCAATCCATATTGAAAAACATATTTGTCGCCATCACTGTAAGATAATCAATCCTCAACTACCCCTATAAACATGTTTGAAAAAAGTCTAGATTACAAATTACAAGCCTTCTTGTCGGCAAAAATGCATGACGTATGTCTCTTGCACGGAGCGTTTTCAACGGCAGAGTACGGGCGAAGTGACAACACCGTACTGGCTGCCTTTGGATTGGTGACTCAACGCGCGGAGGTGTGGCCAACACACTAAAAACCACGCATACCATAATCTCATTCATAAAACCACAAGGCCTCGTACTGGTAGTAATAGTGGAAGTGTATTGCTCTAAGATCTAACCAGACTAAGCTTAAACTAACAAACCACATGCATTTACCTGCAGATCTAAACGGGCTGACGCCATTTCCCGACTCTCCACACAACATGACGACGGAAATTTTCCCAGGAGAGAGGAGTCTCACTTCAATATTAGGCGATCACCCAGGGGAACTAGTGAGGACGGGGAGTCCCAATTTTTTGTGCTCTGTGCTACCGTCTCACTGGCGTTCAAACAAAACTCTTCCTGTAGCGTTCAAAGTTGTGGCCCTGGGGGAGGTGAAGGATGGTACGAAAATCACAGTTCAAGCCGGGAATGATGAAAATTTTTGTGGCGAGCTACGGAATAACACTGCTTACTTTAAAAACCAGGTGGCTAAATTCAACGACCTTAGATTCGTGGGACGGAGCGGGAGAGGTGAGTCAGTACAAACAACAATCCTGTTTACCTTGACTTTCCACTCCTGTACAATCTAACCTAAGGGTGTATATTAATGTATGGGGATTTCGGGGAATTGTTTGTAGACAGTGTTATAAATATTAGAAATTATCTCAGATCGCCAATATTGGTCAATGGCCATTATAAAGAGACGTATGAAGCAGCCGATTTAAACACATTTAGGACTGTATTTTTCTTTATCGTGTATTCATTTTCGACACACGATGTTGAGCCTTATCGACAGGATGTAATTTCTTTATGTCGTAACTACATGTGTATATTCTGGGATTGTTCTCATTCCAGTTACACACGTTGGCATACTTGCTTTCCGGTGTATATATGCATATTTTCTGTGAATTTCTCACAAAAGATTAAACCGCCCCGCACGGTCCCTCTGCATCATTCCAAGAAAATGTTCAGTTAAGTGATTTCAGGAAATACATTTGCTTAATTGGCTATTTTTATTTTGGATAGGTCACGTCCAGATAAAAGTGATATATTTTCTTCCTTACTATATAACAAAAACTTCCGCATAGATCATCCAACATAATACAAAAAAATAATATCACTACCACAGAACCCACAGACAACCAAGTAAGTTTAGGTATCCCAGAAAAGGGACACAACACAAAGACAAAGGCAAAATGTTTTCAAATTTATACAAGGTCTAAATCGATGTCACACTCTTCTAAAAGTCCAAGGCCTTCTCAGCCGCAAAATCATTACGAGTCGCATTTGAATGCTAAAACGTTGTTTCCATTAATAACCTCTTACGACATGTGGGGGGGGGGCATCCAGTCTATTTAACATCAATGAGGCAGAAGAGGAGGGTTATGTGTAAAGTGAGGTGTAAATGATAAGTATGGTGCAAATTTACCCTCCTTAGCACCAAATATGTTTTGAAAAACTGTTACGAGGGCTGGGGAAGGTGGTGGGTTGGGTAATGGTGGCTGAGTTTTACCATCGCTGGAGAGCAGAAGATGCAATTGTCTCGTAACTACAATTAACAAGACAATGTCTCTTGCAACCGTTGACAGTGGTGCTGGTGTGGTGGTAGACAGGGGAGAGAGCGAGTATACTCAATGACCCCAGTTTACCAAGTCATTATTAGTCATTCTACATGTATTGTTTGGATACTTCAAGACTTCCACTGCGACTCCACCTTAATCCCCCTCTCTTCGTACCCTCACATTCAGCTTCATCTCTACCATAACCTGTTTACCCCTCACGATCCCCCACCCATTTACGGTCCATTTTTGCACATTGTGAATTATAATAAGTACAAATGAGAAAATCATTTGCGTAACAAGGTCCACACATATATACATCGGCGTGCAGACTAGGTTTTTAAATATTGTCATTTCCATGAAGTAAAACGACGGAGAAAGGTTTTATTGCCTTCGCCTGTCATACACGCGTGTGATTAAAAACTTGTTTACCTGTAACTGATAAGGTGTATATTCATATGTTATACCACGTGATGTGTTACAGATTATTCAGACTTCGGGACAAACCACAGGTGAACATGTCCTTTTCGTCTGTCAGTCGTCTGTCATTTTTTGCAACCGCAAACGTAAATGGGCGGTGTACTTACGTACATACACTGCGCTTACGCAGCTGTTGTTTTGATGTCATTCTAGTGTCTCCACTAGAAATACGGGAATCGGACTTTGTTTAGTTAGAATGCGGAAATTTTGGTATCGATACATCAGAAAGGGATGGTAGGAAATGGACAGCAAGTATATGTCAGTCTTGCATGCACAGTAAAAGGCCTACAGGAAGTTTTTGATGCGAGAACGTGAACAGTGTAGCATAGCACTGACTTAGAAGGGGGATTATTTACACGATTCATGCACGTCTGATTTAAATCGTGCTTCACGAAATGCAAATATATTTATGTTTTTCCCAGTGTTTCGAAATGAATGGATAGGTGAGATTTTCATATTTTATTTTAAGGCTAGTTGACGTGTACATCTCATGTATTTATATTTGCATGTGGCTTGACGGTACGTCATTGTACTGTCTGTATGCTGGCGATGAAAATATGAAATGCAATGAATTGCAAGCAAATCTTGAGGAAGATAAATCCTTCTGTGCAATATATATATATATATATATATATATATATATATATATATATATATATATATATATATATATACACACACACACGGGGCCCCGAGTGGCCGAGTGGTCTAAAGCGCTCTTCGTTACGGATCACTGCCATCTCACCTCTGTCTGCGGCGGTTCGAGTCTAAGATTCAGCCAATGTGGGCATGTGAGAAAGCTTGCCAGTAGCTTCTCGTGGGTCGGTGGTTCTTTCCGGGTTTTTCCGGGTTCTTCCTCCACCATTAATACTGGCCGCCATGTATAGCCTATCGTGCTGAAAAATGGCGTTAAACCCCACAACAACAACAACAACATATATATACACACACCCGATGCGTGCCTTGAAATTTAGGGTCAGCATATTTTTAATATAAACTATTTTCCTCAAAAATGTCCAAGGTTAACTCAGGCGGTACGACAGCTTGCATCTCACGGCGCAAGTTTATACGTCCGACAAGAATGTATTCCATTGTAAGTGGACACTGGTCGAGTCTGCACTCCTTTAAATGTGCACCCTTCAGTATGAGTTGGGTATCTTGTACGCTGTCAGCACAATGCCACCTGCTCTGTAGGATATGTACTATATGAGAGATACCACGCTCCCATGGTTCGATGTTAAAAAGCATTTTTATGGAGTTTTCATTTCGTATCTTTTCCCGGTTATATAGAACATGTCGAGTCAGTATATGGAATCGTCCATTCAGAAACGGTGATTACAGAACAACTTTGGCTGTGTTATCAGCACTTTCATTACCGAGTTAAAATTCGTTAGTGGCAAAACACAAAAGTCGGCTTTCGCCATACGGTGGCATATTTGCCGCTGAGCCTTACCAGCGCATGATACGTCGTTTCAGCCTTCAAATTTAAAAAAATAATGTTCAAAATCGTACACAGTAAAACAACTGCAGCAGACGCATTGAGTGTTGGAGGAAGGCAGACTTTCGAAAGTTTTAGCTTCTTTATTGTTAACTGCAGTTAGTTTCTTTAGTGCAGGCTTTGGGAAATATTTCTCAGTAGATAACGTTGATGCATCACCCCACATCACGTTGGGCCATGTCGTATGATTGGGAACCAATATTCCATTGCTGCTCTTACTTAATTTACTATATATTGATACATGAACTGTCATCATGGTGGGGGGTGTCTTCCAAAGTTTTTACCCTGGGCCGACGGCAAGGACTGTATTGCGCATAGATAAGCAATATGCACAACGCAAAAAAAAAAAAACGTGAAAAGTTCTAACAAAAGAGGACCGCTCCGGTTGCAGAAGTGGTTAGAACGCCCGCCTCGGATGCAGGAGATCGTGGGTTCGAACCCCGATTTAGCCATACCAACGAATTTCTTTAACAAGTGGTACTTGCAGCTACCTCGCTTGGCGCTCAGCATTAAGAGGTAGTGTTAAGACTGTCGGCCTGGTGTCAGGATAACGTGACTGGGTGGGATATGATGCTCCTGTACTAGACATCACTATAAACTGCCACACTGCAGACATCACAGCGATATGGCTAAAACTGTTAAAGGCATGTTAAAAATCTAAAACACACACACACACACACACACAACAAAAGTAAGAAAACATATTAATGAAGGCGGCATGTGGAAGGGTTCGTGTTTTACGTGTCTTTGCTCTAACCACTCCGTTTAAAACGTACATGTTTTACTCGCTACTTGGATTTACCGAAAACAGAAAAACTACACAGAACACAGTGTTAACTACGTGCTGTACAAAAAGGGTGACACATATTTTTTACAGTTTGATTGTGGGGACAAGGTTATTTGGTGTCTTCACATGTAATATTATTTTTGAAAGGATTAGTTTAATTCCTTTTGATTTGATCGTCCTACACGCTGGAGTTATCAACTGGTCAAGTCACCCACATAACAAGGTTACTACGCAGAAAGTATTCCTGAATTGGTGCATAAGTTTCAACATCAATTTCATTGGTTTAACGGTGACACGTCATACAGGCAATTCTCAGGTGAATTTACTCTAGCGAATTTATGAATGAACCGTAGTAACGTTCATTATATGTCAAAATAGCGTAGGCGATCTGTTTAAAAAGATGACAATACCTGTAAAATAGTTCCTCTCCACAAGTCCAAAAAGAAAACAGGTTTCTTACTTTTGAACATAATTATCAAATGTTATTATTTATTGAACTTGTAATTTCAGACAATATTTCAACTGAGAAAAAATAATATGTATTATATATTTAAAAAACTGATGATGTTGACAACGATAGTGATGATGACGTTTATTATTATTGTTATTATTATTATTATTGTTATTATTATTTGCCTCAAAAGGTACGATTTATAGTTTTATAGTACAGAATGAATATATCTGAGAATCTTTCACCTAAATCTTCAACAGAAGAATTTGTATGCGCACATGTTTCTGTTGGGGTAAAGTGTGTGTGTGTGTGTGTGTGTGTGTGTGTGTGTGTGTGATTCACTGGTATAGCAACCACCCAAGTATCTCCCGCAACTGCTGGAGGAAGGGGGCAAGGACGTTGCTACCATATAGCAAGAGTATGCAAAGCATAGAGGCACGCGAATTATTTTTTTACACTATAGATTAGGCAGGGGCCCATTAATAAGCTTTCCATAGGGGCCCGGATATCCTAGATACGCCATGTGGAGGGTGGGGGTGTCGACAGACCTAGTGAGGGCCCAAAGTTCCCATCAAACATACGAACTTTTATTGGGAGAGTGCCTCGGAATTCAGTTTTACGCGAGACTGGGGCGACTTTATTGCTACGCCACCCACGTGAATGAAAATACTGCTTCTGTGTGATTGTCGCTCTTTTGATGCAATTAACGGGTGTGTGTGTGTGTGGGTTTACTTCTAAAGATAACGTATTTGTGTACCGAATGTTTATCTTGCAGTGCAGTTAAGCTAATGGAATTCTTGTAATGTCCTGGTGTGAGGCTAAAGTTAAAAATTTGATCGTACACGGGTGATATCCATAGGAATCATTATCACTGGAAAATAAGATAATTAACTTTAAATAGAAACTACGGGGATATAGACGATAAAATCAAACATTTAAAATTACTAAAGCAGCTTGCATCATTTACGAATTAACGTCGTTTCAAGTTTAGCTTACTCAGCATATTCTGTAGAAATTATGAAATGAATGCTTTGGGATGGTGTTTTATCGAACGGCATCAGAAGTAGGTTAGTAAATACATGGTCAATTTAAGTCAAGCCCAACGACACAGCTGACCTGGACTGATTCGATAGTAGCACTCGAACCTGCACCTTCTTGGTCAATAGGCCGGCACTCTAACCACTGCGCCACTGGGTTCCTGCCTCCGTTCGATTGAATGGATGAATTAATAAATGATTCAAACGGTTGAAATCAACATTATTATTATCATCATGTAGCTGAATGCATGCACGCGTTTTTCGCGTTATATTTATTGTGCGGATTGAGAATTGTGTAAAGCTGATTCGTTTGAATTCATGCATCTTTTGCTTGAATTCTAAGCTTCGAATATCTGTAGGATTTGAAAATACTGCAAAATTGGAGGTTTTTATGACAAAATATTAGATTACTTTGATGTTTGTACTATTTCTGCCGATTTCTTTTGTTTCCATTGTACTATTTCTGCCTATTTCTGTTGTTTCCATCTAATTCGAATTTTACTCTTTATGCGGCGATAAAAGTTAGGGTCTATTTAGTGTACAAAACTTGATGTATCTGAATCGTATTCGTGAATACACTAATACACCATCTATCTATCTATCTATCTTTGTGTGTGTGTGTGTGTGTGTGATGAAAAATATCTGATACAGTGATATTTTAAAGAATATTTGTTTTCAACTCTTCTTTCTTAAAGAACAGGCTTCTGAGTCTGGTTTAATTAAACATGTGGAAGGATTGAAAAATAAATTAGTTTTTCTTTAATTTTCTTTCAGAGCTCGCTTTCTTTATCTAAATCTGGTAAAGAAAAGAAATGTTGATTTGATAGGGGATTTATGGCATAACATGACAGCAGCGCACGCGCCTGTCTGTAATTAACATCTCGGGTGTCAAGTACACACTAGATTCACTAGAATGACATTTGCATAAAGATGGGTTTCCTATGGTTTACGCACGACAGGGTTAAGGAGCATAGTGGTGGTGTTTGATTGGTCTTTATTTTTCACACAGTTTAGCAACTTGGAAATGTGTTCTTCAGTTGTGGAATATCAATTACACAGTGAATTGATTCTTTCTCAAAGTAAATAAATAAATCTTAACTGCACAACTAGTTATGAAGAAAATAACAAACTAAAACAAAAACAAAAGTTTTTTTTTAAACTTTATTTTCCAAGTAATGTTTATATTTTGTTAAATTGAGCACCGTTGCCACCTAAATTGTGCAATCATGACAAGTCTTGGACATTTTTTTGTGTTTTTTCTGATGTTGGGACAAGTTTTGCCTTTGCTAATGTTAGTAGTATGAAACATTTGTTTTTGTTAATTCGGGAAAAGCTGCTTTATTCTTGTACGTGTGCACTAGCCGAAAGAAATACAATAAAATCATGCTGTATTGGACCGGCTTTTATGGTTTAAGTATGAACTGCTTTCTGTTGATGACATGACACCCTATTTGGAATTCCTCCTGTCTCATTTTTTTTTTTTTTTAGACAGACCGTTTTCTTATTGTCTAATCTATTCAACATGAATCCAAAGAATGCACAAAGAAACGCAGTTAGCCATATGATGTGATGTTTCTTTCTATAAATGACTGTTCTGGGTTTCTTTGGTTAATGCGGCCAACCGCACCTGAGCCATTGCAAACCGATCATTACCAGCAGATTTGCAGTGAACCAACGCATGACACGTCACAGACTGCCGTAGCCGAACAGATCCTTCATGACGGATTTTTCACCAGTAGGAATACTCTTGTTTTGTTCTCAAACCGGTCTTTTTATATTGTAAAGATTGGCTTTTTTAAGTTAGTCCCCGTTAATAATGCGCATCAGAGGTCTCAGTGGGTGAGATGTCAAAGAAAACAATAGTGCCACAGCTTCAGTTTAATTATCTTGTTATCCTTTCTGCCTCCAGTATAATTCAAGAGCAACGCTTTAAGCAAGATTTTATTGTAATTTCAAATGTGTCCAAGTTAATGACTATAATACTGAGAAAATAAAAAGGAACGACGGACCAAAATAAGTTAAAACAGCACATCATAAGCTCCACGTACAGTGAAACCACTAGGTTCCTTTTCTTAAGTTAGTCATAATAAGTGTTAACTTTATGATGATTGTTATATAGATTTTTTTCGTTGTCTCAAATTCTCTCAACTCATACTCATTTAAAAAGTCATGGATTTTTTAAAAAAAATTAATAATTTAAATACCATAACACTTCTACCTCAACCATTCTCTCCTTAAATTCATTCTGTATAACTACGCGCGGAGTAATAGCTAATTATTTTTTTTTTTTTGTTTTTTTTTTTGTTTTCACCTTTCGAAAATATTTTATATTCTTACTTACTTTATGTACTTTTACGACTTTTATTAAAATCATCACAATTACGTGAGGAATAACGACATCCACTATGATATATTAAGGAAAAACGATTGACTTGATCCTTTTGAGCGACGAGGCGTTTCCGCTGAGCATGATGACATTTAGGCTTGGCAATAAATAATACCGTTTCCATGAATTTATGATAGCTTTATTCCTCTTGTTGCGATTAAAACCTATAAAATAAGGCGCTTTTGATATTCTCAGAAAGCCTCTGAGAACGAGTAAAGAGAACAAAAAGTATACGGTTTCCTACGTGTTCATGACAAATTTAATATGTATTGGCACTAATATGCCTTCAGTGTTAAACTTACGCGGACTAAATGTCAACGAACGATAAAAAGAAAACCTCTAAGGGAGTATCTCTAAAGAGAGAGAGGGAGAGAGAGAGAGTTACATTCAAAATGACATTAATGTTTGAAAACGCTGAATTTTTATCTAATTATTTTTATATGAAATGCCATCGGTATCAAATATATTGGTACACCCCCGGATTCATATTAAATAGTTTTTAAAAAATGCTATGGATCTGATATTTTGACATAATCCAGCGTCTGAGATATCAGCCACTGGAGAACGTTCTCCGTAATTGGATATGAATGGAATGCTATAATCAGGGCGTTAATAACATTTTCATCAGAAGTGTCTATAATTTGTTGTCAGACATATACTCTTTTACTTAGAATAGTTTTCTTCTCATCAGATCGATTCAGTTGTTTTTTTCAACACTGTAAATTTAGATTTGTTTTAAAAATTTATAATTGGTCATTTTGAATTCGTAACAGTTTTATGTACTGACAATGTATGATAATGTTTCAGTCTCGCACCCGTCAGTAATCGCTGAGAACAGTATATAACAATTGTCTCCAACTTTTTGCGAACTGAAATGTTGGGCTTTTTAGGCAAAAGAGCTTTTAATAAAGGGCTAGATTAAAGCTGCCTTTTCTTTTCACCTGATCTCTAATTCAACTGCTGGTCGAAAAACGAGTAGCCTTAGGATGGGTGGTTCTACTTACTGAATTCTTTGGCTAGGTTGGCAGTGGCAGCGTGCTCTCTTTTACCAATAAAGTTTGAATTATATTCAAGCTGTAAATACAAATAATCCGAATGTAAAGCAACCCACACTCCATTAGTTGCTTACATTATTTGAGCATTCAGCGAGTGAATTAATTAATGTCTTCTGGATATAAAGATTGGTTTGCTTTTTTCAAAGCCTAGAAAAGAAAAAGTGAAGGAAATAATGTAAATTTTGCACTTTTCCTGTGGAGCCTGCATATGTTACAACTGACTATCTTGCTGATTTCAGTATGCAAAGTAACATCCTCATTAATATGCAAAGCAACATCATCATTAATATGCAAAGCAACATCCTCATCGATATGTAAAGCAACATCCTCATCGATATACAAAGCAACATCGTCATCAATTTTTAAAGCAGCATCATAAATATACAAAGCACCATTCTCATCGATATGTAAAGCAACATCCTCATCGATATACAAAGCAACATCGTCATCAATTTTTAAAGCAACATCATAAATATACAAAGCACCATTCTCATCGATATACAAAGCAATATCTTCATCGATATACAAAGCAACATCCTCATCAGTTTGCAAAGGAACATCCTCTTCAATATACAAAGCAATATCATCAATTTGCAAAGCAACATCCCTCTGTATACAATTGCAATGAAACATCCTCATCAGTATGCAAAGTAGCATCCTCATCGATGTAAAGCAACATCCTCATCGATATACAAAGCAGCATCCTTATCAATTTTCAAAGCTGATCGATATACAACGCAACATTCTCATCAGTATATAAAGTAACATCATCATCGATATACAAAGCAAAATCGTCATCGATATACCGGTACAATGCAACATTGTCATCAGTTTGCAAAGGAACATCCTCTTCAATATACCAAGCAATATTCCTCATCAATTTGCAAAGCAACATCCTCATCAATATACAAAGCAATATCATCAATTTGCAAAGCAACATCCCTCTTTGTACAATTGCAATGCAACATTCTCATCACTATGCAAAGCAACATTCTCATCAATATGGAAAACAGCATCCTCATCGATATACAAAGCAATATCCTCGTCAATTTTCAAAGCTGCATCCTCATCAATATGCATAGCAACATCCTCATCGATATACAAAGCAGTATCTTCATTAATATGCAAAACAAAATCAGCATCAATATGCAAAGTAATATTCCTCAATAATTTGCAAAGCAACAGCTTCATCAATTTGCAAAGCAACATCCTCATCGATATGCAAAGCAACATCCTCATCAATTTGCAAAGCAACATCGTCATCAGTATACAAAGGAACATCCTCATCGATATGCAGAGCACCCAATCACTATGACAAGTGACAACGTCATCAAGATGAAAAGCAACAACATCAGCATTATATGAAAAAATAACAACCTCATCAATATGCGAAGCAACGCTCAGTATCAATATACGAGTCGGATTATCAATAATGCAAGAAAACACCGTTGATATTAACGATTAGTTCACATAACTTGTGTTCAAGCCATACTAAGGTTTTCTTGATTATGTTAAGGTCAACAGTTGACCCCGATGCCTGCGATGAATGGTTCAGTGTAATGGTATTATTTTGAATTAACACCAAAGCTCGCATCGGAAAACTAGGGGTTACGTTAAGGGTCAGACGATAATGCTTCCTGTCCTTATTAGGCGTCAACATTGCTCTGAGGACAATGGCTAATTCTTTATCCAACCCTAACTTCATTTGCTACAATATTGTAAAGATAAGAATTCATTCTCCGACAAATAGACGAGGACTCTCCACTTTGCTGTTTATTGATCGGCGTCATTAAACACTCTATTGAGAATGTTATTATTTCTGGCCTGCGAAGCCGTCTTTAGTTTTATGGGGGGTCATTTGTGAATATTGAGCCTTTCTCCAATTATCTGCCTCCAAATGGTCATACAGAGACGAGACCAGACCAAAAAGGAGGCCCCGAGGTCATAAACTATCTCCGCTACATTTGCTTCGTTACTCTCCTGGGGCCGAATTAAAACGGGATTTGACTGCTTTTTGTTTTATTCAGTATTTCTAGAGGACAATGTGCGACACTTGCTTCTTTATACTTCGATCATTTAAGTAAGCAATCAAATATTGTACAAGATATGAGAACAGTAAGATGGCTGTGAGCGATTTATGGGTATACAGCAAATTTATGATAAAGGATCTAGTTCACACCACATTTTGAATAAAGAACCTGGATCTGGTCCTAAATTTTGCTCAGTCAAGGAAGTTGTTCACTATAATAACATTAATAATATCATCACCGTCGTCGTTGTCGTCATCGTCATCACTAAAAATATCAGTAAAATCGTTTGACATGTTCTGAATGTGACACATGCTAAAGTCAGCTTTAAGATTTGTATATTATGTCCTTGGAATCACATAGTTGGGGTCTACAGCATAGAAATCAAGATTTCGGTAAAACTATGCCGCACGCATGCGTATTGCATGTTTACTGTACAGATAGCGCTTTTTGACATTTAAAAGAGTAAAGAAGTCATTAAATATAATCAATGCAGCTTCTGTACTCGAAAGCGAAAGATCTTGTTAAACAAAGTGTAGACAGGTGCTTGCTTTTAAAGTGTACCCTAGACCTGGTTTAGTGACGAATCCTCTTCACGCTTGCTGCAGACTGCAAAAGGTCACATGTATGCATGTATGTATGTATGCACCATTTAGAACTATCTCTACCATTTCTGCGTGACTCAGATATGTACATCAGCGCAGTAATTTACAGAAAAATCATACATTGTGTTTGACTGAAATAAAAGAAACCCCTGTATATTACGATTACCTTGGTTCTTTCTGCTATTAGATTGACTGTATGATTAACTGGGGGCTACTTTTTTGTGTCCTTGGGCAAGGCACTTTACTCCACTTGCCTCTGCACTAAATAACCTACTTGTGTCGCTGTACCGTAAAGCACCAAACAAACCCCTCGTGGTCTTCACGGTGTTGGTGATCGTCGGTGTCATCATCGTTTTGGGGGAAGAATGTTTGCATATACCTATTTGAGAGTTGATGTTACTGTTATATTCAAACTCAGTAAGCTAATTTACGCTCATTCCCAACATGTTTGCCCCAGATAATGCTCTTTTTTGTCAGGTGTGTTGCTCATTAGAAAAGAACATTGGTTAGTGAATAATGGACCAAACACCATAAAATATTTTACAGAAAAAGAAATCAAAATTGAATACATGATAACAATATAAATCAATAATAAATTATGAGAAAGGTCTTGGTACCGACCATGTACTCCAACCACTGCTGACGCCATCTTATGGAAATAGTTCGTTCTAGTACATCCTGATTCATGACGGTATGTACAGAACAAGCCATGCACATTTAAATACTTGTACGCATCATGCATACGTAATGCCCATTGTACGCATTATGGTATGTATATACAAAATGCTGGCAAAACCATGCCAAAACGCATCTTATAGTATTACACACGTTGGATAAATTCATATCGCAATAACATGAATACGCTGTAGTGACTATTTATGTATTTTGCGAGAAGCGTTAGGATTTGTGATTTTCTTTTCAACTTGAATATATTTGTATTGTCTTATCAGACGATACTTTTTCAACTAACATGATGGCTAGAATTAATTGTCCTTTCCGTCTTCAAATCAGATAAAGAGTATTTATTAAAAAGGCTTTTACGTGTCGGAAATATTTGTCAAAAAAATTCCAGGTTCCACCCTCTTTCACCCACCCCACCCCCTTCAACCATCGGTCCCAAAGGTAAAAGGTTATCATAATGACGTGCCTTGGAATCCGAAAATATTTATTTCGAAATCTGTCACTCACATAAAAGAGGAAAAAAACGATGTTTTTTCTACATACATACATAACATATATGCACCGGGAGTATATATATATATATATATATATATATATATATATATATATATATATATATATATATATATATATATATATATATGTGTGTGCGTGTGTGTGTGTGTGTGTGTGTGTGATTGTGTGTGTGCATATTATATAACTACGCCAAACACGGTACGCAGACCACATTTAAATTCAAATTCTCCTTACTATTGGCTTATTATTTTGTATATATGTAGACCCATCAGAAATTACAGGAATGAACGTTGAACATTCATTCTGATTTACGTAAATATAACTGAATTGCATAATCAAGAAAAAGGTTGGACTATGTGTGTGTGTGTGTGTGTGTGTGTGTGTGTGCGCGTGTGTGTTCACGACGATGCAAACGACATTATCGAAGCTTTTGTGCATGTGGCTTGAACTGCAGCTTGTACTTTCAGTGGATCTGGTTACGCACTGTTGTCGTATTTCTTATGCAGTTGTTTATTTATAAGCCACATCTAAGATTTCCGTAGGTTGACAATATCTAAGATTTCTGCAGGTTGGCAATAGCAGTATGGCCCCCTTTTTCATACAGTCTGCTAGATGTAAAATATAGAATAGGGTACTACATCAACAAACTGGACATTACGTGACCGCATTCAGGCACTAAATTTCACGCATTTTCCTTGTGATATTTCAGAGCAAAATATTGTCATATATATTTAGTATGGTGAACATGAACTCCTACGTTCAAATACACCGTCTGCAATTTGATTTTCCGTATACGCCAAAATATCGATATATGCTTATATAGTAAATCTGAAGATAACAAATCTGTTTTTACTCTGTAACATGCAGTGGCTGCAAGCGTACTTCAGTAACAGGCAATGACTGCAAGCGTACTCTGTAACATGCAGTGGCTGTAAGCGTACTCTGTAACATGCAGTGGCTGCATGCGTACTCTGTAACATGCAGTGGCTGCATGTGTACTCTGTAGCATGCAGTGGCTGCAAGCGTACTTCTGTAACAGGCAATGACTGTAAGCGTACTCTGTAACAGGCAGTGGCTGCAAGCGTACTCAGTAACATGCAGTGGCTGCAAGCGTACTCTGTAACATGCAGTGGCTGCAAGCGTACTCTGTAACAGGCAGTGGCTGCAAGCGTACTCTGTAGCAGGCATTGGCTGCAAGCGTACTCTGTAACATGCAGTGGCTGCAAGCGTACTCTGTAACAGGCAGTGGCTGCAAGCGTACTCTGTAACAGGCAGTGGCTGCAAGCGTACTCTGTAACATGCAGTGGCTGCAAGCGTACTCTGTAACATGCAGTGGCCGCAAGCGTACTTCTGTAACAGGCAATGACTGCATGCGTAAGATGAATTTATTATAAAACAATCAAGATGACCAGAGCGGATTTGAGTAATAGTTTATTCTTACACTTCTTTTGTATATGTGGAACTTTGAAGCTCACCATTGGGACAAATTATTTTCAAGCATGTACATTCCGATTGGCTGTGATGATGTATTCTATGTATATATTCTTTATATGTAATACTTTTATATAGTTATACCATGGTATACTGATCAGATCTTTATACAGTAACGACTTTAACGGAAAGAATAGACTTTCCGACATGATAATCAACCATATTGTATCACCTACTTGCTTAATTGCCTATGATCAATGGCAGTGCTGTCAGCTTAGATCCGGTTTGAGTCATTGCCGCATGTACGTAATGTGAGACCACACGTGGAAAATGTTCCAACAATGGACTAAGAATAACGGAAGTGCATAACTTTGAGAAAACAATATCTCACAAATACCTAGCTTAGATTTTTTAAATTTATCTGGTGATACCCTTTTAATGTATGTGAAACGTCCATAATTTTTTATTTTTTTTTGGGGGGGGGGGGCGCAATATAAGATAAGATAAGATTATGGTAACATTTATTTAACGTTGGCATGATTTAAAACAACAATTCAACATAATACCAAATAAGCTTTTCAGCGACATTGCATCAAAAAACCCCAGTAGAATAAGGATCATTAGCACGACATATAGACACATTATAACACATAAATACAAAATAAACAAACCACAAACGCATGACTTAAACCAGTGCTGTCCAACCCGCGGCCCGCGGGCTGATTTTAAATGGCCCGCCAGAGCTCGAGCAGCTAGATCAGAGGTGGACAAACTTTCCAGTGCAAGTGCCGCATACACAAATTTACACCTTGTCGCGGGCCGCATAGTTCATTAAGTTGTTGTTTTTTGTTATAGGGTTTAACGCCATTTTTCAGCACACGATAGGCTATACATGGCGGCCAGTATTAATGGTGGAGGAAGAACCCGAGAAATCCACGGAAAGAACCACCGACCCTCGAGAAGCTACTGGCAAGCTTTCTCACATACCCACATTGGCCGAATCCGAGACTCGAACCCACGCAGACAGAGGTGAGATGGCAGTGATCCGTAACGGAGAGTGCTTTAGACCACTCTGCCACTCGGGGCCCCAGTTCATTAAGTAAAATAATTAATATTTGAAATAGCAAAAACAAAAGGTTTTTCTAATAAAACGTCATAATTAATTTTCAGTTGTTAATATGTTGTTGATATTTAAAAACAAACTTAAACTTCAAAAGAAGCACATTTATGTGAAAAACAGAGTAACATAAACAGAGTCAGTGCGAATGATGACTTGTTCCTTGGCCGCATGAAAACCCTTGGCGGGCCGTAGTTTTCCCACCCCTGTAGCAGCTAGATAGCTGTTGCTTTTCAGTTTTCTGATGCGGCATCGGCTTCAAGAAAAACACTTTTCAGTGGCCTATGGTGTCAAAAAGGTTGGACAGCACTGACTTAAACGAACGGTTTGGTGGCCGTAGTGGTTAGAGCGTGCGAGGCGGAAGGTCCCGAGTTCGAACTGTTGCCGAGTCATATCAGCGACTAATAAAAATGGTAATAATACCTGCTTCGCTTAGCGCTCAGCATTAAAATGTTAATGTTAGGATGATGTGACTGGGTGGGACATCATGCTACGTGTCTTTACATAGTCTCTGCTGAAGAATTTGCTTGTGATTAATTATTATTTCTTCTTCTTCTTCTTGCAAGAAAATATGGCAAGAAGTCAGTACCACTCATCTGTCGAATTCGGTCAACCAGGTTCTGTTTTCTTTCGCGTAGGTGGAAACATGATCGTTATCGCAGCGAATGAAGGTCTTAGGGAGCAAGAAAGGAAACAAAGAAGTCAAGGCTGTAAATGTAGTAGATGTGAAAAGAACACAAGCTGTACTAAATGAACCAATAACTGAAAACAATTTTAATAACTTTCTTTCATCTGTTATCCTTTGATTACTCAGGTATAATCCATGAATGGTACAAATATGTCTTTGGTGGAAATAAACCTAATTATCATGTTACTGTTAACCACTTCCTGTTTACATATAAGCCATGGTTAACCACTTAGGTAAAAGTCCGCTGAATCGGTTTTCAGTTTAATACAGCTCTCCAACCGGAAATACTTTGAAATTTATAATGTTTGTGTTGCCACAATTTCTCGTATTATCTTATATTTTTAGCGTTATCACTATCCGGTCCCAAACAAATGATACAAACTAACAAAGCCAAGTTTACTGTTATCGTAATGCCATAATCTTGTAATCTAGACCTGTTTGCACCGAACAGCACCGGTCTATTTTGTCTAGACTAGCCTTCACGTTTCCACGTTATTGTCTCAAACTGTGCGAGATGCGTTATTATCACAGACAATTATGTCCAGCCCCAATCTAGCGAGGACTAATAATGTACTATCACAATAATCACAAAGTTTTAGTGATCGCATACCTCGCCCTATGAATTTTGTAAACAGACTAGGCGTGCCTTTATATCCCAATGCCATTTAAACATAATTTAAGCAATGTTAAATATAGCCATGTTTTAATGGAGGAATAAAAAGCTAAAAATAAACTTACACCCAGTCTAAAGTAGTGTTACGTGAATGTGTAATGTATTACAATGGGAATGACATTGTTACGAGAGCGTGTAACGTATAACTTTACAGTAGGAATAACAGTTACGAATGCATGTAACGTATAACCTTGCGGGAGGAATACCAGTTTTACGTGAACATGTAACATATTACTTACATGAGGAATACCAGTGTTACGTGAACATGTAACATATTGCTTACAGTGGGAATAACTGTTACGTGAATATGTAACATATTACTTACAGGAGGAAAAACTGTGTTAAGTGAGCATGCTACATATTACTTACAGGAGGAATAACTGTGTTACGTGACCATGTAACATATTTGTCACAGTTGGAATACCAGTATTACGTAAACAGGCAACATAGTACTTTCAGTAGGAATAACAATGTTACCAGAATATGTAATTTATTACCTTCCAGTAGGAATAAATATACATTGTTGTTGTATTTGCATCAAAGGATATATTTAATTAATTTCCACAGAGCTTGAAAATGTAACAAAAGGGGATTTAAATATGAATGAAATGGACTAACGTTTTACCCCGAGTTGTACATTCAAACAAAATACGGTAGCGTACGCATACGCTGCAGTTTATTTGTAGAACACTGATTTCCAACTAATACTAGGACTATTCTGTTCTATGGTTTTAAGGGTTTGTGGTAGCTTTTGTTTTAGCTAGAGAGACAAATAAGTTGTACAAAATATTTTTATTGATCAATAAATTGTCAGGAATTTACAGTTCTCTCACAGCGCCACCTAGCCTTTGTGTGTGGGAAGTTAATATCTCATTATGTTTTAAATATCTTGACTTAAGTTTGACTTTATTTACGAGTAATTTAAAAAAAAAATATCCTTACTTTAATTTGACTTCGATTACATTTACGAGTAAAATTTTAAAAAAAATGGAAAGCAAAACGACAACACCGATTCAAACTTACATCCATGCTCTCACACAACCAACGTGTTGCTAAATTACGATATTATCACAGCCTACTGATAACGCAAATTCGTGAGTATTATAAGGTATTGCCTCATATTAGACGATATTGACAATTAAAAAGATGGCTTCAGGATACATGTTACATTGTACGACTTAGCTATATATTTTTGAACTTTTATGCAATAAGGTAAGTGCTATAAGAAGTGAAATTTAGATTCTTGGCTGACAGATCTGTTAACATGCAAGCAAGCATACAAAATTAATAAGCCCAAAGATTTTTAATTTCTATTTAAAACAGGTTTATGAGAAATGGTATTATTGGAGATATAACTTCTGATTCATGCAATAAAATGATTTCAGAATTGTTCAGTAGTCGAATGGTTATCGAATAAGTGTCAGTAGTCGAATGGTCATCACATAAGTGTCGGTAGTCGAATGTTCATCAAATAAGTGTCATTAGTCGAATGGTCGTCAACTAAGTTTGAGTAGTCGAATGGTCATCAGATAAGTTTGAGTAGCAGAATGGTCATCAAATAAGTGTCAGTAGTCGTATGATCATAATATAAGTGTCAGTTGTCGAATGTTCATCAAATAAGTGTCATTAGTCGAATGGTCATAAACTAAGTTTGAGTAGTCGAATGGTAATCAAGTAAGTGTGCTTAGTCGAATGGTCATCAAATAAGTTTGGATAGTCGAATGGTCATCAGATAAGTTTGAGTAGCAGAATGGTCATCAAGTAAGTGTCTTGTTGAATGGTCATCAAATAAATGTCAGTAGGCGAATGGTCATCAAATAAGTGTCAATAGCAGATTGGTCATCAAGTCAGTTTCTGTAGTCGAATGGTCATCAAGTCAGTGTCAGTAGTCGAATGGTAATCAAGTGTCATTAGTCGGTTGGTTATCATATAAGTGTTCAGTTTTTTTCTCTTCAATATTTACAAAAATACTTTTCAAGATCAATAAAGTGGATTTGTTTCCATTTGTTTTTATCATTGGGCATTGTTTTGACAAATTTTAAAGTCTTTTTACGTTCTATTGGTAATTGTACACATTGGCTGTCTTTACCAAATTTCGTGTTTTCCATGATGTTTTTTTATTCCATATATATTAAATCTTGATAAATAACTCTTAACTTTTTCAGTTGCATAAAAAAGATGTTGAACAAATACAAATGAATTTGATCGCCATCTAGCATATGACTGAAAACTAGTACAGCTGACTACATTCCCAAAAAATCACGTGACAAATATTTTTAAGCCGATGAAGTCTCATTTTTTTTATTGCGCTTAGGTATAAACAAGATATTGACAGAATTGGTTAATGATAAATTTACGAATTTCCGTTAATTTCATTTTCCGTTAAATTTATTTAAATGAATGAGTACCTCCAATTTTTTCGTAAACATATTTTTTGTTTAATATCATATATCTAGGCTTACCTTGATAGATGAAGAATGGCAGGTATGTTGATTTGTATTCGGCATTACAGGTGAAAAGTAATTTAGACAACACCCCCTTGGGGCCATAATACGTATTCAAGATGGATAGCGAGTCATAAGAGAACATGTCACGGCATAGTCACAGGAACAAAGGCACAAAAAAGTCACGGAAAATCACAATTATTACGTATACAGTTACAATACTTTTTCTTTAATATAAGCTTTGTTAAATTAATTTGTTATGATTTAGTAGAATTGTTGCTAAAAAGTTATTTACCAAAGTACTTTTATTTGTGAAAAACTTGCTTTATTAATTGTCAACACGCAATTTAAAACAATATGATATATGATAATAAAACAAATATAACAGGAAGTTTTCAGATCTGGATAAGTCCACTTGCCCGACACCTGGGGCAAGCTCAGATCCGACTCAGGTAAGTTCAAAGTTTAGTTGGAAACCTACCAGTGAAACACGTAAGACTATAATTTAGTTTTCTACAAAAATGAGGTGACAAATTTTGCATGGACAGAGCAGCCGACCGTAAAACAGTTGCATGAACGGCGTTTGGGGGTGGCAAGTGGGGCGACCGCCCCAGGCCCCGCTCTTGAGGGGGCCCCTCGTTTCAGGCCTAAGGTCGTCCTTATGAGTTTGTCAAGCTATATTCTTCGGTAGACTGGAAACGCTGATACAGGCCACACGTAATGCACGCAAAGTTGCGAAGTCAACTTAGTCAACTTCGTTGTTGTTGTTGTTGTTGTTGTAGGGTTTAACGCCATTTTTCAGCACACGATAGGCTATACATGGCGGCCAGTATTAATGGTGGAGGAAGAACCCGAGAAATCCACGGAAAGAACCACCGACCCTCGAGAAGCTACTGGCAAGCTTTCTCACATACCCACATTGGCCGAATCCGAGACTCGAACCTACGCAGACAGTGGTGAGATGGCAGTGATCCGTAACGGAGAGCGCTTTAGACCACTGGGCCACTCGGGGCCCCAGTCAACTTCGTAACGCAGTTAACAGGTGGCAGCACATATGCAGACAGATGCAGCCATTTTCTCAACGCCACTAGCGGGCAACGGCTGTCCGATGACTTGGATCTCAGTTTTTAACTCAGGCCCTGCGCGGTCATGGTCGGCCCTAGGCCCTGCGTACTCCTAACGCCGCCTCTGAACAGTTGTATATGGACACTGCAATTGATACTAAGACGCTTGTGTTCAGATAGAGCAGCCGAAATTAAGACAAACGTGTTTTGACAGAGCAGGGGATGTGTTTGGGCAGAGCAGCCGACATTAAGACAAATATGTTTGGAAAGAGGAGCCGACATTTAGATTAGTTATTTTTGGACAAGACATCCTACCTTAGGACATTTTTTTAAGGTAGGGCAGCCAACTTAAGACAGTTGGTGAGTGTTTAGGTGCTGTTCGGTGGAATCTTGGTCTTTTTCATCAGCAGTGAATGTGACACTGACATTTGATTTGACATGGCTTTATGTGGCTGAGTGGTCTAAGGCGCATGCCCCTATAGATCACTCACATCGCAACCAAAGTGGGAATGTTAGAAACTTGCCAGTAGCTAACCGTGGGTCGGTAGTTTTTCACACGGTCTTTCCCTGGTTCTTCCTCTACCAAATATACTGGCCGCCATATCATGTGCCGAAAAATGGAATTAAACCACATAAATAAAACCATCCAACCTTAGACCTTTGCATTAACGGTCTACATGACTGGTATCATGCATTTTGTTACGAAATATATAAGCTATGTTATAAAGCATTGTTTTGGGGGTGGGGTGGGGGATGATATTTGTTACTTTGACATGCCTTTACATGAAACAATAAAAGTATATTACTTTATGTTCTGTACGATTTTATTTTATCACGTCTAAAACTTAGATGCGACTTTTTTCCTGTTACTTTTTTTCTTGTGACTTATTCCTACTTGTATTTTAGGTCTAACCTAAAGGCGTGACACATTTTATCTGTGCCTTTTTTCCTGTGACATTCTTTCCGTTTCCCTTCAAGACATGGACTTCCTGACATTGTTAACATATTATGTGTCATAGTAGAAGCTTCCCATGCAATCAAGTGCACCAACTTTCGTTAGCTGATTTACTTTTTTTCTTAAATGCACATATAAAAAAGCAACGTAAAGGTAGTCAGTTCATATTGTCCTTCATAATACTTTTTTTTTCACCCTTTCGGAAATCATAGGAAAGAGAAAGGATCGATTGCTCGATTTTGATTGGTTGGTTTATTAGCATTTAACAGCACAACGTTACAAGGCAACAACGACTGTTTAAATGTTGAGGAAATGGTAGTAAAATGTCTTGCCCTAAGCCCGAACTGAATTGGTCTAAATAATTACCCATATGCAAGCCTTTGATTTTTTTTCCATCCACCTTTGTCACCAAACAATTGTGCCATGTTTCTTGTCTTTGCTGCTTTTTACGCCGTGCCTCCAATAAGTAAATTTGTTTTCAGAAATGAAGAATTTAATTGACTTCAATCTCAGTATTATTTACATATTCCATCGGTTTATTAGATTGGGGGGGGGGGTGCAGTCCAAATCACTTTATATATTACCATACCTTTTTATGAAGTCTACTCATAGGCTTGCACTAGTGACAAAAGGAAATAAAACAATCCATATGTTCCCTTTGAGCTGGGGTTATCATAGCTTCCTAGCATCTGAAACAATCATGAACGAAGCACAACCATTGTCTCTCAAATTTAATGGAGATGTGCACATCGTCCCTTATCATTGCACTTTATCGGGAACACACACTCATGGCACCTGCTGACCACGTGACAAAACATGTGCCAACCTCAGATTGCGCAATAAATGATAATTTTACACGTTGTTTTTGACATTTTCAAAATATGAGAGCATAATTACACAGATGACAAGCTATCGAAAAGTGTGATAATACGCAATGAAATTTTGATTTGAAATATTTATGCCATATTAGTTTGAGCAAGTATTATTTGGCAGTTAGAGTGCAGAAGATAATTCTTAGTGTTGGTTGAAATGGTGATAAACAACACATCGTTGTTATTATTGTTGCCTTTGCTGGTTTAGCTTTTGTTGCTTATTCTGGAATAAAGTTTCCAACTCAGATACTAGTACAAATTGAAAGTAAACAGTCAGACACCATTCTGTGTGTTTGGCACACATAAAAATGCACGTTATATTGAATTATTAAGAATAATGTACGTTTCTCTATTGTGGATTTGGTTAAAATCCATTTAAATGACTGCTGTATAACGACTTGTTGTTTAAACAAATACCATCTATACTTGAGTGTAAGTCGACTTCATCATCAAACATTTTTATTTATTGGAATAATCAGTCATAATAAACTGTATTGACCCAGGCCAGCGCATTATGGGTCTGTGCATTTTTCAGCAAGATTTGACGTATACGGGAATATATACGGTGACACTACCTTAAGATAGGTCTAGCGTAATCGTATACATACTGGATATTAATATTATTTTTTTCTCAATAAAGAAGAAACTGAACAGGGGACGCACAAATTGGGAGGTAAAAACTATGACGGCAGGACACTTAATTTACTAGAAGTACCGTCTATACTCGCTTATAAGTCGAGTCAAAATGCAAACAGCCAAAATTCAGTCCTGCGGTAGCATAATGTGCCTGCAGATCAGGGTCAATATTGTTTGTTCTATTGATTACTCGTAACAAAACTGCACAGACCCATATCTGCCAGCGCATCTTGGTTTGTGCAGTTTGCGCTTAAACACGTCTTATAAGCCAGCACAGATAATATTCAGCTGAAATCATTATGAAATGATAGGTAAACAACGATCTGCTCTGATATATACGAAAATATGTGCTCGACAGGTACAATAATAGATGTGTACGGCACTTGCTGCCGGAACACTTACATCGAATGTAAAACATCTTCCAGGTAAAAGCGTACACTTGACACCAAAATTAGAATCTTCCCTCATGATATAAGTATTTAAGCCAAGCCAGTCAAAAGAGTCGTTTTAACAACATTTCCTGCAGTGTTGGAATTTAAGCTTAGTCATATCTTTTAATATCTCTTGTTTTCAATACATATCCACGAACATACTCAGTTATTCAATGTGTAACAAATGCTTCCCTTGTCATATCCCGCCTACGCGAGACCTTGCTGACACGGCGGCACAACCCTTCTCTCCTATTCAGCAATTTGCAGTTTGCTGGAACCGTGTTGCAATGAACCGTTTGATAATGGGAAAGAATTTGGTCAACTATTTCCGGAATGTCAAGGTATTACACACCGCAGTATTTAAAGACATGTTACTAATATAGCTTGTAATTTATGTTAAACCTGGACTAAATAAATCTTGTTAAATCAGGCCTAAATAGTTAGCAAAGGTAGTATATATTTGGGCACTTACGGCATTAGGTTCAGTCCTAAAGGGAGCGTGGTATTGCCGTTTGTTGGCTACGACTTGGATATACTTTTTTTATTTGGTTGTCCAAAGTTTAATTATTGTCGTAGGGTTTAACGCCATTTTTCAGCACACGATAGGCTATACATGGCGGCCAGTATTAATGGTGGAAGAAGAACCCGGGAAAACCCGGGAAAGAACCACCGACACTAGTGGTACATTTTTTTTTACATATATCTATCGATATTAACAGTATTTGAGTGTAATTGTTTTTCTGTTAGAAAGATCTCTCCTGGCTCAAAAAAGAGTGAAAATAGTTTTGGAACTATACCGACCTTTGCATCAGTGTTTTAAATACACAACAACATATAAATCATATAGCTATTTATGGCAGCTTGCCCTTGAGTAAAAATATTCACAAATTAAAATACACCTGAAGCAAGTTCTCCTCCATCGTTGCCAAGACACTTTTGAAGCCACCGAATTGATAAGTGAGCATCGCGTGTATTTTTGAGTGCATTGTATTATAAAAGCTTTTTGCTTTCGTTTTCTTGGTTTTAACGGCACTTTTAACATATTATTGGCTATAGCATCCCGGAGACATGAGAGCTAGGTCCGTTTCCTTAATACTGACATTGGCTGGTATGGAATTGAACCTAGGACACTTGAATTATGAGTAAGGCTCTCTTCCAACTGATCTATCGCAGCTTCCGTATAACAGGTGTTCATCAGATTTATGTACATACATACATACATACATAGCATCTTTAAATAGAGAGAAATGTCTTGCAAGTAATGTAAATTATTTAATTCTACATGTTGTTTTAAATCCTTTTAACTTGTGCGATTATTTCTTCACGACTTTTTAAAATCAATTTTATGTCACTACATCATTGGTATTGCACATGCGATATCGTAATTCATAATGAATAATTATTCTAACGTTATTCTTACTGAATTAATTGGACCGCTCCGGTGGCCTAGTGGTTAGACCGTCCGTCTCTGATGCGGGAGGTCGTGGCTTTGATCCCCGGCCGAGTCATACCAAAGACTCAGCATTAAGAGGTTAGTCTTAGGACTGGTCGGCCTGGTGTCAGGATAACGTGACTGGGTGGGACATCATGCTTCTTGTCTGCGGCATGATGCCCCATTGCTAGACATCACTATAAACTGCCACACTGCCGACATCGTAGCGATATGGCTGAAAAAATTGTTGTTGTTGTTGTTGTAGGGTTTAACGCCATTTTTCAGCACACGATAGGCTATACATGGCGGCCAGTATTAATGGTGGAGGAAGAACCCGAGAAATCCACGGAAAGAACCACCGACCCTCAAGAAGCTACTGGCAAGCTTTCTCACATACCCACATTGGCCGAATCCGAGACTCGAACCTACGCAGACAGAGGTGAGATGGCAGTGATCCGTAACGGAGAGCGCTTTAGACCACTCGGCCAGAAAAAATTGTTAAAAGTTACGTTAAAAATCCAAATCACACACACACTTACTGAATTAGCGCTTCGTTATTGAGGCAGTAGTGTCAAGTGAGAAAACTTTGAATTACCCTGGCAAGAAAGAAATATAGTAATATTTTGCATGATTTTTAAAAGTACAGTAGTTTGTATCAATTCACGTATACAGTTGGTAAGTATTTAACGTGGTGGATATGCGTCTTGGATACAATATAATACGTGTTAATTGCATGACGGAACGGTTGTCATGACCACCTTTGTTGCATGATCATATGTTCTTGTATATGCCACGAAGAGTATGAAAATGACCCTCGCAAGAGCAGTGATTTTTTTGTGTATGTTTATGTTCTCGTGTATAGATATAATTTCTAGGCCACATAGACAATAAAAACACTAGACGTCAGCACAGACGCTTCAAAACACAAAATTAGTTTCTTTTTTTATACAGCATAAATAACGGCATACCGTTTCGTTGTATCGCTGTCAATATATAATGATGTATATTTAGTTACATGTTTAGACTGATAAACGTGTGGTGAGAGTTATTTGTATTCAAAATAACATACATGAGAATACAAATTTTATTTGTTTTATAAAAATATAATATTTAATGCTTTACAAAAGATACCGATTTAGATATCATATTTAATGATCATAACATTCAGATAATCAATAGTAAAATATAAACTTTAATTAATTATGTAATTGATATTAATATTAATGGTAAAACAGTTCAGTATGAAGAGGACATGCATTACTTATTTGATGTGAGTAAATACACAACGTTGAATTTTACTAAATTCACAGTACAACCTCGTAAATTGTACAAGGACAGTCTTTCACTTTTCGGCAAAACAGAAATTATGGAGCATAAATTGAAATTTAAAATAACGTATGAGGTAGCTGTTTTAGAATCAAACATTTGAATGGCAAGATTGACATAAATCAGAAATCATTCATATATTTGGAAGGACTGAAAAACAAACCCACTGCATATTTTTGAAAATGAATGACATGTTATATATGGATTATCTGTTGACTTGTTGATGACACCTAATGTATAATTATGAAACAAGAAGTATTCGTTGGATGTTTTTGACAGGACCAAAAGTACAGGTCTCTATCGAAGACGACCGACAAAGAACATTTGCGTCATCTTTACTATGATTCATAAAGCTCGACTTTTTTTTACCCGTATATCAATAAATTATGCAGACAAACTGAACGTGACAAAAGAAAGTGAAATATGTTAAATTAAAAGAATAGTTAACTGAATAGTCTACTTGTATATTGCACAATCAAGCTAGGAAAAGTCTGCATACAAAAGAGTTTATTTTAACCAAACTGATGTCCACTAATAGAGTAAATGGAAAAAAGGAAATAACAAATTACTTGAAATTCAAGGAGTTTGTAAAAGAAACGAGATTAGCTGGTAGTACAGGAGAGGAAAACTTAAAGGTGGTGTAACAGCGAAAAGAAGCTAAATGCATTTGATTATGTAATAATAATTATTTCAAGACATATTTCATTGCTTTAAATGCGCATTTAAATAGAAATAATGTTTCTCCACTGATCTAGTGATTTGAAATTTTGATGTAAAATGTTCCCATAATCGGACAAAATTATTGGTCTACTTCGGTAATTTACCAATTACTTATGAACCTAATTAATAAATTTTCATTAATACTAGTAGGAGTCACACATACCCATCTCTCTCTCTCTCTCTCTCTCTCTCTCTCTCTCTCTCTCTCTCTCTCTCTCTATATATATATATATATATATATATATATATATATATATATATATATATATATATATATATATATATATATATATATATATATATTCCTTATCAGCTATAATAATAATAATAATAATAATAATAATAATAATCACTACAAAAACTTATCATTCAAGTACCTGTGACCGTTTATTTCTGTCTCCCACTCAGACAGTCCAGATCCCGCAGACTTTAATTATTCTAATCAAAGCCATCAAGAAGTTGAAGACTTTTAAGGAGCGCCATGTGGTTGCTTGAGAGGCTGACAGATGTAGGGGCAACTGATTACACAATGACTTCAACTGTTGGTGCTAAAATCTGAACCTGCTGTAGAGCTTTAATTATATTTTATTCTCTGTCCGTTAACTTTTAGCACTTCAGATTTCTAGGAGTAATTAGACGAATTAAAAATTGACGAGGAGGAGATTTACAGCCCAGATATGGGATTAAATTCTTTAAAACTAGTTTTTTTTTCGATCTTGCGCTGTCTACACATATCTAATTCATCAATGCGTCCCTACATGTCTTTGTCGTGAACACAGCTTCTTCAGTTGTCTTTACTCCGATATTCTTTGCATTTGATGAAAGATAATGATGAACACACATATAAAGACGAGTCATTCTAACAAGTCATAATAATTACGAGCACGTGGCAGATTGTATCACAAAAACCGGTAAATGGTTGACTTATCATGACTTGACAAAACTAACAATCGTAGCATACTAGTCATTGCGCTGCAAAACAAAGAGGGAATGATAGAACGCGATTCTGTGTAATTGACAAGAAAGTGATTATGTTTCAAATGTGTCACTTTTATTTAAAATTTGAATGTCTCTTCCAGAAATAATGGAGATGCATTATATTGACTGGATGTGTTTTTATTTCCATTACTTTGCCAAGAAAAGTTCAAAACATAAATTTAAATGCGCCTTAAAATGGCACACAGTTACGTCTTTTTTTCTGGATGGTGGCAGTGTATAGTTTTTAAAAATAATAAGAAATATAAGAAAAATTGAATTTTGAATCTAAATTGTATTGTTTATATTGTTTGAATATTGTCAGCATAAAAAAATCATATTTCTTAAACATTTGTCCCAAAAAATTTTTTTTGACATCTGTCAGTTTGACCTGTAAGAAGCGATTATTATTTCCATTAAGATATGTCATGTTACCAATATGCTTTTGTTTAACATATTTTAATCACGAGATAGATTCTATTTAGTTTCGTACTTTCAATATATCGTTAACTTTTATATTCCTTATTTTACAGGAAAGAGCTTTGCGTTGACAATCATGGTGAGCACATTTCCTCCGCAAATTGCTACATACCAAAAGGCTATTAAAGTCACTGTAGATGGTCCTCGAGAGCCCAGAAGTAAATTAAGTGAGTAACGATTGTCATAGCAAATTGTTTGATGTCCGTCGGTACGCTTATACGTCTGTAGGTCGGTACGATTGCAGTACGCCCCTTGATGTCCGTCGATACGCTTATACGTCTGTAGGTCGGTACGATTGCAGTACGCCCCTTGATGTCTGTCGGTACGCTTATATGTCTGTAGGTCGGTACGATTGCAGTACGCCCCTTGATGTACGTCGGTACGCTTATACGTCTGTAGATCTGTACGATCGTAGTACCCCACTTGATGTCCGTCTGTACGCTTATACGTCTGTAGGTCGGTACGATCGTAGTACGCCCCTTGATGTCCGTCGGTACGCTTATACGTCTGTAGGTCAATACGATTGCAGTACGCCCCTTGATGTACGTCGGTAAGCTTATTTTTCTGTAGTCGGTACAACTGCAGTACGCCCCTTGATGTCCGTCGGTACGCTTATACGTATGTAGGTCGGTACGATCGTAGTACGCCCCTTGATGTCCGTCGGTACGCTTATACGTCTGTAGGTCGGTACGATTGCAGTACGCCCCTTGATGTCCGTCGGTACGCTTATACGTCTGAAGGTCGGTACGATTGCAGCACGCTCCCCGCCCCCACCCCACCCCCCATTGTTTTTAGTGCGATAGACTTGATGCCGTGAATTTTAAACACCTTATTATGGTTACAAGTAGATAAACCAATTATATTTTTCAAGTCATTATAGCGATCTGTCTAATTTTTTAAATTGTATTTTGGGGTTTAGACTTTTGGCACGATTAAGCAAAACTCAAATAACGTAAATAAAGGAAACTCAAAGAAGTAAAATTCAAATAAGGTAAATAAACGAAATTTCGTATCAGTAGTTTTATGTACTTGTAGATGACCTAGGTTTTCAGGCCATTTTAGCAATATTGTAGTTATATTTATAATTTTTTGAATTTATTTTTGCAAAAAAGAAATATTGTTTGCCCGAATATGCTCTCAAATATTATTTGATAACAACAATAGTAGGGCAATAATTTGGAGTATGCACATTTGGTTATAGCGCCCCGTTTTAAGGAATTCTTAGATTTTTGTGTGATTGCTTTCCTGATTATTGGAATTCGGTGCAATAAAAATATTCCTTTAGCCAAAATAATAAGCCATTTACTAGGAACAAGCGTCACGGAATAAAGTGTTAGTGAGTTTCCATGATGCCATGGTTCACTAGTAGTGAATATAGGTCAAAACCGAATGAGTGTCCCTGGAATAACAAAGTCCCTACTTAAATCTAGTGGTGTACATTGGTGGTGTGACTGCAGTAACATTATTTACGGTAGGAAACCGGTAAATTACACAATGGAATCAATAAGAAGGGACTCGGCAGATATCGTTTATGTCGCCATGGTGGCACTGGTGAGGCAGTTGTATGGGCGAAATGTGCCTGGAAACCATAGTTTTACTGGCCTAAGGTAGAGTAGTTAAACTAGTTCCCTGTTTTAAGGGATAGTTGTGTAGTTTCTACGGCGTGAACTGCTGACGGTACGGAAGGATAATGAAGATAGACCATGCAGATGTGTGGTTGATATATATTTGGCAGGTTGTGAGATCTGTGGTCTTGCATTAATTACAGTAAAATTTATGTATAGAACGGACACGTCGGGCTTTAAATATACAACTGAAATTGTATGGAAGTCTTTGGAAATTTGGGGTAAACTTTATGACTGCTAGCGGGAATCGCGCAGGGTTTGACACTGCTTGGTCAAGTAAAGACCCCTGGCTTGTAGCAGTAGCCCATATACTACTACCAATAATAGTCTCATATTGAAAAAGTTTATTCCACATGAATAATCTGTTTAAAAATGAATAAAACAAATAAACTGATTGTTGCATGTGAAATCCATGATTATACTCCACACCTGTTCAGATGTTTATAGAAATAATGTGATCTTCGACTTTACTATTAGCATTAAACCACACTGGCTGAACTAAAAACGAATTCCATGATTCGGGCTTGTTTATTTCTGATAGTTTTAACAAACTCGTTCAAAATACCCTTCCAGAATTTTTCGAGAAGCCTCTTTTTAGAAAATTCAATTTCGAAAACAAAAATATCTAATATTTTGCAGCATGTTCGAATTATCAAGTTTTTCCACTATATGTATCCAAAATAGGTCTACTTATCTTGGATGATTTTAATGCCGTTTGTATTTTAATGTTCATAATTTTCAATCCTCTTTTCAAATATTTTTCAGTATAGACTAATCTTTTTATCTGATCATTTGATTTATCCCATAAAAAATAAACGGGAAAACCCTCTAAACATTTCATTAAGTTTATTAATGATAGATTTTAATGGATAAGGTAAACCCAGAATCTAGCGATTTATCTTCAACACATGAAGACTTGGTGTAGAATGAGTCCAGCTTCTATCTGATGTCTTGTGTGGTTTTCTATTCGGATCCCCTTGATCGGTTGTTCATACCGTGCTTTTTCCGGATTAGTTGGTATATTTTGTGCTAAAAATGGCGTTAAACCCAACAACAACAACAGCATTCGGACCCGTCTAGTTAAAAGACTTCGTTTCATGTTATATTTCTTAATGACCGTTTTATTTTATCGGTCCTTCGTTATTGCTTCAACTGAGGCATGAGTTTTGAAACGTACTTCCCATTTTATGCAGGGATGTTGAGTTGGTCATCAACAGTAAACTGTATTTCTTATAAAGGGATGTTCAATTAGTCATCAGTCTGATCGAGGGATGTTGCAAAGAATTTCAAGAGAATATACAGGCAAAGCATATTGCATACTAATTCGATTTTCGCTTAAGAAAAAGAACATATTCATCATATGTAGCTCTTTTTTTGGGATTGAAATTCGCCTACCACGATCGTCCCAAACTACACTAGCATATTGCTACAACCGTACCAAACCACACTGGCATATCGCTACAACCGTACCAAACTACACTGGCATATCGCTACGACCGTACCAAACTACACTGGCATATCTCTACAACCGTACCAAACTACACTGGCCTATCGCTACAACCGTACCAAACTACACTGGCCTATCGCTACAACCGTACCAAACTACAATGGCATTTTCCAATTAAGGTCTTATATAAGTCAGGTACAATTCTGAAGAGCTGTTTTTTATGCAGGTAAATCGGATCGACGACGATCTGAGGTCTGTGGTATTCGGTGCCGATTCTGTCATGAGACATCTAGTGAGTCTCCAGAACTATTTGATTCTTTATACCAGCAAAATTTCGGTCTTCATTGAAGTTCATTTGACTTCCTTTTTCATATTATCAGCTTTATTTCTCAATTTTTTAAATAGTTATTTCAGTTTGTCGAGTTGCTGGTGCAACTATCATTTCAAGATCTCTTTCCTTTTGTCTACGCATTGTCGCCGTAGCGGAGTCATAACTTTTTTCGTCTAGTTTTATCATGATTTTAATTGAGGAGAAAAAATACGAATTTAGTGTTGAAACTATTAACTCAGTCATTAACATCCGAGTATTGAGTGAATAATTGGTCCAGAATAAAGCTATTGAAGTAATCGCAAGGTTTATGAATGTCTGCAGTCTTTTAATTCCAAACATGTCGGTAGCAACATCCATTAAGTTCCGCTGCTAAACCGATATAACGAAACGTTACTATGTAATCACTAATAAAACGATCAGCTATATTTGTACCAACTATCATTTACATATTACTGGAAACAAGTAATGCATCCATCGAAGTTGAGGAGTTACCGGTCACTCTAGTTGGTTCGGTAACAAATCCATTGTTTGATAATAGCAATGAAACTGCACGATATCACTTGTAACAGAAGGATATGCGATGAAAACTACAAAATCCATTAGTTATTCTTAATTGTACAGGTGTTGTTATGTTGATTGCTTAAACTGATTTATGCGAGCTTGAATTTAAATAAAGTGAGGCAAAGGAATATATTTTCAGATCAGACTCATTTCTGTTCCTTTCAGAGCTCCGCACGGATGATCGTCGCATCACACATAGAGGGCCGCTTGATATCATCGAGCGCCCCTTATCGGACTCGTTACTAGACAACCGGCGACTTCCGTCCCATCTGGCGGAGTTGGAACAACTCAGGAGATCCACGCAGCAAACGGCGGACCCGACGCGACGTGTACTCCATCCGTCAGTCGAAACCAACGGCTTTCACCCATCAGGTACGTCAGCATGCACTGGACGTTGTGGTGTGGAATTTAGCGCGGATATAAAGCCAGAAAGCGCAGTGGTTAAGCACACGCTTGGCGCCTCTGAAGTCCAGGATTCAGTCCTCGATGAAGGCACGTGCCAGAATTGGTGGTCATCCAACCAAGGTTTGTTGATATCTTTGGATATCATAATATTGCCCGGTTTCACTACGCTTTTGTGGATATGCGTGTATGATCTTCTATTTGGAATTGTTTATGAATGTTCTTGTTCCTGGTCATTCGCCATGAAGAAATCTATACAGTAGTTTTGCTAGCTGAAAAGAAAAGTTAGATTGTTTGGAAAACCCATGCTCTTTTTGTTTTTATTTGATTTGTTCGCTGATTTGCTCTTTAGGAATTAAAACCTTGACCAAGAGATGGTTTAATTACTTCATTTATTCATGAAAGAGTCTTTTCCACCTGGAGTTCAATTTTAGTCTGAATCCCCTCCCTCAATCATGGAATTTTCTGAAAAATTCTACATTTTGGCTTTAGATACACAATGTATCGAACTAAAGAGATTTCCGATAGGATTCGACTGGTTTAGTGAGGCCGATAATTCCAGTTTAATTCGCCTAACAAGCGAGACAGAAAATAAGCACAAAGGTTTGTAATTCGTAGTCGTTTCATGTTCGAAGCAAACAAAAATCCGTATTTTTTATGAGTGCTGTAAAAGTGTTGTTATTTGATACGTTATACATCCGTAGGTATTTGGGTTGCAGTTTTTAAGTTCGATTATCTTACAGGATTGTCACCATCCTCTCTGTGTTTCAATTTAGTCCATTTCAGTCAGCACCTGTTCTGAGACAGGTAAATATTAACTCTTATAGGCAGAAACGGCCCTAGGATGTGCGGGGCCCAAGGCAGCAAGCGATGAGCGGGGCCCCAAGAAAAAGAAAAAAACTGCATTGCAAAGTTGATTTTCGTCAGTAGCGCAGGTTCCCGAGGATGTTTCCTTGTTCGCCTTGTCCTAGGGCCTGGTCTGCTTATCGGCCACGATGTTTGACAATACGTTTGGCCCATTTAGAAGGGTTTCTGTCTTTGTCGTTGTTATGGTCGACACCAAGCACCAGTGATTTTCATTACAGTCAAAAGATCAATTAGTCGAAAGAATAATTATCAAAAGATCAATTAGTCGAAAGAATAATTATCAAAAGATCAATTAGTCGAAAGAATAATTAAGTTGCGTAAGGGAATGAAGTACTGGACACTGGAATATATTTTCAAGATATCTGACAGGTTAGAAGGTTGGGAGAACACTGAGGAGCGTCTGTTCATTAATTGCCGATATAATTATTTGTTTCTGTTGAAAATAAAATATTGATGTGTGAACGAGGCTTCAAACATTACCTGTCTCCAAAACATGGAGAGGTGTTTCTAATGGATCTCTTCGTTAATTAGGGATATAATTATTGCTTTCCTGAAAGAAACAAATTGCCAGTCTGCAAAACATGGATAATTATTACCAGGGCAGGGAATCAAACTGTTTCCTGCATTACCGATATATGCATAATGTTCCTGCCGGACACTAACTGTTGGACTCTACTTTTGAAAATACAACTGTACTACATAAATTACGCTGATTTTAACATTTTTCTGATGTATTATTCTAAAGATTGATGTACATATGTATATATCATATATATGTATATAAGTATATATTTTAAATACCTCGTCCGCATAATTACCGGGGTGGGTGGTAAAACATGGAAAGGAATAAAATGAGTATGAATGGTTTGGTGATGTGTCCATTTTTTTTTGGGGGGGGGGCGTTTTTCTCATAAAGAAATTAAACTATTGAAGTCTAGGTCAGAAAGCCAGAATAATTAAATTTGGACTACTTTTAAAATTCTGGTTTTGATTCAGGTTTATTCGTTACGAATAAAGCAATAGGAGATAACTATTGAAAATCATTAAATTTTAGGGTATAATTAATCAAGCGAATTCGGAATAGTCGGAAACAAATAACGTTGTATATGAAAATTAATCGGTTGACGAGTTTCAAAATGCTAGTTTATGAGCTAACATGCTGTAAAGGCTGGTTAATCATGATGAATTTGAATTTCATATTATTATTTTTCTGCGAGTGGCTTCGGCTATTACGGTTCATATTCAAATTTAACATGCAATGATGCAGACACTTAATGACATGAAATGAGAGTAGTGCACTCCTGCAGGCAACCTTTTCCATTTTATATATGGAGGAAACAAATGTCCCTTGTTTGATCGAAGGAACCAAAGACCTATTTTATATCACCAAACTTCCACTCAGCGGTATGTCTGCACGTGTTGTATGAAATTGTCTGCACGATATTCAAGTCCATGAAAGTTAATCATAATCAACTAGGAGTGTTGCTAATTTCCTTTCACTTTAAGCACGACGTTTTTTTTCTGATTTAAATTTATTGAAAGCTTAACGATTTGTCATTATCTATTTGCACAGATAACAGACGCAGTCCCTGGGGAACTTTTGATCCACTTCCTTCTTACACGAAGGATTCCATTTTCTCCTCTCTCAACACTGCAGCGCCCCCATATACCCAGTCACAGAACAATATGGTGACGACACTCACAGGTGAGATGCGTGTTGAGGCTATTTGAGCAAATGATGTTTATACCACCAAAAGAAGTGAGAGAGAGAGAGAGAGAGAGTGTGTGATTTGGATTTTTTAACGTAGCTTTAGCAATTTTTCAGTCATATCACTGCGATGTCTGCAGTGTGACAGTTTATAGTGATGTCTAGCACTGGGGCATCATGCCGCAGACATGTAGCATGATGTCCCACCCAGTCACATTATCCTGACACCAGGCCGACCAGTCCTAATACTGACCTCTTAATGCTGAGCGCAAAGTGAGGCAGCTGTTAGTATCATTTTTGTAAGTCTTTGGTATGACTCGGCCAGGGATCGAACCCACGACCTCCTGCGTCCTAGGCGGACGCTCTAACCACTAGGCCACCGGAGCGGTCGATCGATCGATCGATCGAGAGAGAGTATGATTCGAAGTGATTTTAAAGACTCTAGTATAATCTTTTACCATCTATTAATAAATAGAACCTAGGCACCTGGTGATAGTACTGTTTGAAAATTGGTCGGTGCTCTTTTCTTATTTTATTCGAATATGCGTTATGTATTTGATATTTTTTTCAAAAGATTGAATTGAAATATTTCAGTGAATTACTTCTGTATTAACGAAAAATGTAAAATATGTATTATCCATTGTTAAAAAATCCCCAAACTGCCACGATAACGGGTATCAAAAGAAAATAATAATCTACTGAACATGTTTCCTTATTTTCAGAAAGGTCTTTCTTTATTTCCTTGCAGGTCACAGAATTTCCCCGCCACAGCAAGGGGACTCGCATTCATCTGATTCCCGCCTCACTACATTAAACCCAGTTGATCTCCCCGCGGTCACAACACAGAATAACCATCCTGTTCCACCACAACACGATCGACAGCTTCTCATCGTTCCTGAAGCTCACCGATTAGACTTCTCCTCCATCGAGCCCCGGTACGCTGAGAGAGTCTCTTTGGAATCCAGAATTCCGCTTATGTTACCCCCACCCAGGTACCAGTCTGTTACAGAAATCCGGTTTCCAGATTCCCGACATCCTGAGACGCGTTTTCCGGAATCGCACACACTCGGATCAACGTCGCTGAACGTTCCATATCCAGCTAGTAGCTCAAATTTGGCAATTTTGGAGGAAAGTCGCGCCATTACAACACTACCACTGTCTGGTAACCATCCAACGTCATCGTACCCTATGCTATCGGCCGATATGTTTGGTCCAATCAACCAAGCACCCACCACTATGACAGCGTCTTCCTACTTACCGGGGTCTCCATCATCAGTGCTGCCACCTAGTTTTATTTATCCACACCTGTACAGCTCCTCATCGCAATACCAAAGCGGTTTATACATGCCAGCAGGAGAGGTACGGACCTACGAAATCTTGGGAAGTCAACGGTCTGGTGATATGTTAAGCCAAAGATCAAACGACCTTCTTAATCAAAGACCTAGTGACTTTCTCGGCCAAAGGCCAAGTGATATGATTGGCCAAAGATCATCTGATATACATATGAGAATTAAACGAACATCGTTGATACCATCTAACACGAGCCGATTGGCAATAGAAGGACTTGTTTTATCTCACCAGCTGAAGGAAGAACATGACAGAAATAGAACAGGTACAAATTCCAATCAACCGTCTACTGCTACTACTAGTCTTCGCACTGATCATGGGAGGTCACCCACACGGACCGGAAGAGATCCAAACACAGATGCAGGAAATGTCTGGCGGCCATATTAAACAAATAATTTGGCTGAAAGGGTTTATTTGCTATGGTATCGAGGTCTCGGCCTAGAAGAAATCAAAAAGACAAATGACTTTTAATTCTTCGTTGAGATATAAGAATCAGAGGAGTGTAACCGTTATCGTTATGTGTTAGTTTGTTGTGGAGTTTAAGAAACTGTCTTCACTGTACAATGGATAAAGAAAGGTTTGAGTGAGGACAAATGAACGTACGGTATAGTGTGTTGACTACAATGATAGACTTGGATGAATCTTTGAATCTAAAACTGGCATACATAGAAGACAAATATACGAGAATCGGTATATATAACACTACAGAAGGATTATTTGAATGGATTTGCACTGGTGCTATGTTTCGTTAGGAGATTTTTGCCATGTTAACTGTCGACGATGTGTGGGGAGTATATTCTTGTACTGAACTGGATTTAAAATTTGATGAATATTTATATTTGTACTTTCATATTTCGATGAATTTCCACGAATTATTTTGATTGATATATCATTTCGAACAAAATCGACATATCACTCGAACTTTTAGATATTAAACATTTTTGTTTACAATTTAGCGGTATAATGTTAGCTGTGCAGCTAATGTTCTTGTGCCTTTATTTGTGGGTCAATTTGAACAATAGTAATAATCCAGGTTTTCTTTTCATAAATGATCAGTCATCTGGTGCAGTAGATTTGCAGATATTTAGGTCAAGAAAACACTAGAATACTAGTTATGTTGTGCGTGTTAATGAAGACGATAGTCATAATTTTTACTGTCTGTAGTGATCATTTTAATCTCTCTTACACAGTTCTTGCAATGGAAGCGAATGGTCGATAAAGAGTTATGACTTTTGTTGAAAATTTGCCGGAAGCTTTTGTTGTAAAATAATTGCTATGGTTTCACTAGACCTAAAAGTAGAAATTCTGCTGCAAGATAGAAGAGGTCTTTTCAGAATGAGAACCAACAACACGATCGATAATTACTCAAAATTAAGTTTAACCATGTATAACTGGAAAGGGCATTGATTTTGATTAAAAGTTGAACTAACTTTTCTTGTTTGTTGGGGGTGGGGGCAAAGTTAACGCCAGAATGTTGGTACTTAAGTCGATTCATCAATTTTTGCCACCCAATCGAGGCCAAACCATTTACCATAGATATATTATCATCGTCGTTTACCATAGATATATTATCATCGTCGTCCTTATTATTGAAATCATTATCATTGCTTCAGACTTTTGTGCCTTTCATATTATTGGGGTCACTTTTCTCATCGTCATCTCGGTCATTTTTTATTGCAGTGGATGTCAGTATGAATTGTCCAAGAATTTAATTCCAAAACTGCAGATTTTTAAAGAGAAGTTAGTGTCAATTGTTAAAAGTGTGTCGTTCTGTGTAGAAGGTTTTGGTTCATAACAGTGATTTGCCAGTGAGGAAACAATTGATATAAACTCTTGCTGAGCGTCATGTCCGTTCTGAATTGAATCAATTTAGTAGGTTCAGATTTATGATCTTTTGTATGTATTAAGTTTCAATATTTCTATCTCTTCCCGAGTTCAGTGAATTTTGCTTTATTTCTATATGTCAGCGTACATTTGCTGTGTAGTCTAAAACATGGGACCTGGAACTAATGACCAAATACATGTTGTACATGTTGTAGTGGATTAAGGTGGCCTGCATATGTTAACACCTCCGCAAAATAGTTCATTTAATATTTAGACAAATAGCTTCGACAAATTTGTTTAAAAATAATACTTTCATTGTGAGGAGAAATTGGGAAGGATGAAGTGAATTGGCAGGAACATTAACCGTAAATCTAAACATTTTAGTTCTCGTTTTTGAAAGATTTAAACACTATGACGTGGACAACGACGGAGGTAAATGGAACAGAATGCATAGAACTCGAGGATAGATTCTGATAAACGTTGTCATGTATTATCACCCTGCTTGTGATACGGCTTGTGTGGTGGTGTTAGGGGTATTGGTACAGCTATCGCTTTGTCCATTCGTTTGGCTGACTGTACGTAAACATGTTCTTTTCCGCAGCAGATCTCTCACGGTATTTCCAGTACACTTGGTACACACGTCTAACATGACTCGTGTCTCCAACAAATTGGAACTCCACAGTCTTGGGGCCTCGCCTTTAATTATGTTGATGCCACAGTAATCTCAAAACTATCAAAATTTGCATTCTTTTTGTAAATTAAAGAACCAGCTGAGTTGAAGACCCATTGCCCAGCTACACCTTTATAAAGAAAATAACATTGATTTTCACTTTATTTTCGTCGCAATTGGCTTTAAAACCCATTTGAACACTTGTAATCGCTAAATGTAATGTGTAAAATTTGGTCAGTTATTTTTAACGATTTAAATAAATTTATTTTGTGTTATTTGTATACCATTTGACTATACGACATAAAGAATAGAAGCATTTGAAAAAATTTACAACATTTATCTTGTTCAGAAATCTTTTTTCCCCTCCTACAGACTTCTCGAAAATTAATGCAGAAAGGAGTTCTGTTAAATTGTTTTCTTCCAGTGTTGTTTAAGTGTTGTTTTAAGGTGCTGATCTCAAACAGTGTATGGTCTCTTTTATGTATCAATTATTTTATATTGCATTTAGTTTTTATTAGAGTCATGTTGGTAAGTTGTGAAAAATAATTAACTATATTGAAAAACCGTTACATATGCAGTATTTTTGTGAATGTGTTTGACATGTGACTAGTGTGCTTAGATGTAATGCATCACAGTTATTATGGTCGTTCTTATGAAATCCTGAATTTTAATCCACATTACAGGGTGAAAGGATGAAATTTCATTCGAATTTTATGGAACATCGGCAAATGTGCCAATAAAAAAGTAGCGTGGATCCACAAGAACTCAGTCATAATTAGTCACTTCTGGTCCATGCATTTTCTCAGATTGACCATGGGTATCAGCATTAGCTCTAGTCAAATTTGATTGACAGGAAAATCACCAATCTGATTAAAATCAGATTTCCATTGTCATAGATTAAGATCTGACAGTGATCGCTTAAAGGTCATATTCTGGTGACTTTTGAATCAGTCAACGGAAATGCAGTTTACAAAAATCTGATAGTGAATCAAATAGTTCGGAACACATTGATGCGCTTCAGCCACACTGCTTAGTCTCCCAAATGCAAATATACAAGACTTCATCTGATTGGCTGATAAAATTAGCGATTATCTTAATAACATAGGTCGCTAGAACATGACCCATATGTGGTCGCTGTCAGATCTACACATAGGACAGTGGAGATCTGATTTTAATCAGATTGGGGAAAATCACCGGCATATAAATGTCAAGCTTTCGTTTGTCGTAAGATTATGGTCAGTAAAATATTGTTCGAGTGATGTAGTTAACATTGTCGTCTGCAATATTTCATACGCATAATTAGAAGACACTACGATTTAAATTATTGGGCGCTTATTTCCGATATTTGTCATCTTAGGTTATTATGAGACAGGAAACATTTAATGTATGTACTGAAAACAATTAAGTTACAAATTTATGTGTTTTATACGTCTGTGCTTAAGGTAGCATTTCAACACGTTAAAACCGAGTGGACTGTTACTGCCCACCCCACCCAACCCTTCAGGGACTTATAGACGCAGGATAGGCTTGATGCGCCCATAACCCGACTCTCACTCCCACCCCTGCATATCGTAAGAGGCGGCTAATGGAAGCAACATTTTTTGCCGTGGAATTTATTCTGTGATTATGTTTCATCTGACAAAGTCATTTACTTTAAAATTAAGTCTGATTTATATAAAACTTTGAATTTGTAGTTTAGTGATTTCGCCCCTTTGCCGCCATCTTTGTTCTGCATTCCTTTTTTTGATACAGAAACTTACTAGACACTATGTAGCCAGGATTGTGCTGAGAGCACATGCTTGCGTACATATCTACATATTCATATTAACATGCATACATACATGCACGCATTTCCCCAATAACTTGTCAAATGAATCAAACATTTGCGAGGTTCCAAACTTCTTTCAGATCTTTGTGACTCTAAATGTATTTAGATGGACGCATTTTGTGTTATTATGTCAGATTTGAATAAAACTACAATGTATAACATTACCAATTTTTTTCACTTTTGATTGTTTTTATTTTTTATTTTTATCGTCTTTCAATACGAACCATTTTATAAAAACAACAAAATAAATTTTATTTTCTGACTTCTCTCCTTCTGATAAATATCGACAACTTTATGTATTATTATAGATTATATGTTGCTGGCCTAAAACACAAGGCAAACAAAAAAAAAAAACAACACAGGCCCGCATTTTAATACGGAAAGAAAGGGTTTTGTTCACCTTTAAAAGAGGAAACAGTATTTTGTACTGAACGACATGGCAAATGCTACATGTATGATTGATCGCCCTATCCCTGCTCAGTCAGCATGCCGTAGCGTGCGAGACCAAGGAGTGTCCGTGAAGATTTGCTTCTCAAGGCTGCGCACTGTAGGAAAGTCGTCTGTTTTCACCTTGACGAGTTACACGTCTTCCATCCTTACAACTTTCGACAAGTATGGAACAGTCCTTCGGGGCCTTGTGGTAAAACGATGGACTTTAAATAAGGGATGCTTTAATGGATTCCTCTTGTTCAAAATGTAAACATAATCTACTGTTTAAAACTTATTTTAATGGAGGGGGATGGGGGGGGGGGAGAAGGCTAAATATACCAGTTCAGTGTGATCTGGTACACAAATGAGTCAATGCCTACCATGTTTGTGTAATTTGGATGAGTGAAATTCGTACTGTATACCGAATGACTTCAGTGTACTTTGTTTATTTATTCTTCAGATTGGTGGGTGAAAATGGGTTACTTTAAGTCGAGGTTGAAGAATTTGAATTATTTAATTTAAAACACATAACTAAGTTAATATACATTGGTGTCGGGCCCAAAAATACACGTTTTCGAACTTGATGAAGATTTAATACAATAACGCCAAAAATGTTTGCATTAATAACAGAAGAATTATATCAGGACCTTTAAATACCGTTTGTATTCGCTAATAAATCTTTTCTGACTGCAAACTGCATAGACCCATATCTTTGCAGTTTGATAGGAGTAATAAATAGAATAAACAGCATAGACACTGATCTGCCGGCGCATTATGTGACAGCAGATCAGTGCCTATGTTGCTTTCAATTGGACTGGACGTATAATAAGCAACTATAGATGGTACATTTAAAAAAAGATTACTGGATCATCTTTTATAAAATTTCAGTATATGTACGTTTTCGGCGTAAGCGCATTTTTATTTATTTATTATGGGTATTTTAGGTTGTTGTTGTTGGGTTTGGGGGTTTGCACGAATGCCTTCCTCAATGTTTAGTTTTGTTGATTTATTTACGATTGTTCTTTTGAAAGGTTCATACCAGAGTTTTTCAAATGATAATATTAACCTTACCAAAGTTCATACCATTATCCTTATATAAGTACATACCATTAGCCTTATATAAGTACATACCATACATCATATAATAATTTAATATTAACCTTACTCAAAATTGATGCGTCCACTTTTGTCCAGGAAATGACGTTATACAGCATACACTCGACTGAATCTCCAGTCTGGCTATTAAGAGAGTACTCGGTGCTTTTTTCCTTCAATGCCCGACCGCTCCTCTTTCACCTGTTGATGTTGCAAGTACAATGCTATGAGTAAGATAGTTTAGTAGAGCTAAGCGAATAAATAATACGTATAACTTAAAGCATGTCCCAACTAATTCACAGGAGGTGAAGAAAACGGATATATATATATATATATATATATATATATATATATATATATATATATATATATATATATCGATCGTCTACAAGGTTATGTTACAAATGAATAATATTAATTACTCTTTTGTAATGTACTTTTAACACTAAAGTACATGTTCATAAAGAGCTATATCACATCTCTGATGCACTTCTTTGACATTTCCTTCAAATGCAACTAAATCTGTCATTGTGTGCTAACCAAGCGAATCACCAATAATTACATATGTTGTTTCACATGCGTACATTGCTTTTTTATTGTTGTTAGATACGTCAGCAATTCACGATTAGTATTTCGTGCTTATGAGCCCAGCCGTGACTAACTGCGTACACAACCCAGCAATTAGTACAACTTTTTCTGCATCATAGTAATGCAGTGTATATTGTCTGGGACCTAGATAACTTAAAACATACGTAGATTTTAAATGCGCCACTGTAAAGTATGATTTAGTCGAATACATATATTTACAAGAACACGATGGAGTTCATTTCGGATTGAAAGCGGTCGCTTTGTTGTTAGAACAAAACTGAGATACCAGTGTGCCGGAAAAAATAGACCGGGTCAAAAATATTAAATTCGACTTAAGTCTTGTTCAAAATATGCTGTACAAAATTAAACCAGTCAGTAATACAATTTATTCTTACAATGACAAATTTACCATTATAAATTATGACAACAACATTGTGTGTTATTCACAGTGATTACACAACCCATATGCCATAATTTTGACAACAATATAGCTGTCCATCACAGAAAAAATAAACAAAATGAATCCATCACACATACACGCACCGGTTGCGCCATATCTAATGTTGACGGACATTGCCCTCTTTGGCCAAGATGCTCATGAAATGTATCGACTTATCCAACACCCATTACAACTGCTTTAACTAATGTTACCAGTTAAATATCTCGTTTGTTTTTATGACTCCTAAGGGAAACGCTAGGAATGTTGTACTGCATTCTAATACAGGATAATCTATAACTGGTAGAACCGTATCAAACTGCGTGTATATTTCGTTATGACTATCACAAACATAGCACGCAGTGTGATTTACCTAATTTTCTTTAAAGGGGGACGGGGACACTCTTTTCGTCATACTATAACATCATTTGCAGTTACTGAACACTATTTTGGCACTCTTTGAACTCGACGGCCAACATAAACAGAACAGCCAAAGAATCTACGATGGCTTATACTGGACCTGTCCTGTACACAGGAGCCTGGATTAGTACTAATATTAGTACCCTTACTCGAACCTAGTGGACAGGGTACTAACATGAGCATATACGTGTTAATGGAGCAAGCCGGGTGTGATTCACACCCGGCGCTCCTTTAGCCTAATAATAAAACTTTAAACATATTCCTTTCATGTAATCCAATAAATTGAGTAGTCCTCTTATTTAATACCGGAAGTATCGAAAATCATTGTAGAAATAGTTGTAAAATCTCGTTTACCTTTTTTAGCCGATATTTTCGTTTAGATCGTCCACCATATTATTTCAAATAATGATTACTTCCGTTCTCAGTCTCGTTTGTTTGTGTGCCATATAAGGACATTGGCGCCTTTTTTGGAAATGTAAACAAATCGTAGTAAAATTTTGGCGCCGTTTGGGTCAGAAATTCTGCGCATTAAAAGTAAATACGGTTTATCGGCAACTTTGAAAATCCACCAGGAAGCGATTATTCGCACTTAATTGATAATTGTATAGCGTAGAAAATCCAAAATATGGTCTGGCAAGACTTACGTAGAAAAGGGGTCACGGCGAGAGTTTCCCGTTATCTGTCATGGCCGACAGGATAAGGTTAGAGTAACCATGCCAATATATTTTATCGCGTAAGGGCTTAATAAATTCAAAATAAGCCAAATTTCTTTCACAATATGAATATACTTATGTATTTGATTTCTACACTGTTTGTTTTTCTGACTTTAGTGACGAATTTTTTTGCTCCATTACATGATATGGGATCAGTTCGTAGCCTCGACCACAACAAATCAAGTTGAGGCTACGAACTCGTAGCTAGAGCCTGGATTAGATATCGACAATGAAAAGGTTCAAAATTATATCGTGGCCACGGGATACCGAGTCATGGAAGAGATACAAGAAATTATCTCGAGACCAACAGATGTTATGTCGAGTGAACGAGATAATTATTTCTTGCCCAAAAGATATTATCTTGAGGTTATGTCAAAGACGCAAGAAATTAACTCATTGCCAGGGGATGTTTTCTAAAAGCTATATTGTAGGCACGAGAATTTAGTTCATGGCCAGAAGATATTATCTTTAGGACAGGAGATAGAGTACCGTGAAATGAGATATATAAATGCTACAGATTGTTATGTAGCGAGAAGGAGATAATGATAATATTTTGTGGGCACGAGATCGTTCTTTATATAGCTGAGACATAGCATCTCGTAGACTCAAGATATTTATTTATTAAGAGGTTATTTACTTCCCACGAAATAGCCTCACTCTCTCTCTCTCTCTCTCTCTCTCTCTCTCTCTCTCTCTCTCTCTCTCTCTCTCTCTATATATATATATATATATATATATATATATATATATATATATATATATGCCTATACTCAGATACGCAACCGCGTATGAAAATTTTATATATATATATATCGGATCCCGTATTGCTTAGTCCTTGAACATGGTGTCGTTAGCGAAACTTGCTTTAAACAGATTTTACAGACAAACAAAATCAAATAAAAATCTATTTAAAAAATAACAGAAATGTTAGAACGTTTCCATCGCGCTTTCTATCTTTTGCCTAAACATACCGCCACCCTCTTTGTTTGTGGATTTCTGTGGCACACATTGTGGACACCATGTTAAATCGGTTCATACCTCAGAATGCCATACAATTTCTAAAGCACTCTCTTGTGTGTTATCAAATTGTCAACTTCATTTGTTAATCACACGCTGGATATGTTGGTAAATACAGAACGATATTGCCTAATTTTGTTTCCTTGTATAGTATTAGCAGCTAATGGTTAGGAATAGTTAAGTGATTACACTTTGATAGAATGCCCTGCCCTGTTTTAAGCCCCAACCTATGTTTGTATGCATATTTCTTAACCTTCCGGTATAATTATAGTCTTTTATGCAGACAATCAACAATTTCTTTGACTTTGATGGTGTATCTTTGTATAAAAAATGCATCCTGGGAATAAATGCTATTAGAAAATCATGGTAATATAATTTTTATTCATCAACGATGGTGACCTACATGACCGACATTTACCACATTTTGCTGCACAAACTTTACATGATCACTGGAAATCAGATTTTATCGGACAGTTACGTCTGCATTCAGATGGACGATTGGGAAACTTGTTACGTGTCCATAGCCCAAGTTTATGAGAATAGATCTGAAAAGGTTAATACTACAAGGCTGGTTGCACCAAGCATGCGCGTAGCTTTCAATACTGCCTAAAATTTAATACTACAAGGCTGGTGTGCACCGAGCATGCTCGTAGCTGCCTATACTGCCTAAAGGTTAATACTACAAGGTTGGTGTGCACCACGCATGCGCGTAGCTGCCTATACTCAGATACGCAACCGCGTACGAAAATTTTGACAATAAAAAATAGTGCAGATCAAATATTTTAATGATTTGTTAGTATTGCAATCAACCTTGATCTGAGAAAAATCACTCCATGATTTCATAACCAGTGTTAACATGGAATATATGCAACCACCCGAACCCCCACTAATCCCCTCCCTCACTCTTCCCCTCTCGTCGCTATGCGAAGAGGGAAATGCATTCCTCACACCATAATTGCGTATGATGACAAATGGTCTAGCTACGTGTTTGATAAGCATTTACCAGAATATTATTAAAAACACTATTACGATTATAATGACTAAGAGAGTTCTGGTTATTGTCAACTTCAAACCTTCGCATCTGCAAAGATCCATGAGGGTTATTGGTAGTCCACTATTTCCTTTCTACTTCAAATATTCGACAGTTTTTGTTACAGTTTCTACTAAATAATGCTTACGTATGCAAAAAAGACAGTCATGTGGGAATCGTGAGACCGTGTTATCATAATAATTTGAAGAGGAAATTATACGAGTGATGTAGATCATTGCGACATCAGCTCAAGATTCTGGAAATATACTTCATGGAATTAGTAAAAGCAAACAAAGCAAAGATTATTGTCACAGTATTCATAATTCTAGTCAAAAAGAGTATTTCTAATTTAGTCAGAGAATTAAAACAGACTATATATCATTTTGAGGGAAATTGCAGACAAAAATGGCGTCAATTTGCCGTTTCTCATTGTTAGTACGACTAATTCATGCTATTGTAAGAAAGTTTATCTTTAAAAACAATGCAAACTTTGTATTGTTTTCAACCAGTGTCTTTCTTGATTGATTAATACGGAATAACAGGCGCAAGTCAGCCTATTCTCTTAAGACATCTTTCGGTTTTCCGTCTTCTTTTGTATCGAATCATAACGTATGTCTAACAACGTTCATATATATATCATGACATTTCGGAAAGGCGTTTAAGTGCCTGTCTATTGTAATTACGATCACATGACTCTTGACAGGTGTGGTAAATCATACCTCACTGGTTTAACATATCATAGATTGTATCTCCGACTCAATTTTCTCCAAACTACAACAACAGGAAAGAAAGCACGACAAATTGTAAAAACCACAATGGAATATTCTGATCATTTGATATTAATGTACTATTTTACAGTTCAAATATGTGTTCTCAGATACTGCGTCGCTGACGACGTCTCGATTTTTAAATAATCAGAAAGAAAGTGTATGATCGTGGCTATCAAATGCGTTATTATTTTGAATGTTTTATCTGGACGCAGTCATGGGTGACTGTGCAAAGTTTCTTTTCTTGAATGCAATAGGTGGCGCAACCAGAGAAGAAGGTTAGACACCGAAAAAAAATTTCATGTCTTTGTTTATGGTTTTGTTATTTTTACGAATACAATATTTTTGTCTCTACCAAACATTATGTGGAAAAAAAGTATTCAAACATAAACTATTTAAGCATGGATTTATTTAATGAGTCTAAATTTCATAGTTTTCACAATCAAAACATGGATTTTAATTGAATCCCAGATAAAATTCTTCTTTTATTGGTTTTAAATTAAATTTAAAAAAATAACACCAAGCATACAAAATTCCGGGAGTCGTTTTGTGTTAAACCTCTCGTATATTTACATAATGTCTGATTTTGTTTCTTTCTTCTTTCTTCTGATTTTTTTTCTTTTTCTTTGTTGATTCATTTTTTTAATCTGATTCTTCGTTTGTTCATGTATGCTCAGTCTGAAAGGAACGAAATAAGCAAATAATAAATTTTATAACGATTATTAGTTATTCTGGCACCATGAAATCAGCTTGTGTTGTTGTTGTTGTTGTTATTATTATTATTGTTATTATTATTAGTAGTAGTAGTAGTAGTAGTTGAAGTAGTAGTGGTAGCAGCAGCATTAGTATTATTATTCATGATGTTGGTGCTACTGCTGATGTTGTTGCGTCAAAACATAATATGATAAAAGATACCGTCATCCTAATATTTGTTAAATTTTTTCGCATTAACCCTTTTCAGCACAATGACGCTTTTTTGACGTTAGTCTTTTACTGTAGTGACACTTTTTGACGCCAGACCTTTTACCGCGCAATGACGCTTTCTGAAACTAGTCCTTTTACAGCACAGTGACGCTTTTGACGACAACCCCTTAACGGCACAATGACGCTTTCTGATGCCAGCACTTTAAGGCACAATTACGCTTTTTGACGCATTGCACGACAAATCAGATACAGATACTCACTGCTACCAAAATTAAGTCGTTACTCTCATCACTATCATTAATACGGGTCAGAAAATGAATATGTGCAGTAAATATCAAATAAATCATTAGTTTAATCTCAGGATTAAAGCAACTGTGCCATGTAATCTACACTCATTAACATGATAGTGTTCCCGCCGTTTGTAAACATTTGCTCTGTATCCCAGGACTGCGGTGTGAAGTAATCTGTACATTTTGATATTATTGTAGTGTCTTTATTAATAATGACTGCTTCCCATCTGTATTATGTATCAGATATGCAAAGACTTGTACTTGGGCCACGAAGACTCTCTGTGTGTCGACGGAACAGCATTACGTATAATTCGTCTATATGGTTTAATCCGTATTAATCTCAGCGGCCTATCGCGGGAGGGGAGTCTGGCAAAGTCACCATCCGACTCCAAAAAGTGACCACAAAAATTCTACATCGTTTCCTATAGTAATTTTCTTTACAGCCATGTGGTTAAAATTACGCGCTGGAAACGCTTAAAGTAAAGGAGTTTATGGAGGATTCGCCCACAGGTTCCCTACCAGGGATTTCATCTCCAAATACCCTTTGCCTGTTTGTTTACACCCCCATCTCCCAACGAAATTCAAACATCATTGGAAGACGTTGGAAAGGATGGACAAGGAATTTGAACTTATTGCACAAAGGAAAGCGTAAAGAAAGCAAAACAGAATTTGGCTCTCTTATTTCACTCTACCAGACTTGATGTATTTTTTTAACTTCCTGATGGAGATGGTGACAACGAGAACGAACAGGCAATGTCTCTCTTGACCGATTATTTCACACCCATTTTCACCTTTCTTACAAACGACATGTGTTTCGAAGCAGTGTGCAGTTAGAAATCAGAGCTATTGAACAGTTAGAAACCAGAGCTATTGAGCAGTTAGAAACCAAAGCCATTGAACAGTTAGAAACCAAAACATTGATCAGTAAGAAACCAGAGCTTTGAGCAGTTAGAAACCAAAGCTACTGAGCGGTTAGAAACCAAAGCATTGAGCAATTAGAAACCAAAGTTTTTTCTGAGTAGTTAGAAACCAAAGCTATTGAGCAGTTAGAAACCAAAGCATTGAGCAATTAGAAACCAAAGTTTTTTCCGAGCAGTTAGAAACCAAAGCAATTGAAGTTAGAAACCAAAGCATTGAGCAGTTAGAACTAAAGCTATTGAGCAGTTAGAAACCAAAGCATTGATCAGTTAGAAACCAGAGCTATTGAGCAGTTAGAAACCAAAGTTTTCTGAGTAGTTAGAAACCAAAGCTATTGAGCAGTTAGAAACCAAAGTTTTCTGAGTAGTTAGAAACCAAAGCTATTGAGCAGTTAGAAACCAAAGCTTTTCTGAGCAGTTAGAAACCAAAGCTATTTAAGTTAGAAACCAAACATTGAGCAGTTAGAAACTAAAGCTATTGAGCAGTTAGAAACCAAAGCATTGATCAGTTAGAAACCAGTGCTATTGAGCAGTTAGAAACCACAGCATTGAACAGTTAGAAGCCAAAACATTGAGCAGTTAGAAACAAAATCATTGAGCAGTTAGGAACCAGAGCTATTGAGCAGTTAGAAACCAAAGCTTTTCTGAGCAGTTAGAAACCAAAGCTTTCTGAGTAATTAGAAACCAAAGCTTTTCTGAGCAGTTAGAAACCAAAGCTTTTCTGAGCAGTTAGAAACCAAAGCTATTGAAGTTAGAAACAAAACATTGAGCAGTTAGAAACTAAAGCTATTTAGCAGTTAGAAACCAAAGCATTGATCAGTTAGAAACCAGAGCTATTGAGCAGTTAGAAACCACAGCATTGAACAGTTAGAAGCCAAAACATTGAGCAGTTAGAAACCAAAGTTTTCTGAGTGGTTAGAAAGCAAAGCTATTGAGCAGTTAGAAACCAAAGCTTTTCTGAGCAGTTAGAAACCAAAGCTATTTAAGTTAGAAACTAAAGCTTTTCTCAGCAGTTAGAAACCAAAGCACTGAGCAGTTAGAAACTAAAGCTATTGATCAGTTAGAAACCAAGCATTGAACAGTTAGAAACCAAAGCTATTGAGCAGTTAGAAACCAAAGCATTGAGCAGTTAGAAACAAAATCATTGGGTAGTTAGGAACCAGAGCTATTGAGCAGTTAGAAATCAAAGCTATTGAGCAGTTAGAAACCAAAGCATTGAGTAGTTAGAAACGAAAGCTATTGAGCAGTTAGAAAGCAAAACTTTTCTGAGCAATTAGAAACCAAAGCATTGACAGTTAGAAACCAAAGCTATTAAACAATTAGAAACCAAAGCATTGAGTAGTTAGAAACCAAAACTAGTGAACAGTTAGAAACCACAGCATTGAACAGTTAGAAACCAAAACATTGAGCAGTTGGAAACCAAAGCTATTGAACAGTTTGTAAAAGAGCGATTCCGCGATAAAGTTATTGAGAAATGTAGATAACGCACTACATACAGAGTTACTAGATAAAGGAAAGGATATAAAGTTAAGCCAGCCGCAGAATATTGCTCGTTCTCAAGCAGCAGACGAGAAACAAGTTCAGAATATAGAGGACAGTGTGAAAGCTTCTGATTTTGCAAGTGAATCGGGTTCGCAATGCACAGAAGCCCAACTGGGGGTACACAAAAGGCACATGTTAACTCGAAAACAAACCAAAGCGAGGTTTGTAGAATAACACGGGACATTTTAGTCGGGAAAAACAAAACTGTCCAACACTAAACAAGAAATATAACAGGTGTCTATAGGTTTAACACTTCGCAAAATGCTGTAAAACGAAAACACATGGAATACAGTAATGAATAGTGCACACATTTAAAAAATGTGAATCATGTGAATGACAATGATCAAGACGACCAAGATCTGATGTAAGCATTCAGCGTAGGGCATAGTCTAGAACAGAACCAAAATAATGTGGAGGTATATGTTATGTATATTTGATTTAATGTATATTTGATTTAATTTAATTGGTTTTTTTTGTGTTTTTTTTTATATTCCATTACATGCTATTGTAATGAACTTTTATTTTTACTGTATTTAACATTTTCCTGAAATTCAGTTGGACCTCACTGTTTTTAGTAACCACCTAATAATAGAAACTTTGTATCTAATGCTGACCTAGTTACTGACCTTGATTCAGAATTAGTAAGAGTTGAAGTAAACAACTCTTTTTCAAACGATTTATTTATTCTGTCGCAGTGTAAGATTCATAAAGTGAAATCAAGGCCATACTGGGAGTACATGATGTTAGGCATGTAAAAAGCTTCTATCTTATTCGGGCTTTAAACCATTGACACTCAAAAGTGTTTTGTTATGACCAGATTGAGTTTAATTTTTAATTGTGCTTCAAATTATTTGGATTTCAAGAGATTATTTTCCCCTCGAAATACTTGTGCTTTTAATTAATTCTCGGGCAAAGACAGTTATAGAAATTTACACAGAATTCAAATACTGGAATATTATTTTCTGTGATTCAACAAAGATCTGTTGACACATCAGTACAACGCTGACTACAGCATACGTCATCGCCTTCCATTTTTGATTACATCGGAATTCAACCTGAGTTATATTAGGACATTTTATTACTAGGACTTCTATTTTTTAATTCTTGGATTATTTTTGGATTGTTTTTGGATTTCATTCGTTGAACCGTAAGTTCTGTTTCTAATTTTTAACTTGTTTTTCTAGGAAAATAAATTATTTGTTAAATTTTACACAGTTTGTTGTCTTCATTCTTTTCTTGTTACGTTTTGTAAGAGCCTAAATGCAATATAGAGCATAGTCTAGAACGGGACCAAACTAATGTGGAGATACGGTATTCTCTAGAGCGGGACCAAACTAGTGGAGGTAGGGAGTATTTACATTAAAATGGTTACTTACTCCAGTGCGAGATGCAATGCCGGGTACAGCGGGAATATTCAAAATACCAAGAGGTGATACGTTTTATCAGAAAACTGATAAAAAGGTACAACCACATTAGTTTATGATAGTAACAGGCTTTAAGATTTGTTAGGGATATTCACTGAAGAAACTGATATTGTGGGACAGGAAAAAATCCACGAAACAAATACAAATGTACGTCATAAATAGTAAGGGCAACCCTTCTTAGGTTTTCCAGAAATTCAGTTTGACCTGACTGTTTTTAGTAAACACCTAATAATAGAAACTTTGTATCTAATGCTGACCTAGTTACTGACCATGATTCAGAATCAGTAAGAGTTGAAGTAAACAACTCTTTTTTAAACGATTTATTTATTCTGTCGTAGTGTAAGATTCATAAAGTGAAATCAGGGCCATACTGGGAGTACATGATGTTAGGCATGTAAAAAGCTTCTATAATGCAATACTTCTATACACGTGAAAGTGCATCAAAAATCAATTTTTCTTTTTCCTTGATTTCCCTAACATCAACGTTGTATGCATGCAACATTAAACTCCTTCTTACCAATCTCTATTCCTTTTGTCTCATTTTATTAATGAAAGGAAGAGAATTTGATCATTGAATACAACAATCGGAGAAGGAGCTGAACTAACGTACTCTTCAAAGTGTTGCGAGGCCAATAAGAAAGCAAAACATTCCTTCTCAATCGTGGAATAGTTTATCTGGTGCCTGTCCAATTGTTTTTATTTTTAAATAGCACACTGGATGATACACACCACTGATGTCTTCCTGTACTTCATCCCCAACGTCATTTGCTTCAACAGCCATTTGATTGAAATTTTGAGCTGAAAGAACACGTTTAGTTTTGACTACGGCCTTTATCGAAAGTCTCCTGACATTTGTCAGAGCAACAAAACGTGCTTTTCTTACTTAAGAAATTGATCAGCGATTTAGCGATTATGGAAAAATTGGAGCAAAATATCCGATAATATCCAGCCATACCCAAATAATCGCACCAGCTGCTTCTTATTGATATGCACATGGGATTCAGAAATAGCATTAACCTTATAGTCTGTGGGTTTTGTTTTGTGCGTTTCCCACATGTCCTAAAAATGTAACACAAGGCCAAAGATACGTTTACTTAAATCGATTGTCAAATTTGCGTCACTGAGTCGATCAATCAACTTTAGGAGGTTTTCCAGGTTATCGTTCCATGTGTCTTTGTAGATTATGACGTCATCGATATAAGCGTCAAATTACCTTTACCAGATGTCATCATGTTCACCAAACGTTGGAAAGTTCAAGACGAACCTTCATCCCGAATGGCTTCACCTTATATTGGTTAAGTCCATCTGGAGTCACGAATGCTGAAATTCCTTTGCTCTTTCCGTAAGTGGAATTTGCCTGAATACCTTCAAAAGGTTAAACTTCATGACAAATTTTGCATTTACAATTCTGTCAATGCAGTTATAGATTCATGGTATTGGGAATGAACCTGTCTTGGTGAAATGGTTTATTTTCCTGTAGTTAGTACACATATGAAAATTACTATCTGGTTTTTACACTAGAATACACGGTGAACTCCAGTTACTTTTACTTGGGTCGGTGAAGTTATTCTCCAGCAAGTGTTGAATTTCTTTCTTCATACAGTCTTGCTGGAGAGGATGCATATTAAAGGATGTTGTTTCATAGATGTAGAATCTATGATTTCAACGTCATAATAGATTTTTTTTTATTCAGATTGGAACATATGGAAACAGGTGCTCATATTCACTTAATAACTGCTTTAATTCACCCTTGTCTTGTAGCAGCAGATATGCAACTGTCTGGTCCAGTTTGTCCAATCTTTCCAAACCGTGGAGGTTGGTTACACCAAAGTCACTACACGCCGATTTCACGTCCTCGTTTAAATCCTCACAGTGTACGAAAGGTACAGCTAAATCGGTTGAATGATTTACAGGGCTATTTCTATTAGAATACCCCTTTAAGATATTTATGTGGCAATGGTGTTTCTGTTTTCCCATCCCATGAGCATTTACATTGCAATTTAAAGCGCCTATTTTCTTTTCAATGGTATTAGGACAAAAATACTTAGTATGAAGAGGATTTGAAGTGTGGGTAATGGGGCCAAAACTTTATCACCTGGCCGAAAACTCCCATGCTTTGTATGTCTGTCATCCCTTAATTTCATTCGTGACTGCGCAACGGAAGATTAGTTCCCACTACTTCACAAACCGTTGACAATCTGTATTTGAAATCAGAGATATAGTCAAGAAAATGAATTTATGAATCTTTGGTTGCAATAAGTTTCTCAGTTAATAACTTCAATGATCCATGGACAGTATATTGAAAACTGGCTCAAATGGACAAAACTCTAAAGACCCTTGAACAGAGTCCCTAACAGCAAAGAACAACAATTGAAAACTTTTGTTCCAGTCTTTTTCTGTGTAAAAGCAATTCGACCCAATCATATTTTTCATAGCCTGATGAAATCATTCCAAAGCGCCTTGACTCTCGGATGATAGGCAGAAGGTTTAAACTAATGGATGCCTAACTTGCTGTAAAGTTCCAGGCATAACATTGTACCCCTGATTCAATTGTATAGACATGGGAAGGCCATCAATGTGCAGGAAGCTTTACAAAAGCTTTTACTACTTTCTTAGATTTAAATATTACTCAAAGGAGTAGTCTCTGGAAATCTTATTGACGAACACATTATCATCAACAAATATTTGTTGCCTAAAATGGTTTTAGGTAATGGACCGACACAATCCACCCTTAATCTACTAAATGTATCGTCAAATGCAGTAAATAGGTTGCAGATGAGCCTTTTGTATCTTAGTGGGGTTTCCTACCATTTGACAAGTGTGATAAGATCTACAATATTTAGAAACATCACTTTTACTTTTAGGGTCAACAAAAGTGATTTAAGATATTTTGATAGGTGGTAGTGACTACTCAGTACTGAATGCTTAAATAACGGATTTAATGGACTAGAATAAGAAATTCCTATCGATATGATTTAGGAACAACAGTTTTATCGCTTGCTGACCACTCTTTCCCAGCTGGTACCTCAGGTGGCCCCAATTCTTCATAATGAATCCACCTTTCACCAAGAAACAAATACGTACTTATGTGGCTTCAGTTTCGCTAATAGCCCCTAAAACAAAAAATATCTTAGTATCTTCTTCCTGTGAGACAACTAGTGAGTGTCTTTTATCACTCTGATTAGAATTAAGAGAATAAACACGAGGACCGCGACAGTGGACAAGTGGTTAGAGTGTACGCATCGGATGCGAGAGGTATGTATTCAAATCCCGGCTAAGTCATAACAGAGACTTATAAAAATGGTAATAAGAGCAGCCTCGTTTGGCGCTCATCATTAAGAGGTCAGTGTTAGTACTGGTTGGCCTGGTGTTAGGATAACGATAATGTGAATAGGTAGGACATACTGCTGCATATCTGTGGCATGATTCCCCAATGCGAAATATCACTATAAACTGCCATACTGCAGAGATCGTAGTGATATGACTCGAACATTGTTAAAGCCACATTAAAAATCCAAATCAAACATACATACACACAGTAATAAGAGTAACACTGTGATCAATACCTCTTAGTTGATCCATACCAGGAGCAAAACTGGCCCCATTTAAAGACTGACCCGTAACTAAAGGAATAACATCTTGATCACCATCGTTCTCAAGAGCTTTCTTTACCATAGCTTTAGTAACTGCACAAGCTGAAATAAATCAGGGATTTCATAGGATCAAATCTTTGATCCAAACAAGGTTTGTCAGTTACAAGTGGATTAACCACAATTTTAACTCAAGCTCGGTCATTACTTAATAACAAATGAACACCTGAATGGACAAATATATCACCTCTGATATAGTCATGGATCCTGAGCCTTAGTCTGATGATAAATTAATATAAAGGAGAGGAACATTAACATTAGTTCATGCTACTTCCTGAATAAGAAGACTTTCATTAGAAGATTGTTGTTGTTGTAGGGTTTAACGCCAAAACCTTTCGACATTAATGGTTTATAATTCTCCGTAATAAAATCAGACTTGGGTTTGCCAGACGCAGCCAATGTATTTCTTTCAAAACACGACCCTACGTTTGACTTCTTAGAAACAAGAGCATCTGGAACAGCATTGCCTTTATTATGCTGTCTAAATTTCAACCTGCAGCAATCAGAAATAACGTGCCCTTTCTGCTTACAAAAACTGCAATTGGGAATAGATAAGGATTTCTGATCAGTCTTATCAGAAATTTGCTTTGTAATAGTTGTACCAGTTTGAGATTAGAAAGAAATCGTGTAAGATTGAAATTGCTTTTTTTTTAAACAAACACCTGAGAGAAATTTTATTTACAAAAGAAATTTTGTGAGTCAAAGAATAGTTATCAGCTGTACACGCTGCATTCTCTAAAGTTTCAACCTTGTTCTCATCAAGACAGGACTTAACGTTACTATTGACGCAATTCTTGAACTCCTCAATCATGAGATATCTAAAATTATCGTAATCTTTGTCAACCTTCATGGCTGCTGTACACCATGTATTAAACAATTGTTCAACATGAGTCTGACCAGTTTCTTTCTTACATTGTCTAAACCTTTGATGATATGCATCAAGAACTAGTACATATTCATTCAAGATACATTTGTTAACCACACCATAATTACCACTTTGTTCTAATGAGAGTGAAGTGTAGACTTCATTACCTTTACCAATGGGTACACTTTATAATAACAAAGTCTAATGCGCTCTCTCTCTCTCTCTCTCTTTCTATCTCTATCTCTGCCATTTCAAATTTTCAGTAATTTTCACAAATCGAAGAAAATATTTTTATATCTGATTTCTTTTAAAATACATCTGGTAGCATCAAAACCTGGACTTGTGTATAAAAAGGATGAGTATGCTCGACTTACCAGTTTTTATTGTGCGTTTCTCTTCCTCTTTTTTCTCTTTGTAAATTGAATTTCCTTTCATCTCTATTTAATTTTTGTGCGTTTGCAAATCTCTTGCTTCCTTCTCTCTTTGCATTTACATTTGCACCTGGTCTTGCTGAAACAGAGAGCTTTATTAAATATACTTCCATCTGGTCTTTAACTACAATTCCCGTAATTTCCCGTCAGAACCAGATAGACGCAAAACACTTTTATCAAGAATAATCTTTTTCAACAAATAATGACTCAGACTATTCTATATATCTTGCTTCATTAAAGAAGCATTCGTTTCAGAAAGACCATTCTATTTAGTAAGCTCAATCAACACCTTCTTTTAAGGAATCTTACCTTTCCTGGGTAGAAACTGAAACAAAGTCCTCCATATTAGATGTCACGGTGAAAGCTTGTTGATTTCATTAAATATTTCCCAAATATGTGAAACTGAATTAATAGGGGTTAATAAAAATAAATGTAATCAAAGAGAAATGTAAATTAAAAAACAATTACAATTTCTCTTAAATATTCTTAAGAAATTCAAATCCCGGACGAGCACCCACTTTCTTGTTACGACTCTATGTTATTAAAATAGGTAGCAAGAAAGAGAAAAACCAACAAGGTTTGTTAAATTGAAGATATTATTTACTTCCCTAAAACACAAAGTGAAATAATTAAAAGTAATTTACAATATGGAGAATGAAATCCAAAAATCTTAAAAGCTCTATCATTTCCAGAAGTATCGAGTAATCTGAATGATTTCAAAGGGTACACCGAATGATGGTCTCCGTTTATAGTGACGTATCAAGAATACAGAATACAGAGAAATAACTATGAGAGAATCCCCAAATGTCTTCAAATGAATTTTAACGTTATTCCGAAACAGCTATAAATATTCAAATGGTCTTTAAATGAATTCACTGTAATCGGGACTGCTGTTAAATATCAAAATGTGTTTAGTGAATTCAGATTATTTCTTAGACAGCTTTCATTCCAATTAATCGAAATTTCTAGCACTGTAATTCCAAAGAATGAACAAATAAACGAATTATTTTCAATATAAATGAATAATTTACATCACTGGTGGTACTACTAAGAATCATAATTCTATGTAAAAAATATTTTATTGACAAAGCTAGGTCGCAGCTTCAGAGACAAATTAAAGACGCATATTCATTCTCTCTGCGTCGCCTTGTAATTTTGTAAACTGCGTCGCCTTGTAATTTTGTAAACTGCGTCGCCTTGTAAATGGACCTTCATCAGCAGTTGTCAATTTCCTTAAATGACGACGCTGAGCGTGCCATTAATCTCTTTGAAAACCTTTTTTACTCGAAGATCTAAATGACGACATATTCAACGCTAATTCGAGAAATTTCGGGATTATGCTGACAGTCATCAGTATAGAAAATATAATGACGGATTCTACGAAGATGACATATATCTCATGTACGTTAATTGACCCCATCATAGTATCTAGCACAGTTGACGTGTAGCACTCGGGTGTCCAATATATAAGTGACCATCGTGCTACATTTTCAATTATTAATAGCGTATTCGAGTTATGCTCAAGCTACAAAACATCGTGTAGTACCATTCGCATGATATTTTAACAAGCGGTGAAGCCACGAGTTACAATATATAGTTTTTGGTACCACAAAATGATGTGCATCCGGTATTAAGATAGAAAAAGTCAATTTTCTTTTTGTTATGTACCAAACTTGTTCCATAATCGATGTTTGGAAGATTAAACTCACTCGTCGGCACAACACAACACCCTTGATTATATAAATATACGTGAATTAAGAAAGCTAGGGACTGGGTTCACCTATTCTGTCACAGTAAATAACATTTGTGTCATTTTGTCAACTATTTTAATCTATCTGATAACAATGCAGTCCGAATCAGCAATGCATCACAGCGGGTTTGTTGTTGCTATCAAGGTAGTTAGAATGTACACATTTACACCAGACGAAACGGGTATAATATAAAGGAAGGAGATGAAATCGCCCAAACATACCATTACAAACACCACCTATACTACCCTGCACTCCATATATACTATCCAAAACGCCTTGTGTAGTCTCTAAATATTTACTAACAGACGAAATATATATGATGTATAAGATAAAAGCGCACGACCATACTATCCAACACACCATCTATACCATCTAACACCCATAATACATATCCAAAACGCCTTGTGATTTGTGATTTTGATTTTTAACGTAGCTTTAACAATTTTTCAGTCATATCGCTACGATGTCTGCATTGTGGCAGTTTATAGTGATGTCTAGCACTGGGGCATCATGCCGCAGACATGTAGCATGATGTCCCACTCAGGCACATTATCCTGACACAAGGCCGATCAGTCCTAATACTAACCTCTTAATGCTGAACGCCAAGCAAGGCAGTTGTTAGTACCATTTTTGTAAGTCTCTGGTATGACTCGGCCGGGGATCGAACCCACGACCTCCCGCATCCGAGGCGGACGCTTTAACCACTATGCTTTGTGTAGTCCCTTAAATAACACAATATACTATCCAAAGCACCACCTATAGTATTCAATACCCCATATACATTATCCAAAACGCTCTGTGCAGTGTCTAAACACTAGCCAAAACGACTTGAATAATCTCTTAAATCGACACACCTCTCTGATGAAACGGGTATAACGTAAAAAGGAGATGAAATTCCGCAAGCATACTATCCAAAACATCACCTATACAATACAACACCCTATAAACGATATCTATAATACGTTGTGTAGTCTCGTAAATACACACACCTGCTATGAGACAAGACGGGTATGGTGTAAAAGAAGGAGATGAAAACTCACAAACATGTTATCCAACATAATACCTATGCTACACACAATCCAAAATCTCCTTTTCCCCATTATTGAACGATGTGAGAACCATCAACGAAGATATCGAAAACAATCCTTTCGTCTTTCATCACTTCAATGTGTCCAAGACAGCATTTATTCGAGATAGCGAAACCTTGTGCTCCGGACTCTTTGAACCCAACTTTACCCAAAAGTGTATGTGAGGTCTTATTTGTCCCTGTATGAAGCAACGGGAAAGTTAGGTACCAAGAACAGTAACGGCATTTCATACGAGATTGATTCAGAAGAATATGATTGGTATGGCTTTGATTTCACTCCAGACCAAGGCAGTGACGAAGGACATTTCCACTCTATGAAATTTGGCCAAATTCGTGTGGAACTTCAGTTTGCCACAGTTGTAGCCAACATCTTTTATGCTGAATATGACTATACTTCGGAAATCAACAACTTGAGAGAAGTGAATCTAGATGCACAGATTGACTACAAAGAATATATAGAAACAGGGGAAGATGATGTTTTGAGCCAGAACAAGAAGGGAAAAAAATTACAGAAGAAAAATGATAAAAATACAGTCATGATATCAAGATGACCAGAATAAAAACAACAAGATTTAGTTACATGTTTTGTTACTGACCTGGATGAAAGAATTACTGGTCTGACCTATGACTATTTTTAATGTCAAAACGGTTATCACAGTCCGATTCGACACGAAAATAATGCCGATGCTGAGCAAGAAGATGTTTGAAGTCTCCAAAATACAGCTTTTGTAAAGTTGGTGGGTTGGATAGTATGCTAATGCGATTCAAGAGATTAAACAATACGTTTTGGATAGTGTGTATGGTTTGTTGGATGGTATGGTGTGTTGGACAGTATGTTAGTGTCATTTCATCTCCTGTTACCTCATACATGGTTCATCTGATAGTATGTCTGATATTAATTTTTTGTTTAGATACTACACTAGGCGTTTCGGATAGTGTGTATGGCTTGTTGGTGGTGTGATGAACAGAATTGTTGTGTGATTTCATCTCCTTTTACGTCACAAACGTTTCGTATGATTGTTAAACGGGGGGAGAATTGTCCCTCCGAAATTTGGTTTTCGTTATCTAGGGGTTGACCGCCCTCGATGTTATCGGCCGGTTCGAGTAATTGTAAATATAAGTGGTGAAACTTATAGGTGAAATAGATAGAGATCTGAGCAGGTATATAGAACAAACCAACACGAGCCCCCGTACATGTAAACAAACAATTTAATCAATTACATACAAACACTGTGAAAATTCATTACATCAGGAATGTACTCTGCTTTTAGAAATTTAAACTTCCGCCGAAATACAAAGATAACGCAAATAGATCTAAATAAAATAGTCGATCTGTTTACTGATAGATTTAGTTCATCATAGGATCGAGTGGACAATCGAAGTCAACGTCTTGTACGATTTCATAACCTGCTCGTCCTCAGTCTGTTTTGCTTCCTCTGTAGCCGTTCAGACCCTTGGATCTTAGGATGATACTTTCTACCATCCGTCTCAGGATATTCTCAGAATACGTCTTCAGGAATTAATACGTCGCAGGATTGCGTCACAGGATAATACGTCTCATACGTCTCAGGAGCTATTTTCCCCCATTGCTTTCAACGTTCCTCCCTCTAATCGGTAAATTAGTTCGTCGGTTCCTTTCGACAATAGTCCACAGTTCCTTTTTTACGAGAATTTCTTGCAAATCCTCGGAGTCCTAGTTTTTGGGTCTCCTCTTGCAGGAAAAGCTTAGACTGATTACAATTCGATCCGGGCGATATTAAAACCTATGAAATTTTGTGTTGGAACACGCCCTCTCGTTTAACGTAACCAGTCAGAATCAAATATCTATGCCGCCTTTTTCCAGAGGCGCCAAAGTCAGGGTCAACTTGACCTGGTAGTTTGAGTAACAGAGTTTCTGCGTTCTCTCAATTGTGACAACTTTACCATGAAAATGAAGTTTTCCTTGTCCCAAATTGTCCGCCTGGCTGTTGTATAAACAAATGTTTAATTAGGAACGAAATTCTCCCTCTAAAGGACATTACCGTACACGGTAGTATGGCGATATGATACGCGCTTGTCTCCATAAATCTAATTAATGGTTCTCTGGTCTCAACTAATGTATTCTTGTTTGATCGACGTAAAATTTGCCACTTCACAATGATAGTAGGTGTTTTTGTATGGAGGCTACTTAAGGCGCTTTGAAAAGTGTGCTGGCTATTGGATAGTGTAGGTAGTGTGTTAGATAGTATGTTTGAGTGATTTAATAGACTACACAAAGCGTTTTGGATAATGTGGATTGTATAGGTGGTGTGTTAGAATGATTGTGCAATTTCACCTGCTTCTTTTACATCATACTCATTTCTTCTGATACTAGTTGCTAGTCGTTAGAGACCGCATATGGCGTTTTGGAAAGTGTGTATGGGATGTTGAATAGTATAGGTGATGTTTTGGATATGTTTTGGTTATTTCATCTCCTTCCTTTACATTATCCCGGTCTCGTTTGATAATGGTTGTGTGGTATTACAGAATACACAAGGAGTTTTGGATAGTGTGTATAGTTTATTGGACATTATAGGTGGTGTGTTGGATAATATGTTTATATGATTTCATCTTCTTTTACATCATACCTCTTTCGTCTTATGGTATGTATTAATGAAATACAAGGTGTTCTGGATAGGGTGTATGGGGTATTGAATAGTATAGGCTTTGTGTTGGATAGTATGTGTGATACCATCTTCTTTTATATAATTTCCGGTTCGTCTGATAGTAGGTGTGTGGATTCATGAGATTAAATACTCGTTTTGATAGTGTTTTGGGTGTACTGGATAGGTGGTGTTTTGTGTTTTGCATATTAGGTTAGATTTTATCTTCTTTTATATCCTATCCATTTCGTCTGATAGTAGCTGTTGGTGTTTAGAGACTACACAATGCGTTTTGGACAGTGAGAATGGAGTTTTGTATATTATAGGTGGAGTGTTGCAGTGTATGTTTGTGCGATCTGATCACCTTGTTTTACACAATACCCCCCCCCATCTTCTGATAGTTAGTGGGAGATCTTTGGCACTATACAAGACATTTTAGATTGTGTGTACGTGGTGTTGGATGGTATAGGTGGTGTGTTGGGTATTATGTTTGTGTAATTTAATCTCCTTCCTTTAAACGCTACCCCTTTCTTCTAATAATAAGGTGGGGGACACTACACAAGGCGTTTTGGATTGTGTGTATGAGGTATTGGATAGTCGATAGCTATTCCCATGTTCAATTTACGTAGACCCCTATACGTGTTTGGATATTATTGAACATCTTGGTCCTTGATATAATATATGATAGTGTTGGACTGTAATCAAAAAGTAGGTGCTGGATTGTATATACAGTGTGCTGGATTAGAAATATAGTATTTTTCTTTTTGTCTCTAACTTATTTTAATTTTTGCAGGCTTTTTTTCAGTTTCCACTAAAGTCAGTATGAGTTTCGAGATTTCAGTACCACTTTTAGTCATGATATCTTTACATACATTTGTTGCAGATTATGTTTAGTCCCCTCATTAAGTCTTGTGCAATTTCGGAATTTAGTGCTACCTTTGTCTTGGTCATTTCGGAAAGAGAAAAAATCCGGATTATTCTCAGCTTCCATTACAATCCGATAAACTGTCGGAGTTTTAGTGTAAATGTAGTCACAGAGATTTGAATACAATCTTCATGAGCTTTCCCAGTCCATGCCATTTTGCTAATTTGTTTTACTTGTTTATTTTTCATCAATTTTTAAAATATTTATGGATATTTTTCAAAGTCTAGTATAGATTAAGAATATTAGTGCTATTTTTAGTTTTCGCCAACTTTGAAAGAAAGAAACAGTTCCAGACAGTTTTCAGTCTCCATTAAAGTCCGGTAGAATTTCGGAACTTTGGTTCTACTTTTAGTCTCGGCAATTTGAATATTAATATTCCAGATTTTCTCAGTCTCCGCTAGAGTCCAGGGCATTTTCGTAATTTTATTACTACTTTTTAAGTCGAAGTCAATCTAATCAAATATTCCGGGATTATTTTCAGTCTCCGTTCAATTCTAGGACAATTTCGCAATTTTAGCATTGCTTTTAGTCACATCCATTTTAATGTTATTATGAGTCGGTTTCCTTGGTTATATCTGTTTATAGCATCATTAAAGTGAAATTATAAACAATTATGTGATGTCTGTGTTTTGTGTATGTGCTTTATGTTTATTTACGTTGACTCTTAAAACCTTTATCCTTGACCATTCCCATTTACCCAAATAAACTCCTTTTGACCCCATAAACCCTGTTGACCATATAAACCCTTTTTGACGCAATAAACCTTTTGTCCATATAAACCATTATGCCCCTATAAATCCTTTTGTTCCGATAAACACTTTCCCATGTTAAACCTCTGAAGAAATTTAGCATAGCTATTCCCGTTTGTCCTTCAAGTGGCCAACCTGTACCAACGTTGCCCATATAAATACTTATGCGTCATACAAAGACAATGCTATATTTTTTAGTTTGATCCTATATGTCATACACAGAAAATGTTACCTTAATCATTTTGATCATATACGTCATACACTGAATATGCTACTTCATTCATTTTGATTTTATACGTCATACACAGAAAATGCCACCTCATTCATTTTCATTCTATACCTAATACACAGACAACACTTACTTATTCATTTTGATTCTTTACGCCGTACACACTTAACACTTCCTTATTTGAATTTGAGTGGCAACCATTAGCAGCATTTGAACCTGTCTCTATGGATTTCGTACGTACAGTCTTGATGAAGAGTGTACCAAAGTCATGTGAACTTCATCCAATTCAAACAACACTACTGCTTGAGTGCTTAGATATAGTATTGTCTTCACTAACTGATGTTATTAATACCTCTCTCTCATCAGGGGAATTCCCATCATTTTTCAAAACTGCCATTGTAAAGCCTCTGCTGAAGAAACCAACACTAGACCATAACGATTTAAAGAACTACCGCCCAGTTTCTAATCTCCCATTCATATAAAAAATCGTACAAAAGGTTGTTCTATCCCAGCTTGTATCTCATCTGAATTCAAACAGTCTTTTTAGCAATGTACAATCTGCATATCGCCCTTGCCACAGCACTGAAACTACTCTTCTAAAATAAGTTAATGACAATCCCTCTGCTTTGGATAGCGGAAAGATTACAGTCCTCACCCTCCTTGATTTGTCTGCAGCATTTGACACAATAGACCATGATATATTACTTCACCGTCTCCAGCATGTATTTGGCATTCATGATACAGCCTTACTGTGGTTCAAGTCCTACTTGGTCAGCAGGGCACAAATTGTATCTGCAAATGGAATACACTCCAGCCCAGTTGATCTATGTTGTGGTGTTCCACAGGGGTCTGTTTTGGACCTGTTCTCTTCATTCTATAGACTCAACCGCTCTCAAGTGTCGTAGATCATCATCCAGTGTCTCACAAATTGTACGCTGATGACACCCAAATATAAAAATCTAGCCACCCAACTGAAGTTGATGCTACCATCCAAGGTGTAGAGAGGTGCATTTCTGATGTGAAATAATGGATGACATGTAACAAGCTGCAGATGAATGATGATAAAACTCAGGCCATTCTCATTACAACACAAAGGCTTTCTCATTCACATCCTTTACCTCAAACAATAAATATCAGCAACACCAACATTAAATTCACACAATCAGTACGAAACCTAGGTGTTACTCTGGACAGTACTCTCACATTGCACCAACATGTCATGAACATATGCAAGGCTGCATATCTTTATCTGAAACGTATCAGCTCCATTCGCAGATATCTTTCAGTTGATGCCACTAAAACACTTGTGTGCTCATTAGTGCTCTCAAGACTGGACTATTGTAACTCAATTATGTCTGGTTCATCTCAATATCTACTCCAAAAACTTCAAAAAAGTTCAAAACACAGCTACTCGGATCATACTTAGAGTACCACGATCAGAGCACACCATCCCGCTGTTCCGTACCCTACACTGGCTATCCATTCGATCCAGAATCAAACACAAAATTTGTTCTCTGTGCTACGTTTCACTGACGGTCTCTAGTCCAACATACCTATCCGACCTCACCCATGTGTACACACCAGCAAGATACTTACGCTCCTCTTCTGTCAATCGTATACCCATTATTCCCACTATGAAAACAAAGTCATATGGACAGCGTTCTTTTGCATACCAGGGCCCAGCAACGTGGAATGAATTGCCCACTGAACTTAGACACAAAGACACAGTGATCACATTCAAGAGTGCTCTCAAAACTCACTTATTTCAACTGCAAGAACGAACTTAAAGACCTAATAATGTTTCCTACCTTAAATATTCTCAGCATGTTTTTTATGTTTTCTAATTTCATGGTGTTTGTGTTTGTAATCATATCGTTATATATCTTTTTTATCTTATAGGTGTTGTCTAATGTTGTAAAGCGCTTAGACTTCTAAAGATTAGGCGCTATACAAAGTCCTCGTTATTATTATTATTATTATTATTAATTTTGATTCTTTACGCCGTACACAGAAAATGTTACCTTATTCATTTTGATCTTATATGTCATACACAGATAATGCTACCTAATTCATTTTGATCCTATACGTCATACACTGAATATGCTACCTCATTCATTTTGATTATATACGTCATACACAGACAATTCTACCTAATTCATTTTGATCGTATACGTGATACTCCGCTGCTTAAAATGTCTGCAAGATACGAAAAAAAAAAAAAAAGAAATATTTGTTCGATTGCGAAAGGTCTCATTTACATACAAAGCCGTAACAGAGTTGCTCAGAGCATTTCAACCAAGAATTTCACGTAAACCTATAACAGTACAATTTGAAAGGTATGTCAGTAAAGGTCAGGCCCGTCAGGCTGACTCAGAAAAGTCGGAAGGCTAAAAAATAAACAAACACGCAACGAACATGTCAATTTTCTTACAAATATGAGCAATTATATAGTGACGTGTGTCATTACTTTTTTCTCTCATATTTCGAGTGTCCTAGGAAGAGGACTGTTTTGTCAAGTTGGCGAGAATAACAGTAGAGGCAATACGGAGATTGATGTGGATTGAGTGTGTCAAATACAACAACCGACCAATACATTTATTTGTAACTTAAATTCAATTTTTTATCTTTCAAAACAGGTACATGATTGGTGAGGCTGTCATTGAGAAACGATTATGTGTAGAGTTTCCAGCATTTTATTTTGGTTTTCAAGGGCATAAACAAAGTTGTATTATTTTTTAAGATTACCACAGCCGGCTTAAATGTCTGTATCTGCTCGTGTCTGTCAATGTATGCTACTCAGTACCAATTTAGAAACCTTTAAAATGTTGCAAAAACACCTAAAGCATAATTTAAACCCTGGTTTATCTGCTATTTACGGTGTCCAGTTTCTAGTACACTCCATTTATTTGTACGTGCTGTAGAAATCCACAGGGAACTATTTTTTTATCCAATGTTCAACTGAATGACTGTTTTGTCCAAATTAATATTAGATGATTGGTAGAATGGGTGACCAATATGCTAAATTTGCACCTGTGCATTTGAATCATCATGTCACGTTCAAAATCTCAGACAAGTTCACAAATACATACGACAAAAGGTTTCTGACAATGCTTCTTTCAGTCCTCGTGCTGTCTAACTTGAGAGAAAATTCAGAAACGTTAATCGATTTTCACCCTCAATTCTGCTATGACAATTTTTTTCAACGCTGTGCAAACGTTACCAATGATTAGAGTCGAAAATGTCGCACTGATGGATTGATGCAAATTGTCAAAAATGTGTCTTTATTGTACTGAATGTAAAAACGGATTCTTTCTTTCTTTTCTTTCTTTCTTTCTTTCTTTCTTTATTTCTTCCTTCCTTCCTTTCTTTCTTTCTTTCTTTCTTTCTTTCTTTCTTTCTTTCCTTCTTTCTTTCTTTCTTTCAAGCATGCTCATAATAGGAAATACTATAAACTAGTTTTGAATTGAGCCCATCATATCCCTTGCTATGCAGACATACGTAAAAATTAGAATTTCCAACAAATGTTGACATTGGTAGTTACAAAAGCTCGTGCGTCCTATATCCTAATCATTATGTTTGTCAACAACCTTTCTTGTAAAGGAAACATACTTAGAGCAAAAATGGAGGCAGACGATATGTCAACAGCAGGTAACAAAACAAAACAGTTAAAGTTAAGATCTAGTATCCCAAGCATATGTTTCAATTCTAAAGGTAAATCAGCGAGTAGCTAAGATAGTATTTGATGACAATGAATTGAAAGATGTTTCTACAGCTTTAGTGCCGTCTGCACTTGTCAGCGTGCTTCATTTTCTAAACGTGATAATGTTTAAAGTTGTCTTGATAATTGTCTGCCATTTACGTTTTAGGAAACTGTTACACCCTTTTAAAACTGTTTACGTTCTGTGAAACTGTTTACCTTGAGACATTTGCACGTGTCTTTCTGCATATAAATTGTTATACTAAGGACAATGTAGAGTGTGTGAATCGGGATTTTTAACGTAGCTTTAATTGCATTTCAGTCGTATCGCTACAATGTCTGCAGTGTTGCAATTTATAGTGATGTCTAGCACTGGACATCATGCATAACACTAACCTCTTAATGATAAGCCCTTAGCGAGACAGCTGCTAGTACCATATTTATAAGTCTTTGGCATGACTCGATCGGGGTTCGAACGCGCGACTTCCTGTATCAGAGGCGGACGCTCTAACTACCAGAGGACAACGTAGGGTCCACAAAAGCTAATTTTATGTAATATGATGGATTTATAAGTCAGTTATGATAGTTTGGTTTGGTTGCTTTGGAAAGTGTGTATTAACGTAATACGGGGAGGGGCTGCATGTCAGCACTACTATTAAGACTTGACAGTCCTAAACTAAGTAACAGAAAAGAGCGAAAATCAACAAGTTTTGTAAAATTAAACAAATAAGTTATTTCCCTAGATTACAAAGTGAAACTTTAAAATGAACTTCAGTATTGTGAATTAAATCCCAAATCGATGTAAAAATTCTACCACAAGTCCAAATGTATAAAGCTCCTATTGAATTCCAGTGGTGTTCCAAATAAATTCAAATATTTTGTATATGCCTGTAGTCTCGAAATTGCTAATATAAATATGGCCTGGAATTTGGTGATGCATTAACAGTCTGTTGATTATCACAATAATGTAATCCAAAATATCATTGTCTGAATTCACATTAATTCCAGATTAATGTTTTAGTCCAAGAATATTATTGAGCACTTTGTAATTCCTGGGAATAATATTTTGAATAAAGAAATCCATCCAAATTAAAAACTGAACACAACGATAAGAATGGATCTGCTTCGGGTGATAAGACAAGAACGAATACTCCTAATATAAACACGTTTATATACCCCCTTTACTTTACTAAAGTCGCAATTACCATTTTCTTGAATTACTCTATCAACTTAATGAGAAACTTCCTTTCTGGAAGTTTCTAAGGTCAGAATCAAGACTGTCATTTACTCAAACTGAAGTAAACATGTTTACAATTAATACTGATCTGAATAATTCAATCCACAATCATGGATAAATATTATCTATGTATCATGATTTTTTAATAAAATAAATGTCACTGGCCAGGTACATTATTAACTTGAGTTTGGACAAAGGTCAACTACAAAATACAGACTTGCATAACATATAATCTTGGAGAAACGGCAACAAACAATTCAAATTAAATATACATAGCACTACTATTAGAACCGCTATTAATTGGCAACCAAAGTGTGCTACTTATACTAAGATTGCTTTTACAGACAACATAATTCTCAGTATAATTATTTTCTATGGTAATGCTTTAACGTTTGGCTATATGAAGATTTTGTGACTTAAATTTTCCAGTACAAAACTGAAACAGAATATGCAATTTAGAAATACACGCTGGATGCTGTTTTTTGAGTACCGTATTTACATTTATGAAAATGAAAAACGTCGTTTGGAACATATAACTATCCTTAACAGGAAATGAAACGCCTTTTTTTGAGAGGTTGCTAAAATCACGTGTACATGGAATTACAAAGGTCACCTGAATGTAACATTTGCTGATGTCTGTCAGATTAACGTATTTTAAGAACGCCTAACTTTTCATTAATTTGGTAACGATACTGATTATTATCAATGTTTTATGCAAGGGTAATTTCCATTGGTTCTTTGTACGTTTTGGGCCAGAGTTGATCCTCCTAGGTGTAAATCATTGTCATGATCCGATATTTCCTAAGTAGTGAATCATGTTACAAAGAGAAATAACTTTTTCATGTGAGCTGCGAAGGTCTGGAAAGGTTTGTGACTGTTTAACTGGAAAATTACGAGGAGTGGTCAAAGGTTTTTATCAATTTCCTAATATTGTGTGGTACATCTAGTTCCTGTATACTAATAGTGTATGGTACATCTAGTTCATGTATACTAATAGTGTATAGTACATCTAGTTCATGTATAATAATATTGTATGGTACATCTAGTTCATGTATACTAATAGTGTATAGTACATCTAGTTCATGTATAATAATATTGTATGGTACATCTAGTTCATGTATACTAATAGTGTATAGTACATCTAGTTCATGTATAATAATATTGTATGGTACATCTAGTTCATGTATACTAATAGTGTATAGTACATCTAGTTCATGTATAATAATATTGTATGGTACATCTAGTTCATGTATACTAATAGTGTATAGTACATCTAGTTCATGTATAATAATATTGTATGGTACATCTAGTTCATGTATACTAATATTGTATGGTACATCTAGTTCATGTATATTAATATTTTATGGTACATCTAGTTCATGTTATACTAATATTATATGGTACATCTAGTTCATGTATACTAATATTATATGGTACATCTAGTTCATATATTGTAATATTAAAGGTACATTTAGTTCATATATACTAATATTGTATGGTACATCTAATTCATGTATAATAACATTGTATGGTACATCTAGTTCATGTATACTAATATGTTATGGTACATCTATTTCATGTATACTAATATTATATGGTACATCTAGTTCATATATTGTAATATTAAAGGTACATTTAGTTCATATATATTAATATTGTATGGTACATCTAATTCATGTATAATAACATTGTATGGTACATCTAGTTCATGTATACTAATATGTTATGGTACATCTAGTTCATGTATACTAATATTATATGGTACATCTAGTTCATATATTGTAATATTACAGGTACATTTAGTTCATATATACTAATATTGTATGGTACATCTAATTCATGTATAATAACATTGTATGGTACATCTAGTTCATGTATACTAATATGTTATGGTACATCTAGTTCATATATACTAAAACTGTATGGTACATCCAGTTTATATATACTAATATTGTATGGTACATCTAGTTCATGTATACTAATATGTTATAGTACATCTAGTTCATGTATACTAATATGTTATAGTACATCTAGTTCATGTATACTAATACTGTATGGTGCATTTAGTTCATATATACTAATATTGCAAGGTACATCAAGTTCAATATTGTATGGCACATCTAGCTCATGTATACTAATAGTGTATGGTACATCTAGTTCATGTATACTAATGTTGTATGGTACATCTAGTTCATATATACTAATAGTATATGGTACATCTAGTTCATGTATACTAATATTGTATGGTACATCTAGTTCATATATACTAATAATGTATGGTACATCTAGTTTATGTATGCTAATATTGTATGGTACGTCTAGTTCATATATACTAATATTGTATGGTACATCTAGTTCATGTATAATAATATTGTATGGTACATCTAGTTCATGTATATTAATATTTTATGGTACATCTAGTTCATGTATACTAATATTATATGGTACATCTAGTTCATATATCGTAATATTAAAGGTACATTTAGTTCATATATACTAATATTGTATGGCACATCTAGTTCATGTATACTAATTTTGTATGGCACATCTAGTTCATGTATACTAATATGTTATAGTACATCTAGTTCATGTATACTAATATTATATGGTACATCTAGTTCATATATTGTAATATTAAAGGTACATTTAGTTCATATATACTAATATTGTATGGTACATCTAGTTCATGTATACTAATATGTTATAGTACATCTAGTTCATGTATACTAATAGTGTATGGTGCATTTAGTTCATATATACTAATATTGTAAGGTACATCAAGTTCAATATTGTATGGCACATCTAGTTCATGTATACTAATATTGTATGGTACATCTAGTTCATATATACTAATAATGTATGGTACATCTAGTTTATGTATGCTAATATTGTATGGTACATCTAGTTCATATATATTAATACTGTATGGTACATCTAGTTCATGTATAATAATATTATATGGTACATCTATTTCATGTATACTAATATTTTATGGTACATCTAGTTCATATATTGTAATATTAAAGGTACATTTAGTTCATATATACTAATTTTGTATGGCACATCTAGTTCATGTATACTAATATGTGATAGTACATCTAGTTCATGTATACTAATAGTGTATGGTGCATTTAGTTCATGTATACTAATACTGTATGGTACATCCAGTTCATATATACTAATATTGTAAGGTACATCTAGTTCAATATTGTATGGTACTTCTAGTTCATGTATACTAATATTGTATGGTACATCTAGTTCATATATACTAATAGTGTATGGTACATCTAGTTCATGTATACTAATATTGTATGGTACATCTAGTTCATATATACTAATATTGTATGGTACATATAGTTCATGTATACTAATATTGTATGGTACATCTAGTTTATGTATGCTAATATTGTATGGTACATCTAGTTCATATATACTAATATTGTATGGTACATATAGTTAATGTATACTAATAGTGTATGGTACATCTAATTCATGTATTAGCTACATTTTTTTCACATGTAGAGTAATATTTATAGAAACTATTATTAACAGTTTGAAGAGAAACACTTTTCATCAGGTCTAACAAATGAAAAACAATAAGTAAACACCTTATTTAAGACAGAACGGCAAGACTTACGCCAGAACTGAGTCTTAAATTTGCATAAGCAGTTTGTTAACCCTGATCTGCCACCAGCAGGCTGCACAATTATCGACATGTTTTCAATTCTCATTAACGGTATTATTTTCATCTTCGTATGGCTCACTCAGCAATATTCAAAGCTGGGGCCCCGGGTGGGCGAGTGGTCTAAAGCTCTCCCATTTACCTAACACTGCCATCTCACATTTGTCCCCGTGCGTTCAAGTCTCGCGCTCAGCTAATGCGGGTATATGGGTATGTGAGAAAGCTTACCAACAGCTTCCAGTAGATCGTCGATAATTCTTACCGGGGTTTTCCTGTGTCGTTCTTCAAATAGTAAGTCTGGCCGCCATGTTTAGCCTATGTTGCGCTAAGAAATGGCGTTAAACCCAAAACAACAACTATTCAAAGTTACAAAAAGGACGTTTTGATGATTTTTGCATTGGGTTGTTGATAAGTCTGCGTTTTATACAAAAGTCAAACCTTATTCATTTTGTCATCAGTCTCTTCATACGTTTCCTTGTTGCCCGCCACATCAGCTGTTTGATAATGACCGGTGGAGTCGTGGGCCCGTGTCGGAAGTTGTCTGATTGATGACCGTTACTGGCGCAAGTCACAACTCAACATGCATTAGTTACAATTTATATCTCTTTCCTAGAAAATGTGCACATGACATGTACAGAACAGGCACGCTTTTATGCTGCGAACACTTGATAAGCTACAAGGAAACAAGGAAACTGCTATTTCTAACATTTGAGATATACTCGGAAAATGAAGAGGTAGGGGAAAACCCCCGCTGACCTTGGATATTTATATGATAGATACCATCAATTCATGTTTTTAATGTCGCAAAAATTAATAGAAAAGATTTATAATGCGTTATTTTAAGATAACACTAATGAACTGTGTCAACCTGGCATGCGAATAATACACGCTGTTCTTATTTTTCTTAGAATGGCAGTAATTAACATGAACTCATCGACTCTGTTTTGAAACAAGTTGATTGGCTACGTCACAAGCGATGTCATATGAAAACAAAGCTCTTTGTTAATGTGATTGAGGAAGAATTTAATTTCGTATTATAATGTAAGTGTTACATTGAAAAGAGGTAAAAACATACACATAACTATAAATGGAGACATCGAAATGTGCATATATAGATTCCTACTTTCAAGTTACAATCAGAAGATTACATAAAATTTTAGCAATTTTATTTCTGTTAGATCTTTTTAACTTCATCATGAATCAAGGAATTCTGACATCATAACCACTGAATAAATTTCTTAAACTTTTAATACAAATTCCACTTATCCAATTAGCCTCATTCAATACGCTCTTTATTAGCTGATAGTATAGTCTGGTTTTCCTTTTCTTTTTAATGGGATTATTGACATTTTGTTTCTTTCTTCTTTTTTATTCTTTTCCTTCTTCAGATTGTTTGTTAATTAATTTATTGTAGTAATTAACACTGACCCAGAAAGTATAATGATTAATAACGTTTTGATTATGATTCACACTGTGTGATTTAAAGATAATAATCTACAATGTATATTGTTTAATATGCTACCGCCATTACAGCACTTTTTATTAATTATTTTCATATATTTTAATGTTTGCAAAAAGACGAGATGACTATATCAAATATAGATATTTCGTTATGAAATTTATTACGCTAATCAATCTATCAGCCCTCCTGTTCTTCACTTCATCTTCATTTACGTAATCCGAGCTGAATTAAACTCCTGGCAAATAATCGGGGCTGAATTAAAACCCCTGATAAATATTCGGGGCTGAAGTAATCTCCTGACAAAAAAACCGAGGCTGAATTAATCTCCTGGCAAATAACCGGGGCTGAAATAATCTCCTGACAAATAATTGGTGCTGAATTAAAATCATGGCAAAGTAAGCAAAGTTAATAACATACTTTCACACATTGCGATTAACAATGTGCGGGAATGTTTATAAAGTTTCTAAAATAATAATAATTGACAAGGGTGGTCTTGGTTAGTGATTGGCGTTAGCATCGCCCTGACCAGGATGTCCTTGAGGTTTTTCGATCTCTGGTAGGCTACTACAATTTTATTTGGGAGGAGTAACTTTAGTACGTCCGACGATTCCATGATGGACCAATGTTTCCCGATGATTTTACCTACTTTGGGGTTGTCTGGATGGTAGGTCAGGATAAATGATATCCTATCAGCCTTTTCCTTCTTTCCATATTTTAGTAGCTCATCGTGGTTTTGATATTTAGCCATTTGAGTTGCCTCCGCAATCAGGTCTTTGTCGTAGTCGTGGCAATAAAAGGTGCAAAACCTGTCAACATATGATAGAGACCGGAACATTTTCTAGCACAGTGACTAGAGAAAAACTAAATATGCATGGTCCCAACAAAACGTGCAAAACAGAGAATGTAATTTATCTCAGCACATGTAAGATCTGTAGCCTTCAGTATGTTGGAGAAACTAAAAAGCTACAGAAAAAGATCAACCTTCATAGATCTGATTGGACGATCGCAGAATACTTCTCCTGCCATGGCCACACTTTCAGTGATATAACACTTATTGTAATTGCTCACAACTCCAACTGGAGTTCAGAAACCAGGAAAGAAAAGGAATCTTACTGGTTACGCCGCCTTAGAACATTGAAACGAAGCGGTTTAAACCAAGAAGACTAGAAAAAGACAGCCGTGCAGAAATACAATTATCTTCTGCAGCCGACACATTTTAAATAAAAGTTCTCTAAATTTGCTTAATAGCATATAATTACTACTATAACAATGCATTATCCGGGATATAATTTGTCCTTACATAAATTTACATTACACAACATATGTCGTTATGGCTCATCGATTTCTAGGTCAATAAAAATATTTTCCAGCATTTGCAACAAGTTGAAATAAACTAGTTGAAACACAAGGCATTTAAAGGTTTAATTCCAGTAGAAAAAGCCATGTAAAGTTTTGCAGACAGAACGGTTTTTGTGTTTTATTTGTTTGTCTTGTTTATATTTTGTATTTGCCTTCGAATAAGACTCATTGAGAGTTGAAAGCGCTTAGGCTAGTTAGATACTAGTTTAGCACTGTTCGTTGTCAGGGTATTGCAGACATATATATGTGTGTGGATACATACAGTAGATACATACATTCATGCATGCATGCATACATACAGTAACTGGGTCTATTTCACAGTTGGATCGCTACATTTCAATAATATTGAGAGAAGCTTGCTTTCCGAGACAACCAATTTCATATGTGTGTTAGAGAAAGTTACTAGTGTATGTTAGGAAAAGAGAGCAGACGCACGTGGTAGCTTAATCGACGATTTAATTTCACTCATTCGACTTGTTTTGGTAGGAAAAGAGATGAAGTTTTGCTCATTTAATATAGAATTTATGCTAATCAAATTATGTGGCCATCTTAGCTTAGCTTCCAAAGAAAGCGTCTTGGAAATTAGCAGGGTTTATCAACGAGAGAAATCAAAATTAACAGTAACTTTAGAGTTATGAATAAATTATTTTATTTTTCTTCTAGACAAAGATCTGATAAAATGCAAATACGGATAACAACATTGTTGTGTAATTTGCATGCTGAGATTTCTTCTTACGATATGTATGAAAAGTTCCTCATTAACATTGCAGATGTTTAGAAACGAACTTATTGAATAATTTCCAATATTAAATTCTTTATTGGATTCAAAATGACTTTCATCTCAAATTTTTTTAAGCAAACGGGTCACTTACTTTTTTATAATCATGAAGGAGACCAAGTCTGAGGTAGTCGTGTCCTTCCAAACGCTCTTATACGAAACGTGTGGTAACCAATAATCATTCATCCACTATTGTGTACGTCCCAAGCGTCGGCTTTACAATGAATGGGAGGTTTTACGTAAAAGTATTACAACCACACGGGTGTTTGCATATCACCAGAAGTGAAATCAGGGTCCGACTTTCATGGTCAAGATCATAGTTATTAGTATGTTAGATAATTCCATATATTTTGTCACATATAGTTCCGCTTTTGCTTTTTTTTAGAAGAAAAAAAAACACGAAAGAAACAAAAACAAGCAAGACATCATAAGGATATTCATCAGAGTAAACATGTCCGGCATTTGCTATTTGTATTTTGTTGTATTCAGGTTCAAGTTTATCCTAGCTTGCAAATATTGCTGCAATAAAATATGACTGAGCTCTCTCACCCCACGTGCATCCCATTTTCAATAAATAGAACTTGCCTAATATAAAACAATTGTGAATATTTTACGAATTTTGTTTTTATTTTAGTTTGGTTGGTTCTTGACGACGCTTTTAAATCAATATTGATTGTTCAGTATATTTGTTTGTGTGTATGGCTTGTTTTCAGCGCAACACTATCATCTTTTTATCTCTTATTTTCTTTGTTCAATTTCATCTTAGTGTAAATTATAGTCCAATAACCTCGCTGCTTGAAAACTGTATCCAATGAAAAGACACTCTAGCGTACTAACGAGGGTGGGATATGGGATACGAACGGGGCGGTTGCCTGAGGGCGCCAGAAGTCATGGGGCGCCAAACGGTTGATAAAAATTAAATTACAGGAAATTCTTTGGCGGGACTATCATCATCACCCCCGGGTTTCATTTATCCTTAAAATGCCACTGAAGAAAAAAAAAAACATTAAAAAAATTGTACGTCTTTCTTTAAGCTATCACATACAATGCAAATCTTATTTCTAATTATATTTTTCAACCCAAGAATCTTCACAGCTGACATGTTTTTCCCTAACTTCATATAATCCCATCCATACAAAAGATTAAGGTCTTCTATTCAAGAAAAGAAGCACGTGCCATATTCTGTGAGCCGAATGCATTTCCTGTTTGAGTCACTTACATTTTTCAAACTCATTTAAAAGCCGCTGTCGGTTTCCCAGGCGACAACACTAGGCTGCACGGCACGTGCGCAAGGATAATTGGGTAGAGCCACGTGTACAATGGAATATGCAATGACTATAGTACAAATTATACAAGATGTAAATTTGAAATTTTTGCATCAGAATCGAGCCTACATAAACCTTGCTAGCATGGAAATTATTAAAACCATGTATTCACTGGTTTTGTGAGCCCCATTATGTTTCAAATATTGATTATGAAATAGTTATATAAAATTTTTAATGAATCTGCAAGAATCGTTCATGTCGATTTTTCAAGGACAGTTATTTTGTTTTCATTGTTTTAAATTTAAAAATAGCAATGTAAGTGATTCATTATAGAACTGACTTCATGGCTCATGCAAACATTTTGAATATTTATGAATCAATGTTATGTATAGTAGTCAAGTCTGATTTACCTATACAAATGGATTAAAGTATTGTTTTATGCATTGCAGGCCACGATCATGTTATTAAGGTTTTTGTTTACTTTAGAGCTTGTACTGAACGTATAAAAAGGTATTTAATAAAATTATCTGACGCCACCGTCCGTTTAATATAGCATCATTCAAATAATTTTTCTGTATAACAACCGGCCATCACATAGAACATAATATCTTCACTATCGTAATAGCATTCATGGCCCTAGATAATTTGAGTTGTTATGGTGTAATCTTTAATTGTCTGAGCTTAATGCTAAAATCTTTGATGCCTTCTCATTCTAAATAGGAACCATTAGTGATCATATCCCCACCCCCAATATAACGATTCTCAGAGGAATAAAGATGTTATTGTTTGTAACAATCAATCGGTTCTCTCTCTCTCTCTCTCTCTCTCTCTCTCTTTCTCTCTCTCTCTCTCTCTCTCTCTCTCTCTCTCTCTCTGCTAAACAGGTTTAAAACGTGTTCATATTCCTAACCCGTGATAAGTGCTGGTGCATATGTTTGAGGTTGACATAAAAGAAAGTCCTTAAATATTTAGGGCTAAATTATTAAACGAGGAAAGGATGCATTCCACCGAAGCTGTCCATATTCTTATTGATTTAATAAGATCGATGTTTTACCTTGTTACCTCGTTTTCTGTAAATTAACCCCCACCCCCCACCCTTATTCAGGAGAAGATTTTGCTGACAGTGAATATGCGGGGAAAACATGAGAAAAAGAACAAAGAAATGAAGTCAGTCACGTGTTTTTATGCTATGTAACAGCGGGCGTGCAGACTGTTCTACCCATAAGCAGAGATAGTATCGTTACGTGGTCCTAACCAGGAACATCAGTTTTCTTTGATAGTCTATTAAGTGACAATACTGAATTGGGTATGTCAGTATTCCGTCTTCTGCATTATCGCCCGATGAGCTAGTTTTCCACACAAACAAAAGAGCATGACGTTGGGCAAAAAGCAAGTTTTCTTTCGTTCAGCTCCGCGTTTTCAAGTTCGATTCTTTCCATGAATTGGTACTTTGCTTAAATCTTTCTCTTCCCCAGTGCCACTTTGTTTGACAGCCACTAACCTCGTGTTTTAACGTGAAGAAGAAAATGATATATTCCGAAAAACTGCTATGCTGATATTGTTCTGTTGTAGGATACTGCCATATTTCATATACTTTTAACAACTGATATCCACAGTCTGGAGCATGGAACAATTCCACACTAACTCACCTTTTCGAGAACGCTCGTTTTTGTCACAGGGTTGGTTCTGATTAGAGGTTTCAGCACGTGTTCGACACAAAGACCATTTTTTATGTTGCAATGATGAGGTAACAGAGGCCCTGCAAGTCTGTAGGCGAAAGAATATTGCATTTGATTAGACCACTATATTCTCTGCCAAACTTGTCAGTATCACATCGGAATCGATACGATCTATAGACAATGTGGTAACACATGCAAATATACTTTATTTGTTTCTCTGAGATTCGTTTGCATCGTACAACAGGCGTGTGAAATTGGCCTGTCTTCCAAATACATGAATCAAGGATCTAAAATTTTGATGTACACACACCGTAGTCTTCAACAATACGTTTGATTTCTGTGTCTGTTTCCAGAAGTCATTTGTATTCGTGCTCCCTAATTTCCACCTCGATGTATCCTTGGGCTTCTAATGGCATCGTTGGCGATATCTTTAGATCAGCAATGGTAAACCGAGCGTATGGATTTCTTAGCTCTTGGTGAGAATAGCACGTGTCATCTATGAAATTTGCATCTAACTTAAGGTGGATCACTGAGAGAACATATTTATATTTATAAAATCTTTTTTTCAGCCGTATGATGGTACTTGAGATTTAATTTTGTTCTCTCCATCTCTAGCATATATTCGACACCTTGAAATCTATATTAGCTTCGTTTTATGAAATTTATAGACCACTCCGGTGGCCTAGTGGTTAGAACATCCATCTCGGATACGGGAGGTCGTGGGTTCGATCCAAAGACTTACAAAAATGGTACTAATAGCTGCCTCACTTGGCGCTCAGGATTAAGTGGTTATTGTTAGGACTGGTCGTCCTGGTGTCAGGATAATGTGACTGGGTGGAACATCACGCTACATGTCTGCAGCATGATGCCCCAGTGCTAAACGTCACTATAAACTGCCACACTGCAGACATCGTAGCGACCGCTCCGGTGGCCTAGTGGTTAGAGTGTCCGCCTAGGAAGTGGGAGGCCATGGGTTCGAACCCCGGCCGAGTCATACCAAAGACTTACAAAAATGATACTAACACCTGCCTCGCTAGGCGCTCAGCTTTAAGCGGTTAGTGTTATGACTGATCGGCCTGGTGTCAGGATAATGTGACTGGGTTGGACATCATGATACATGTCTGCGGCATGATGCCCCAGTGCTAGACATCACTATAAACTGCCACACTGCAGACATCGTAGCGATATGACTGAAGTTTGTTTTACAGTTAAAACCCCAAATCAGACACACACATTTAGCATATTATTTAAAGTCTGTGTAATTACTTTGCTTAATACAGGTAGTAGACTAATGCCTCTGTAATTGGAGGGTTTATTTGCATTTCCTTTCTTCAAAATTGGCATATTAAACAATATTGTTAATATTGGTGCAATTATATTGCCCGTGCATATAAATAAATCGATGGATAAAGCATCTATTCCCCCTGCTTCAGTTTACTCAGTGCTGCATCCTTTTGAGCGATTGTTCTATCTCACGAATTAGTTTAATCTTTTCATTTTCCTGTATCAGGTTATCAGAACTGCAACAAAATAAAATAATTCTAGGATTCATATTTTCTTCAGAAATTCTTGGTATATATATGTCAGAAAACTCTATTCATGAATTCACTAAAGACTATGCTTATACTGAAGCAAAGTCTTTCACAGTTTGGCAGATTACATGTAACGGATTGCTTCGCCTGTTTGACTCGAAGATAGCTACTATCCTTTACTATGGGGCTGATGTTTTGGGGTTTTACGATGCCAATGATATTGCGAAAGTTCATATGTCATTTTTTAAGTATACTCTTGGTATATCTAAGTCTACTCCAAACATTCGTATATAACGAATTAGGAAGAATATACGATATAAACATATTTTGAAATATTCCCCAAGAATTCTAAAAATGCCAGAGACAGGCCTTCGAAACAATGCTGCAATATACAGTTAAGGGGGTGGGGGGTGGGATTGTGATTGCTGGTCAAACAATGTTAAAAAGCTTGTATTTACATTTGGATTTGGCACTGTTTAGTATACTCGGAGCATAACTGATGAAAATACGTTTCTTAGATTGTTTAGTCAAAAGCTGCAAGATGGGATTAAGGCAATGGAAAGACTGCATTTCTATAGGTCATTGGGAGCATAATTCACTTGTCAAAGATATCTAAAATTGTTATGAGATAGCGATTTTTGTTATAGAATCACAATGCTTAGAGTGGGGAACTTGCCAGTTAGAGTTAAAACAGGAAAATATGAAAATATTTGTTATGAAGAAAGATTTATAAAATTTGTTACGTTATTATCGTAAATGAATTCAATTTTATTAATTATTGTTCACTATATGGAGAATAACGAAGAACATATTTACCCATTACTGTATTGTATATAAAAATTCCACTTTAGAAAAGTTAGGACTTTTAAACAAAATGATACTAGTAAAATTATGATGACTAATTAAACAATGTTTACATAAAAGCCTTAAAGATTAGAGAAACCATATTATCATTGACTCCTGTTACATAAGAATCCAGGCCAATCTAAACAACTTGCTCCATGCAGGCTTTAGTGTTCTCTTTAAATTAGATTGTGTGGTTACTGAGTAATATGTTTGTATTTCACCCATTAAAAAATATAGTAATGATTAAATTCAAGTATAACGCTTCCAATAGACACAATGTTCTTCTGTTACACACTGAAACATCTTTTCTTTTGTACCGCAGGATGTATGGATATGTACCATGGGACAGTGGCCTGTATTACAAATAAACACTATTATTATTATTTCATTATTATTATTATTGTTGTTGTTGTTTATATCGTCTGCCCGAACGCACGTAGGACCCACTTCTTCAGCTCGCTTGAGGGCATTGTTTTAGCTAATTCATGTTTATGGAGACATTTCGCAATGAGTGCTTTTAATGAAAGCCTGCCTGCTAAAGAGGTTATTGAATCCAGTATGCCAGACGTATGTTCGTACCAGGTTGTGCGCGTGGCAGCTGCATATTTTTGTCGTAATTCTATTTAGTGCCGTGTGAGGGCATGGTTCATTCAAGTGACGAAATGGTTCGCAATATCTTAAATTTATAGATCGGTTTTGCGATTCAAGTTTTCAACGAATAAAAGAGTAGAAAATGTTGCACTTGAGCGTCATGTGTGAGGAGTGCATAATTGGTGTTAAAGGAACACTTTATTGCTATTTTATAACTTAACAACAGAGCACTTTGCATATCGGCAATGGTACAGGTCCATTGAATCCTTGCGAGATGTAATAAGACGCTCCCACCACCACGATTCTCCCAACTATGGGCAAAATGGTGTGATGACAGCACAGCATCACTGGGCGGATGTCTTCCTCGATGAAGTCAACGGCCAGGGCGGAATGGCTCCAAGATGAGCTCAACGATCGTGTGCTCAGGACCAGAGCGTACATTATATCGGTGGACTTCAACTGTGGTTATCCAGTCTGGAGAGGGATGGGCTCCGCCAGGCTGTATCTTGCCCTAGACACACCACATGAAGACAACAAACAATTCTTGCATACCAGATCGGCCGCAGCACGGGTCAACAATGACCGCTTCTTCCGATGCACACCAAGATGGAGGTGACAAGTATGCTACTGGTGCCCCTACTACCAAGATCTGTGGGAGAGACAACATCATCATCTGTACATGGAATGTTAGAACAATGAGGGCAGTGGGAAAGTTGAAAGAACTTACACGTGAGTTGGAGAGGTACAAATGGAACATTATTAGTCTCTGCGAAGTGCGCTGCAAAAACGTTGGCGAAATAACAACAGATGAAGGACATAAGCTCTACTTCAGCGCAAGAGGGACAAACACAATCATGGCGTTGGATCTTTTGTCCACAAGGGCATTGTGAATAGCATTATGGATTGGTGCCCAGTCTCAAGAAGACTCATTACCATCCGCCCGAGGGTGACTCCCTTCAACATCACCATCATACAGACTTATGCACCCACATCTAACTATGACGACAACGAACTGGAGAAATTTTACAACCAACTGCATGGTGCCATTGACAACTCACCCAAGAAGGACATTCTTTTTGTACAAGGAGATTGTAACGCAAAGGTGGGAGTTGATTCACAGACAAACTGACAAAGCACCGTGGACCGTTCTGCGATGTAGAAACAAATGAAAGAGCACTCAGGCTCTTGGAGTTTGACGCTTACAACAGTATTGTGCTAGCCAACACGTTTGGCCCTCACAAAGCATATAGAAGATGGACCTGTCACAGTCTAGATGGACAACATCACAACCAGATTGACTACATCTTGGTGAAAAAACGATTCTGCCTAGGACTGAATATCGCCAGAACACGAAGTTTTCCAGGAGCAGATATTGGAAGTGACCATGATTTATTAATGACAATGTTTTGCCTCCACCTGAAAATGATCAAATAGCCTAACCAACCAAGAATCAGATTTGAACTTAAAAGATTGAAAGATCCAAAAGTCGCAGAAGCCCTCGAAGCAATGATAGGTGATACATTTGCACCTTTGATAACCCTGGACAGCCAAGACACCGACATCGAGTCCTTAACAATCACATTCAATACAGCTGTGCCTAGCACAGCTAGCGAGATCATTGGTAAATATCGTCGAACAAAGAAACCTTAGGTCACAACAGATGTCCTTAAACGAAAAAAGAAGAGAACTGAAACAGGGAAAAAGATTTCATAAAGGAGCTATAAAATACAGAGAGATAAATAAGATAATCAGGAAAAGCATGAAAAAGAGAAGGGACTTATGAATAGAAAGACAATGCTGCAAAATCAAAGACAGTCTGAGTAGAAATGACAGCAAAATGGCATATCAACTGGTGAAAGATCTCACAACCCATAAACAAGGGAAAACTGTGACCACCATCCAAGACAAATAAGGAAAATGCCTTACAGAAGATAAAGAGATCCTCAAGCGATGGGTAGAATACTACTCAGAATTGTACAATCACAGGACCACGTCTTAATAGATTTCAAAAAGGGCTTTGATAAGTTATGGCATGCGGCGACTATGAGGAAGTACAACATCAGCTCAAACCTGATGCAGGTTGTTGAGCACCTCTATGACAAAGCCACCAGTGCTGTCTTCATCAATGGCAGCAGAGGAGATTAGTTTCGAACAACAGTTGGAGTCAGACAGGGATGTATACTGTCACCTACACTCTTCGACATTTTCCTGGAAATTATCATGAAGAATGCTTGCATGACCACAAGGGCACTGTCAGCATCGGAGGAAGAACAATCACCAACCTTCGCTTCGCAGATGATATTGATGGTTTAACAGGAGATGAAAAAGAACTGGCTGACTTGGTTGAACGCATCGACACAACCTCCACAGCATACAGTATGGATATTAGTGCCGAAAAATCCAAAGTCAGTGGACAGAAGCTAGAAAGAGTCACAAGCTTCAAGTAATTGGGATCAGTTATCATAGATGATGGCTCCAAACCAGAACTAATTTGCAGGATTGCCCAGACAATAGCAGCAATAACAAGGCTGAGACCAATATGGAAACATACCAACATTGCTTTTGGTTCCAAAATCAGGCTGATGCGATGGATTGTCTTATCCATCTTTCTGTATGCTTGTGAAACATTTACGCTCACATCAGATCTACAAAATAGGATCCAACATTCGAAATGAAATGCCACCGCAAGATCTTGGGAATCTCATACATTGACCATGTAACCAACGAAAAAGTACACAACATGATCCAACGAGCCATCGGATCCTATGAAGACCTCTTGACCACTGTAAAAAAAGCGTAAACTGAAGTGGTACAGTCATATCTCAAGATCATCTGGACTGTCAAAAACAATCTTGCAAGGTACAGTACAAGGGTGCAGAACAAGAGGCAGACAGAAAAAGAGGTTTTGAAGAAAACATTAAGGAGTGGACAGGCATGGGATTTGGTATCTCCCAAAGAGCAGTAGAGAACAGGGAAAGATGGAGAGAATTGGCTGTAAAGTCAACCGTGGTGTCCCAACGACCTCTTGGGTTAAGGGTTTGATGATGTTGTTGTTGTTGTTGTTGATGATGATGATGATGATGATGATGACGACGACGACTTTGATTAAGTACTAAATTTGTCTTGATTTAATTATACCGAAATTATGAAAATTATCACATTTCACCATACATTACTTAGCTGACATTGAGAAGTATCATTATACCTTATTCAAGCCATACATCTATCGTTTCGAGAAAAAAATAACATAAAACCTTTTTATGTATACTATTTTTTACAACAACAAAATCGGTAACAGTGACATTATCAAGAGTTGCAGAAAACAAATCCACTTTTATTACGACCAGCGACAGGAACACCAAGAGCCATGACTTAATGATAGTAGTAGTAGTTGTAGCTGCAAGAGAAGTACTTGTGATAGTCAACACAATAAAACCAAGAGAAATTCAGTGTAACATTAGATGAGACTTTAAACAAATACATATTGATACGGTGTTGCAAGGGAAATCTGGAACCACTTCCGTCTGGCAATCGCTCATATGTCTTAATGGGCATTTCTTTAATTAGTCATACCCTTTAGAATGTCAAATTATTTAAAATAATCTTATTTTTACAATTATTATCATTATTAAAGTTGTAAATTCCAACAGCCGAATTAAGTTCAAGGTCAACAGTTCGCGTAATGAGTGCGATAAACGGATAAGCTATAAAGATATGAACACACACACACACACATATTTATATGGGTGTTTGAGTCGTATTTGGTAGGACGTGACATGATATGCCAATCTACTGCTTAGAAAAGTGTACTGATAAATCACAATAATGTTAAGATAAACGTTACACGTCCCGTGAATGAATGGTCGTTAGTTGATTAAAAGAAAATTATTTGTGGTATTATCGTGTCTTTCCAATATTTTTAGGAAGAGAAATCTACCATTGATTCTTCATTGTAAAGTAATGAGTTAATTTGTGTTCAATTATTGTAATTTATATCCTTTATTTAAGTTTCAGTTTGTATATACTTCCATTGGAATATTGAATGTGATATTGCTGACAATCTGAGTTAAATTACAATTACTGTGAAAACATTATATTACCCACACCCAGACGCTTGCAACGTGAGATAATAATAATAATGAGGACTTTGTATAGCGCCTAATCTTTAGAAGCTCTAAGCGCTTTACAACATTAGACAACACCTATAAGATAAAAAAACATATAATAATATTATTACAAAAACAAACACCGTGAAATTAGAAAAACATTAAAAAATAACTAAGATTTTACCTACCATGTTGCGTACTGAAACCTGGGTGTTAAAAAGAATTTGCCATTGGCAGGGTCATTGTGAGAAAATTTCAGTTTGAAGCTGATAACACGATAAAAAGAATTTGAAGCCGATACTATGGTATAAAAGCATTTCAAGCTGAAAATAAGGTATAAAGAATTTCAAGCTGATAATACGGTATAAAAGCATTTCAAGCTGATAATACGGTATAAAGACCTAAAAGCCAATAATACGGTATAAAATCATTTAATGATGGTAATACGATATAAATGCATTTCAAGCCGATACTACAACAGAAAGCATTTCAAGCTGATAATACGGTATGAAAACATTTCAAGTTGATAATATGGTATAAAGCATTACAAGTTGATAATACGATATAAAACCAATTCAAGCTAATAATACGGCATAAAGCATTTGAAGTTGATATTCAGGTGAAAATCATTTCAAGCTGATAATACCGTATAAAGCATTACAAGTTGATAATACGATATAAAACCAATTCAAGCTAATAATACGGCATAAAAGCATTTCAAGCTGATAATACGACATAAAGCCTTTCAAGCTGAAAATACGGCATGAAAGCATTTCAAGCTGATAATACGGTATCAAAGCATTTCGAGTTGATAATACGGTATAAAATCATTTCAAGCTGATAATACGGTATTTCAATTTGATAATACCGTATTAAACATAACAAGTTGATAAAACTACATAAAAATTTTCAGTCTGATAATACGGTATAAGGCATTTGAAGCTGATAATACGGTACAAAAGCATTTCAAGCTGATAATACGGTATAAAGCATTCCATGTAGTTAATATGGTCTAAAATCATTTGAAGCTGATAATACAGTATAAAGCATTTCAAGCTAATACTACTGTATAAAATCATTTCAGGCTGATAATACGGTGTAACACGTTTCAAGCTGATAATACAGTATAAAGCATTTCAAGCTAATACTACTGTATAAAATCATTTCAGGCTGATAATACGGTGTAACACGTTTCAAGCTGATAGTACGGTATAAAGCATTTCAAGTTGATATTACCGTACTAAAGGATTTCAGGCTGATAATACGGTATAAAAACTTTTCAAACTGATAATACTGCATAAAGCATTTCACGCTGATAATAATTACATTATAAAGGATTTCAAGTTAAAAATACGGTATAAAAGCGTTTGAAGAGGTTAGTACGATATACAATGATTTCAGGCTAGTAATGCGGTATAAAATGATTTCAAGCTGATACTACGGTATAAAGCATTTCAAGCTGATACTAATGTATAAAGGCACTTCAAGTTGATCATATGATAAAAAAGCATTTCAAGTTGATAATACGGTAAAAAGCATTTCAGGCTGATAATACGGTATAAAATATTTCAAGCAGATACCACGGTATAAAGGCATTTCAAGCTGATCATACGATAAAAAAGCATTTAAGGCTGATAATATGGTATAATCATTTCAAACTGATAATACAGTACAAAGGCATTACAAGCTGATGTTTCGGTATAAAGCATTTCAAGCTGATAATACAGTACAAAGGCATTCCAAGCTGATAATTCGGTGTAAAGCATTCCTAGCGATAATACTGTATAAATCATTTCAAGCTGATAATATGGTATAAGGCAGTTCAAATTGATAATACGGTATAAAAGCATTTCAGGCTGATAAAATGGTATACAGCATTTCAAGTTGATAATATGGTATAAAAGCATTTTAAACTGATAATACGGTAAAAAAGCATTTCAAATTGACAATGCGGTAAAAAAGCATTTCAGATTGATAATGCGGTATAAAAGCATTTCAAATTGATAATGCGGTATAAAAGCATTTCAAATTGATAATGCGGTATAAAAGCAAACTGATAATACGGTAAAAATAATTTCAGTCTGATAATACCGTATAAAGCATTTAAAGTTGAAAATAGGGAATACAAGAATTTCAGTCTTACAATACGGTTTAAAAGCATTTCAAGCTGATATAAAGATATAAAGCATTTCAATTTGATAATACGGTATAAAAGCATTTCAAATGAATAATACGGTATAAAGGCATTTGAAGCTGATAATACGGTGCAAAGCATTTCAAGCTGATAATATGCTATAAAATCATTTCAAGCTGATAATATGATATAAAAGCATTTCAAGCTGATAATACGGCATGAAACATTTCAAGCTGATAATACGTATAAAAGCTTTTCAAGGTGTTAATGCGATATAAAGCATTTCAGGCTGATAATACGGTATAGAGCATTTCAAGCTGATAATACGGTATAGAGCATTTCAAGTTGATACTATGGTATAAAGGTATTTCAAGTTGATATAAGGTATCAAAGTATTTCAAAGTGACAATACGGTATAAAGCATTTCAAGCTAATAATAAGGTATAAATGTATTTCAAGGTGATAATACGGTATAAAAGCATTTCGATGTGATGATATGGTATAAAATCATCTCAAGATGACAATACGATATAAAAGCATTTCACATTGATAATGCGGTTAAATTCCATTTCATGTTAATAATACAGTATTAAAAAAAACTTTCAGGCTGATAATACGAATAAAACATTTCAAGCTGATAATACGGACTAAAGCAATTCAAGCTAGTAATACAGAATAAAAAGATTTCAAGCTTATACTACGGAATTAAGCATTTCAAATTGATAATAGGGCAAAAAATCATTTCAGGTTGATAATATGGCATAAAGCGTTTCAAGTACATAATACGGTATAAAGCATTTCACGTTGATAATATGGTATAAAATCAACCCAGGCTGATAATATGGTATAAAAACGTTTCAATCTGATAATACGGTATAAAGTATTTCAAGTTGATATTAATTACATTATAAAGGATTTCAAGTTAAAAATACCGTATAAATCATTTCAAGCTAATAATACAGCATGAAAACCATTCAAGCTGATAATGCGGTATAAAAGAATTTCGGGCTACTAATACGTTATAAAATGATTTCAAGCTAATATTTCGGTATAAAGACATTTCAGTTTGATACGGTATAGAAGCATTTCAGGCTGATAATGCGGTATAGCAGAGCATTTCCAGTTTATGATAAGGTATAAAGCATTTCAATTTGATAAGACACTGCAAAGCATTTCAAGTTGATAATACGGTATAAAGCATTTTAAGCTGATCATACGGTATAAAATCTTTTCAAGCTGATAATATGATATAAAGCATTTCAAGCCGAATAAACGGTATAAAGTATTCCAAGCTGATAATACGGTAGAAAAGCAATTTGAAGCTGATAATACAGTGTCAAGCATTTCAAGCTAATACATCGGTGTAAAATGATTTCAAATTGCTAACACGGTATAAAGCATTTCTAGCTAATAATACGGCATAAATGCATTTCAATTTATTACACGCTATAGAGCATTTCCAGTTTATAATACGGTATAAAGCATTTTGGACTGATAATACGGTATAAAATATTTCAAGCTGATAATACGGCATAAAGCACTTGAAGCTGATAATACAGTATAAATCATTTTAAGCTGATAACACGGTATAAAAGCATTCAAGTCTGATAATACGGTATAAAAGCATTTCGGGCTGATAATATGATATCAAATCATTTCAAGGTGGTAATACGGGATAAAAGGATTTCGATTTGATAATACGATATAAAATTATTTCTAGCTGATTATACGGTGCAAAAGCATTTCAAGTTTATAAATTGGCATAAAATCATATGATGCTTATAATACGGTATAAAAGCGTTTCAGGTTGATAATACTGTATAAAACATTTTAAGCTTATAATACTGTATAAAGCATTTTAAGCTAATAATACTGTATAAAACATTTCAAGCTAATACTACTGTATAAAGCGTATCAAGGTGATAATAGGCATTAAAACATTTTAAGTTGATAATACGGTATAAAATGATTTGATGCTGATAATATTGTATAAATGTATTTCTAGCTGATAATACGGTATAAAATCATTTCATGTTGATAATGCTGCATAAATCATTTGAAGCTGATAATACAGTATAAAGCATTTAAATCTGAGAATACGGTACAAAATCATTTCAATTTGATAATGCGGTATAAAGCATTTCAAGCTAATAATATGGTATAAGGCATTTCAAGCTGATAATATGATATTAAAGCATTTCAAGCTGACAATACCGTATGAAATGGCATTATGCTGATAATGCTGTATAAACACATTTCAATTTGATAATACAGTATAAAGATATTTCAAGCTGATAATACTTTATGAAAGCATTTAAGGCTGATAATACGGTATAACGCATTTCAAGCTGATAATATGGTATAGAATCATTTCGGGCTGATAATATGGTATAAGGCATTTCAAGCTGATAATATGGTATACGGCATTTCAAGCTGATAATGCGGTTTAAAGCATTTAAAGCTGATAATATGGTATAAAAGCACTTCCAGCCGATAAAATGGTATAAGGCACTTCAAGGTGATAATAAGGTATAAGGAATTTCAAGCTAATAATATGGTATAAGGCATTTCAAGCTAATAATATGGTATAAAAGCATTTCAGGCTGATAATATGGTATAACGTTTTTTAAGCTGATAATATGGTATAAAAAGCATTTCTAGCTGATAATATGATATAAAAGCATTTCAGGCTGATAATACGGTATAAGGCATTTCAAGCTGATAATGCGGTTAAAGCATTTAAAGCTGATAATATTATATAAAAGCACTTCCAGCCGATAAAATGGTATAAGGCACTTCAAGCTGATAATCAGGTATAAGGCATTTCAAGCTGATAATATGGTATAAGGCATTTCAAGTTGATAATATGGTATAAGGCATTTCAAGCTAATACTATGGTATAAGGCATTTCAAGCTAATAATATGGTATAAAAGCATTTCAGGCTGATACTATGGTATAACGTTTTTTAAGCTGATAATATGGTATAAAAAGCATTTCTAGCTGATAATATGGTATAAAAGCATTTCAGGCTGATAATACGGTATAAGGCATTTCAAGCTGATAATGCGGTTTAAAGCATTTAAAGCTGATAATATTATATAAAAGCACTTCCAGCCGATAAAATGGTATAAGGCACTTCAAGCTGATAATAAGGTATAAGGCATTTCAAGCTGATAATATGGTGTAAGGCATTTCAAGTTGATAATATGGTATAAGGCATTTCAAGCTAATACTATGGTATAAAGCATTTCAAGCTAATAATATGGTATAAAAGCATTTCAGGCTGATACTATGGTATAACGTTTTTCAAGCTGATAATACGGTATAAACTGATTTGATGCTGGTAATGTAAAGGTATTTAAAGTTGATAATACGGTATAAAGACATTTCAAGTTGATAATACGGTAGTAGTATAGTGGGACGATTTGTGGGCAATAGAAAACCCAGTCGAAACGGTCGTGGGACCGTTTGGGGACAAGATTTATGGAAACAATGGAAATCCCAGTCATGACGTTCTTGGAACTATATATAGACAATGGGATTTACCATTAATATAGGGACAATAGGAATGGAACAGGTGAGGTGACGTCACGGTACTGAAGATTGTTAATGTAGCAAGGGGCTGACCTCAATTTGAGCAAACAGCGGGGAAAAACCTAGAACGATTGGCGTAGCGGGACTTGCGGCACATAAACTTATATAACACATACAACATACAGACATAGACTGATGAACATCAAGCACATATATGGCAAAGAGAATAAATATCTTGTCGAGGAATATGTGTTGCCCTGAATAAGACCTTTGGTTCTCTTGTTCTAATTTCTTCTTTTCCTCCACCAACTTCTTATTTTCTGTTTTGTACTTTTTGTCTTCTTCTCATTTTTTCCTCCTCCTGATTTTCCTTCTCCTTTTCCACTTTCTTCCTTTTCTCATTCTCTTCTTCCTTTTTTATCTTTTGATCCCATGCCCTCATTCTTTTTTTATCTTCATCCTCCTACTCCTCCTTTTCTTCTTTTATTATCTCCTTTAACATGTCCTTTAACTTTCTCAAGTTATTTATTTCCATCTACTATCCACACAAACGTACGCGAACGCATACAAACCCAAAATCATACTATCAAACCCCCCAATATCTACTATCCACACACGGGAAGGAGGAAAACACCACAATACCTACTATCCACACAAACTTACACGAAAATTATACTACCAAAAACCCCAATATCTACTATCTACACACGGGAAAAGGGGAAAAAGATTCCCACAATATCTACTATTCACACAAACGTACGCTAACTCATACAAACCCCCAAATCTACTATCCACACACGGGAAGAGTAAAAAGTAACAATATCTACTATCCACACAAACGTACGCTACCTCGTACAAACACACACACACACAAATACACACACAAATACACACTATCACATCAGCAAGCAGTGTATGTTCATAATCACATTACTTACACTCATACCAATTGTCTACTTGAATAGTCTCTTTTCATGAGATTTGGGTAGCCCTGAGATGGGCTGTTTTTTTTAAACTCCAGATGCACCTGGTTAATTGTGACACCTCCCAGGCCGGGCAACACAGACACAACACCGGATCCAGTGATTGTCCCAATTAACTGTAGTTGCTGTGAGTGCGGAGGCAGCTTGAGTGGCCTCATCGTCCCAAGCTTCAGTTTGCGAGACACTGAAGACTTCCCTGTCTTCTCCTGTGCCAGATCCGTGGATGATGTGGTTGTCATGGTTGCTCTCGCTACTCCTCCTCCCAGTTTTCCGTCTGTGTCGATCACGGCTCTTGGAACTATTGGCAGAAGTTGACGTGGCTGTTGTGCTGGTACTGGCTGTGGAGGCCACCTCACCTCAGGCTTCACCTCACACAATGGTCTCAGCTTGAGGTGAGGTAGGATCCTTTCTTACTTTTCTTTCTTCTTTTTCATTGCCTCTTCCTCTTCTATTCTCGAACTTTCTTCTATTGCCTTCATTGCCAGTCCGTCCAGGAGGTGCCTGGCATACTCCACGTGCATTTAGAGTTCCAAGAGTTTTGTGGTTGTGCCGCTCATTTGTTGAATTTGATGAATCAACGATGGGTAGCCAGACTGTCGAGCACTCCCTTTATATTTGTCAAGCACGGACGTGAATGCAAACATCCCCTGTTACCAAAACTTACAAGACCCAAATTATCACAAAAAACATTGAACGCGTGGACCTAAAAGAAACACTCACTCACTTTATACCTACAAACGCTAACTACAATGAAACTTACACATACTATTTGACAAGCTACGGAAACGAAGTGTAGATAGACACTTCTATGTTTTGTGTGGCATAAAACAAAGAAATTAAGTGCTTATATACATACTTTTTTATTTAACTTACTAACATACAATTGACAATTGAACTAGTATGTCTTTTCTACAGTATTTGGGTAGCCCTGAAAAGGGCTATTTTTCTGGACGGGGAGTTACGGCAATCTTTTGTCGTCTAAGATTGCGTCCCCGTCTGGCGGCAGGCTTTCCAACAGGATAGGACCGGCTTCTTCGGAAAGAGAAGCAGAACTCTTTAGTGCCCACACGGCAGTCGACAAAATCTCTTTCTGGCTCCTGTTGTTGCTGCTGATATTGTTGATGTTCTCTCTGTGCTCTCTTTGCTTCTCCGTCCACTTTTCTTTCTCTTTCTTATTTCCTATCTGAAGAGCTCTTCTATAAGGTATTCGGTCCCTTTCTCTTCATGCCTAGGTATCAGGCTTTGCCGGACACGATGCAAATTCACGTTAATCTTCGTTCAGCTTGGCAAGTCTTAAACACATCTTCAGAAAAGGATGAGTCAACAATGGATAGCCAGACTAATAGATTGGTTCAAGCGCGGACGTGATAGAAAATATCTCTACAATGTTTAGAGTCGGAACGCTATGATAGTTTGATTTGAACGAGAGGGTTAGAGAGAAGTCAAAGAGCATGTATCATGATAAAAATTGAAAACAAACGACGACACATTTTTTCAAAACACAACATTTTTATTCAAATACTAACACCCAACAATTAACCATAAAACATTTGTTCCAAACAAACAAACATTCTTTCAAATAACAAACTATTTTTGACAAGGTTGACAACGTTGTGAAGTGAAGATAGACTTCCACTGATGGAAGTCACTGGGCCATTGACGCACACTACGTTTCCTACATAAAGACAAAAGATAACCATAATGGTCTAAAAACCATCGATCTGTTTTGTCATCGTTTCTAGAAGAAAAATCACTAAATGTTCTAAAGAATATCCAAGACTGCGTTGATGAAGAAAATACACACAATATTATCCGCACACAATGGAATATGTGCCTTGTAATTTCACATTACTGAATCGTGTTGTCTGGGCATTTCTTCTCATAAAGTCGATGATGTCGTCTTCCAAAGATGGCAAACCATACGAATCAAAATACTCCACATAACCTTCTTTAGCAATGTAGACGGCTACCAAGTGGGTTCCTGGGAGATGACTGTCCGATGACATACGCTTGATGGTCTTGAGGTTTGCGATGAGCCAGTTCATCTTTAGCACACACCACATGATTCCAAGAAGCAGTGTACGAACTGTGAATAAAAAGGTAATAAAGTTCTTCGGTATCCATTTTTGTGTTGTTATTTTTTTTTTTCTTCTTCTGACAAGTAAGACAAGTAACCGTTTCTTCGCTTCGTCTCTGCACTCTGATCCAAGAGAGATTCGATGTGATGGATCTCTAGAGCCATCAATGGAGCGTATGAATGATCACGCAAGTCTTTATACCACTGATGCAGCACAGCTTTTCCGAGATTAGACTCCAAGCTTCATCCAGTTACTCGTCCAGTTCTTCTTCTTGACTCAGCATCATACATTTATCGCATTGATTTTGACTGGGATGATCGTTTTGACATCCATAGCAATCTTTCTTGATCAATTCCGTAATTTTTTCTGCCAGGTGTTTGGCAAAATAGGAGACTAAATGTTGTTCTTGTTCTGGACATCTGGACTTCATCACTGTGTCCTTTTCGTCTTTGTCTTGGGGTTCTGCTTCCACGGTATCCTCCAGTTCCATTTTTATAGCTTCTCCACTCTTTAAAGAAGGATAACAGGCATCCATAGATTCTAATAGTCTAGAATGACTTCCTCAAACTGTTGAATTATATGGTATTATCAGATTCGGCATAAAGAATGACGTTCACCGTGTTGTTTACGGTTATTGGCTTTGCAAACGGAAGTTACACACGAATCTGGCCGGATTTTATAGGGTGGAAATGTTCCTCGTCGCTGCCTTGGTCCGGAGTGAAATCAAAAGCCTACAAAGTGTAACCTTCTTCATAATCCTCGTACCTGATGCCATGACTGGTTTTGGTTCCTAACTGTCCCGTGGCTTCGTACAGGGACAATTATGATTTCAAGTAATTCTTCTTCTCGTCACTAAAGTCAGGTTCTAATAGCCTGGTACACAAGGTTTTGCCATCTCGACTGACTTCGATCTTGGACGCGTTGTAGTGCTGAACTCAAAAGGATTTCCTCGAAGGCTCCATGGAAGGCTGTATTTTTGACTTTACCAATGATCAAACGTTTGGGTAGCTGTCCTTGGTACAGATGATCTTCGATCATGGACTGATGTCCAGCGGGAATGGTGAAAGTTTTCACTTCCACGCGTCGTATCCGATACTTGGCAGTCGTTCTGTTCAAAATGTGACTGATGTCGTTTTCCAGTTTAGGTAACACTTCCACATGTCGTACGTTGATTCTGGCTTCTCGAACGACTGTTTTCTAATTGACATACTCAGCTATCAAACGGGAAGCGGCACTGCTACGATTCAGTCGGACATCCACACCGTTCAGAAAATACTTCTCTAGCAACCACAGATCTAAATGCAACGATCCATCAGTTCTAAAGTTTGTTGGTTCGTTTGATTTTGTTTCGTCAACCGATGAATCCCACATTGTGGTTAGGTTCTTCATCTGTTATCAAATCGGTTTCGTTGAATTTACCTGGTGTGTCAGGTTTCCATACCACACAAGCATCTAGATAGGTGTTCTGGGATTCTTTTGAGTACTTCAAGAGATTTTACAGGTAAGCTCGGTAAGGGTTAGTATCCATTCTGTTACTGACCAGTTTGTTATTCAAGTACAAATCCATTCCATTGAACAAGGAATGCATGAAATTGTTGATGGGGGCTACTTTATCTTCATCATTTATATCGGGACCGTTCGTCGATGTCGTTCACTTTGACTTTCAGGTACAAGTAACTGCTGATATTCAGATCGATGTAATCTTGGGAGTGTCCTTTGATTTCAAACTCGATGGGAGCTGATCCTGAGTCCTTGACAAAGGAGACAGGATGAAATTTGACCTATTGGGATTCTTGTATCGTCATCATGGTGATTGGTATGGCAAACAGATCAAATTTCGACTTGGAACAGGCACAAGACTCTCGGTGCATCATTTTCTCTTTTTTTCACTGCGATTTTTTTGTAATATTCAAAAACGTCTAAGTCTAGAGCAGTTCTTCTATTCTTAGTCTTTCTAGCTTTATGAGTGTGACGTTCTTTGGAGGGGTGTCTTCGTCGTTCCTTCCTGCCTTGTCATTGCTGTGGTATCAGGGAAGCAGGAATGCCATACTCGTCACTATTTAGGGCATTTATAGGAATTTCTCGTTGACCCGAAATCTCTTTACCCGTTTGAAGCAAGGCACGTTTGCCTGCTCTCAAGAAAGCTTAATGAGGGTTTTGTTTGTCGATGATGACATTTTGGTGAAATTCTTTGCCGTGCGTCAATGCGGCATCTTTCAAAGCGGTGAACGTGATATGTATTTCCACCTTCCTGGTCATTGGCCGTGGTAGAATCCAGCTTGAAAGGAATGACACACATTAACGGTACAGAGGTTTGTCCCACCGCGTCGTACTCCACCACATCTGAGCAAACAAAGATCATATTGAATCTTTCGTTCAGTTCTACAGGGGCTGCAAAAGCCCTGTAAAATTCCATATTGCTGTTGATCGTCGGGCTCAGATTTTGTTCTACCATCCGTGGATGTCCTCCCAAAATTTCAAGCAAACTACTATGAAACCTGATGGACAACGTCTAGGTATCCTGTAATTGCATGAGTAGGCGATGAACCACTTTATGGTACTCAATCTTAACCTTTTTTTGGCTCTGTACAGTGTTTTGAAAAACGCTGGCTCGAACCTGTCAGCAATTGTGTCCACTAAATGTTTACCGCTTAAATACTAGCCTGACGATATTTTCAACATGTAGATGATGAATGATTAATAGCTTGCTGACTCTGTGTCACATGAAAACCCGATTTTATTAATCTCTTCTTGCAATTGAGCGTTCAGGATTCTGACCTCGAAAGTGTTTTGCTTTTTAGTGATATTTTTGATTTGTGTAGGGTAAATTATTTCCACCAAAGCCACTTCCCAATGGGCTTCGGGATCTAATTAGATGGCTTGAGGTAATTTGGTCGTATAACAACCCAAAGTGTTAGTGGAAAACACCTCCATGGAACTGTCACTGTGTAGCGTTAAGTAACATTGGTTGTTGTTCATAATTCCAGAGTTCTGCTGTCCGAAAGGGTCAGAGGAATGTCGAAAAGAGGATTGCTGTGGTGGTTGTTGTTGTTGGGGTGGTGTTTGACGTTGTGCGCAAGGCTCCCGTTGTTCCCGTTCGAGTAGTATTTCAGAAAAGGATTGTGGTGAAGGTAACCGATGAAACCGCTCAGTACAATGGTCCAAAATTGTTTGTCTTCTTGTTGAAAACTCAGATTGGCAATGGCTGCACCGATGACACAATACACGACAGAGATTTGATAGAAAAAGTCGATTTGCGTTTCAGGCACATGTTCTCCACACCACACCTACAAGGGTTGATTTTGTAGACTTTGCAGAGAAGAACTCGGTGAAGGAGTGGTCACTGCGGTTGAGGATTTGTTGAAGGGCATGATGGTCATTTCTTTTTATGGTCGATGACTTGCGAAGCGTCGATCCAAGAACCGAAACTGGGACAATATCCTTTCCAACGTACTTTGTCTTCTTTGACATGGCGTCATCTCACTTTACGGGCTTTTCGTTCGAGAATGATTTCGATGTCGTAAACGTCGACTTCTTTTTTGGTCACTCGTTGTAACTCGGGCATGTAAAACGTTCACTTTAACACTTCCTCTTACAAATCTTCCAGTTTAATGACGGCAGGGAGACGGTTACGCACTCGTCCAGTGACACGAAATAATTCTTTAGTCCAGTTGGGTAAGTAACCTTTGTCGAAAGTTGTTTGGTTTTGCTAATGTGCACCTAATCTTCGCGGACAGCACTCCAGTTTTCTTGGGGACTGTCGCCGTCGGGACGTACCAAACGGGCGCTCAAACCCGTCACTTCGTTGTCGTGAGTCACTTCTTGTGGGACGTGTCCAATGCTTCGATGGTAAGATTGGTTGTGCGCTTGGACCAAGTGCGATAAGACGTCGATGCACTTGAGAGTGTGTTGATGCGTAAAATATTTCAACATGCTTTCTTCAAGGTGCGTTGAAAGCGTTCCACGATGCTGAATTTGGCTTCGGGATTCTCGGCGGTGGAAAAATGAATGTAACGTTTCTCTAATTCTTTTTGGAAAACTTGGTAAAAAAAATTCGGTACCTTTGTCTGTTTGCCGTCGAAGAGGGGGACGACAATTTATTTCAGGTGGAGGGCTCGCACTAATTTAGTCCTCGATTTGGAAGTCAATGGCACGACCAATGCAAATTTGGAAAAGGCGTTCAGAACACAAAACAAATATATGTATCCACGATTGAGGTGGCCAGATGAGAGACATCGGCTAAATCGGCTTGCTATTGATCATTGATGCCCTCCACTTGGGTGTGACTTCTGGAAAAGTTTTCATCGAATGGGTTTGTGTAAAGTGTACGTGGTTGTTCTTGTAACCACCGTTGCATATGAGGTAAACAGAGAATTTTCAGTATGGTTTTGGCAGCACTATACAATTTCGGATCTCCTCCGTAACCTGCAGGATGAACTGGATCGTAGTAAATGCTGGCTAACACCATTTCCATTTTTGTAAATAAGTCACCCACTGTTCACTGATGCTACTCTTAATTTCGTATGGTAATTTCTTGGCTTGTAATGCTTTGCATATCCGGCGAGCGATAAGTGTCGAGGAGGAGGAGAATGTCTGAACAGGGGTAATCGGTTCTTGTTTCACTTCTGTCTTCACTTCTTTCCTTTACTCTTCTGATGAAGAAGGGGTGGCCATAATCTTTTTAATCCATCCAATTCTGGATGTAAGTGGTGTTGTTAACTTGCGTACTTTCTCTGTTGGGTCGTTAACTTGCGTACTTTTTCTGGTGTGGTTTTAAACTCTCTTCTTTTTCTGTTGTGGTCACTGAGGTTAGTGGTGGTGGACTTTTCATCAGGGTCTTAAAACCTTTCAGAGTCGTCTGAGCTGTTTCGTCTAAAGCTTTCTGGTGAAAGTGTTGCAGTCGTTTCAATAGTTGACCGTACCTTGAGATTTTTCCGTGTCGGAAAATCGCTGCAATCCATCAACGATTGTAATTCGTGTTGTAACTGGGACATCTCGGTCAAATGAGGATTGGGAGGCAATTATGGGGTCCATTGTTCTTGCAAAGGCGGACATCAGTCCAGCCCTTGTAAGGCACTAAAGACTTCAATAGTCACGTCTGAGATGTTTTAACTCCAGAGGTCCCTTTTATCTTCTTGGTCCTTTATATCTTGCTCCCATGAGTCCTCTCGGCATTGTTCCCAATCCTCTTTCCAGCAAGGGTCCTAACAACATGGGCAAAATTCCTCCGCGTTGTACCAACATCTTTTGCTTTTGACGAATGGGTATTTTCTTTAGGACCATTTGGTGAAGAACGTATTGATGTTTGGCTAAGCATTTTTTCTGATGTTTAGACAAAGGTATCGTGGCTTTCAAGACATTCAGGGAACATTGGCACACGGTATCGACGACGTCTTTGGAGGCTGTTTGAATGAGTTGTTTTTGCATTTGTGAAGGAGCTTTGGACAGGACAGACAACAGGTCCCATTGTTTGGCTAAGCGAAGAGGAAGTTCATTCCTTTTCTTTATCTTTTAGCCAGAGAGTGGTGTGCACTTCTTTTTGGGTGTTCAGGAGCACAAAAACACCAGTCCCCATCCTTTACCCCAGGTCTTTATTATACTGGAATGCGTCGCCACTTATTGTCTCTACGTCATATCAACTTGATGACAGGCAACACACGTCGTGGAGGGGTTCGCAAAGAATTAAATAGGGACAGTTCTTGCTTGCACAAATCAGTAAACTCTGTAACATGCCCGATCTCTCTATGGGGCGGATACTTTGTGAGCAGCTGCCACTGCAGCTAAAGAGTAGGAGGGTGTCGCCGCTGGAGGAGAAGTTCTTGGAAACGTGGGTTTCCATTGTTTTATCATATGATGAAGAACGAGTGTCAAACTGGGCTTGGTAGGCATCACCAACAACGGAGAAGTGGAATAACTTGAGGTTACTGAAGACGCGGTCACCGTCGCTGAAGGTCGTGATTTGCGAATGTAAGGTTGCACCCTGGCTGAAGTGCCTCTCTTGCGAGTAGAAATTGTTTTATGTGGGCTTTTCTGTTTATGGGGCTGTGACCTGGTGTTGACACCGTGGCTTTTTTTCTTCTTTTGGGTTCGTTAGGCTTTTTTGGGAGTGGATTTTTTCTTGGGGAGAACTTTGGGGGCATTATGATCCCATTTTAAGAGGAAGCGAGTGATGACACCTCCTAGAGAACCGTTACATCCAGGTTTCAAAATGATTTGCCTTTTGGTTTGAATGTCGATGCGTGTATCAGCCAGTTGCGTCAAGGTCACTTTGTTTCTGTCAAAAAAGCGTTTGGTTTGATGAGGAACGTGAATGATGCTTTGAAGTAATTAACGTGCTATCACTGTAAACCATCTTAAGATTTCTTTGAGACTGACGTCTAAGACACGAGCACGTATGTGTGGATTTATTTCGCGACTGATGCCGTACAAGGCACGAATCAATTTGACGGGAAGATGAGACTGAAGGGACGCCATGATGACGCTGTGTACGACAGACCCAAAGTGACCGAGGTTTTATAGATTTTTTTATTAAGTGGTGAAACAGATGGGTACGAAATATTAAATAGTCGGGGGTGTTGGGTTTTAAATCCACAAGTAAACAGGCGTGTTGGATTTAAGTGCCATCGTCGTACGCATGAGTCAGCCAAGGCGTTCCAAACTGTTTGGTTAAGACTTGCACTTGCGATTTATCTCTAGGACGTTTTAACAATACCACGGAATGAGCATTGAGACTGATGTTGCGATGGGCTTTACTTTGTTGAAACAAATTTTGAGTGATATAAATGACACTGTCATTCCGATGATGCTATTTGTGCTTAAACCACAGTTTAATTTCTACTTCGTCTTCTCCTAACATATCGTAAAAAATAACCAGATGGGTTTGACTGGGGTTAGACACGATCCCGTCGTCGTCGCCAGGAATGCCTTCCACAAACACGATGGAATTGCCTTGAATTTCGCGCAGGAGACTGTACGTTGATTGCCACTCTTTGTAACACCACACGATCCGTTGACATGGACATCGATCAAACGATGTTTATATTCGATCAAACGGTTGATAAATTCTGTTTTGCCTGAACCACTGGGTCTGGCAATTAACATGATAAAGGGATGGCGAAGATACAAGGCCTCCCAACTAGTACGATCTAAGTGTTCGTCGATGACTTTGAAAGTGGAGGAAGAGGGAACAGAGAAAGCAAAGGTAGCCATAGTAGTGTAGGAATGTCACTTTTGACACGAATACAAGAGTTTGTATACTTTTTCAGATTACATTTATTGCAAATTATAATGAAACAACACGAAAGACAAAAATACTTAAAAGCCAAATGTTAAGTAAGGCAATAAAATACACATCAAAACGAAAAAGTGGAATATAAACAAGTCACCGTAAAACATGTTTTTGTATAAAGGTATCCTAGGGACAGCGTGTAATGTTCTTACAGTCTCTACATTGGGTACACAGGTGTCCTCCCGGAATAGCCTTTCGGAAAGTCCTTGACAATGACAGTCCTGTCCTGAAGGGAGTGGTTTCCCTCGGTGTCAAGTTCTTCTTCTGGCACTGTCACTATCACAGGTTTAAAGTTTACTTTTTTCACTAAACGTCTGAATTGAGTAACACAACTCATGGGCATAATAGGCCACTTCTTTGGTCCAAGCCTCGAAACCCCAATTTTTCCAGTCACGTACATCTGTCCAGTGAGGGTGTAAGTCACAAGCTACACACACATCATCGTGCACATCTTCAGTACCTAAAAGTTGACGAATGTTTTTCCCGTAGAGGTCGAGAAGTATCCAGATGAAAACACAGGGGTTTGAAAAAACCTGAGTCTTTCTGGATATTTAAAGGAGCCACCATAATGTTTTGTAGGTACTGTTTGTAAAGAGTCCGCAATTAATGGACTCGTAAACGAAATTCCAGAAAGCAAGTCACTAAGACACACACCACACGTCGACTCCAATTCATGGGACACAGTTTTCGTAATAACTGTTGGTAATCCTCGACCGTTTGAATGCTCTCATTGACTTCCTTCCACGGAATCTGCTGTGTCACCACTGATAAAGTGGCATGGTAGGTCGTTTTATACCTCTTTTTGTCGGAGGCAATAAGTGTACTTTCTGCACAGAGATGATCGTACTTCGCTTCCGATTGTCATTATTTTATTTTAAATCTTCTCCTAGAGCGAACATATATAGAAAGTAATCTCTGACCACTGCCATTCAGGGTAATGGTTAAGAGTGTCAATAAAATCTTCTAATGTAAACGGTCTAAACGGAACAATCGGATGAACGCAGACTTGATGCAGAGAAATCCGACGTCAGTGTAGAGACTGTAAGAACATTACACGCTGTCCCAAAATGGGTTGATGCTGTATCCTTGCAATACAAATGTACACATGTTTAAAACAGAAAACAGCATGTTCTGATGATAATTCGGATATTAAAGTAATCAAAAATACATTGTCTAAAACACTTACAAGTGGAGTTACTCTAAGAATGTGACAGGTGAGCGACCCCAAGTTTTTCTAAGGTATCTTTAATTCCTTAATAAAACTACTTCAACATAAATTTGTTGTTATTCAATTCTGAACAAAGGCAATTAGGTCCATTACGTAAATAACAGAGACCCAAAATTTTATTGACACATAAATGGTGCACGTAAAAACTATTTGTGTAGTTTAAAAGAGAAAGTATATACTTTTTTCTAATTTTTTCGACCTTTAATACTTCATCTTTATGTATCTGCCCGTATGACTTATAAGCTTAAGAAATAAACATTTATTTCGCCGTCTTGATTTTAATTGTAACCAACAATTCGTCGTTTGCAGTCAATTACAATATATGCTAATTTTTGGAACCCGTATAGTTTATCTAATTTTCCTTGAAGTTGATGTATACGGAAAACACAACCGACTAGGAGATTTATTCAAATTTGGCTCAGTGAAGAAAATAGTTGATACTGGCGCAGTTAACGTCATCTTTCATTTATTGTTTTCATGCGGGTAGTATTCATGGATTTCAAGAAAAAAGAAACTTTACAAAAATTTGGTATTTCGAATATGTGTCAATAAATGAGCAGGGCACTCAAATAATTAAAATTACTCCAACAGAAGAAAATTCTGTACACATCGGTTTCCCAATGTCATTCAAAGTCAAGGTTTGTACCGAATGCGAAGGGTATGGAATAAAGGAGAAAACCGCAGTTGCAAGGAACATGTGCAATACAAATGTGGTCGGAATTAATCAAGGATGGGAAATGTGCAATTAGATCACGACCAATATTTGGGATTGTACGCGGATAATATTCCCTTGAGGTTAAGCGGCTTCTTTTGAAGGTGATCTGCCCTCACTCATTCAGTGTCTATTTTCTTTGAAAGTGATCTGCACTCGCTGATTCAGTATGTATTTATTTTAAAGGTGATGTGTTCCCACTCATTCAGTGTCCATTTCCTCGATTTTTTATTTCGTGTCAAATACATCAGAGTGAAAAATGAGAAATTTATATTGCACTATATATCACTTTCATTGGGGGGATAAAATGGAGAGAACAATATTAATTTAACTTTTCTTGTTGATCAAAAAATATTAATATTCCTAGAGAATATTGTTTTGATTACATTAATGTTCAAAGGAAATGATCCGCACCTTTAATAAGTCAAAGGATGGCAGTTTTTCTCAACTGTCCAACTGAGGATGCAGTAAACAAGCTTTAAGAACTATTTTTTATAAAGATTTCTTTTCCATTGTTTCTTTTCAAAACAGTGTGCATACCACAAAATATTTTAGTGTACCCAGACGGACACCGTATGTCACTTGTCACCATTCACCTAACTTATGATCGTTAAGATCGTTTGGGCACAACCTCTGATGTCCTACCGACATGAGTTTCCATAGATTGCTTCTTGAAGTGGCTTATCCGTTCCCTCCTTGTTCTTTCGTTGACTTCCTTCCTCCTCTTGCCAGATACGATGCCTTATATGCTGGTACATGTCATTCCTGATGATATTGTGACATGAATAAACCAGCGGACTTTTTTCTTCTTCACGATTGTTAGGAGGTCATCATGGTTGTTAATGGCTGATGGATGGTGTTGCACTCATGCTCGTTTGCTTTGCGGTAAAGTGTATCCATATCATCGTATTTCAAGGATTCGTATTCTTCTTTCAGAGTCTTCGTCTAAAGTCCACGTTTCACAGGCTTCATGAAACACAGTAACATTACCAGTGCACTTAGTAATCTGACTTTGTTATTGGTAGTGATAATTTTGTCCTTCCTTATTCTTTTCCGGCTGTAGATGACAGCTAACGCCTCCAAGATTCTGGATTTTATTTCTACTCTCGAACCCACTTCGTTTGTGACGGTAAATCTGAGATTTTTAAATGAGTGTACAGCCCATAATTTTGGGTATTTGAATGAGATTTCTTTCTGTAAGACGGTTGATTAGTTGGTCATGGCTTTTATTTTCACACCACATATCTCCATCCCGATCATGGAGCAGACTAAGTTTGTTTGCAGCGCAGCAAACTCAGTTTATGCATCCAACAATGTCATCTGTGAAACAGAGGTTTGTGACAACGAATCCTTGTACAATGACAGTTGTTTCGTGGAGTTTTAGAGCATATGAAGTGATGTTTTCCATGAAGATGTTAAACAATGTATGTGAGAGTAAACAGCCTTGACGCATGCCCACTGTTGCCGAGAACCATTTCCAGTTGTACAATTTGTAAGGGATAAACCATATGAATTTCTGTAAAGTTTTTGAATGGTGTGTGAAATTGATTCCCATTTTAAACGTCTTATGGTAGACCCGAGTGTTTCATGTGACACTCAGGCAAAAGCTTTCTTGGAGTTTATGAACACGTGGAACAGTTCAAGTTGATGCAACACGTTTGTGTTCTGTCTGCTCTAAACCTGCCTGCTCCTCGGCAATGGCATCATCTGCTCGGGGTTTCAGTTTGTTCAGGAGAATTTTCAACGTTATTTGATTGAGATGGCTTATCAAACTGATGTGTAGCTTGATCAGAATTTGAGATAACCCTTTTATGATGAAGGACTGGTCCACTGTTTTTGCCATTTCTTTGGTTTCTAGATTTTGGTGTCTTGATATTGCAAATCATTTCGTCACTTGAGTGAACCATGTCCTCACATGGTACTAAATAGAATTATGAAAACAAATTCTGCAGCTGCAACACACACAACCTGGTACGAACATACGTCTGGCATACTGGATTCAATAACCTCTTTAGCAGGCAGTCTTTCATTAAAAGCACTCATTGCGAAATGTCTGCATAAACATGCATTAGCTAAAACAATGCCCTCAAGCGAGCTGAAGAAGTGGGTCCTACGTGCGTTCTGGCAGACTATGTAAACAATAATAATAATAATTGTGTTTATTTGTAATACATGCCACTGGCCCATGATACATATCCATTCATCATGCGGTACAAAAAGATGTTTTAGTGCGTAACAATTGAATATCGTATCTATTTGAAGCGTTACATATGAAAGTAACCATTATTGCATTTTTTGAATTGGGTGAAATACAAATATATTACACAGTAATTACACATAATTTAAAGAGAACCGTAAAGGATGCATGGAGCAAGTTTTGTGATATTAATCTTGATTTTTATGTAGCAGGAGTCGTTGATAAAACAGTTTCTCTAATCTTCAAGACTTTTATAGAAACATTGCTAAATTAGTCATCAGAATTCCATATACTAGTATAATTTTATATAAAAGTCCACATTTTTATAAAGTTGGACTTTTACATACAATGTCGGGTAAATTTTTTCTTCGTAATTCTCCATATAGCGGATAATCAGTAATACAATTGAATTCATTTACGACAATAACGTTAAAAATTTGACACACTCTTTCTTCATAACAAATACTTTCATGTTTTACCTCTGACTGGCAAGTTTCCCCACCCTAAGCATTGTGATTTTATAACATTAATCGCTATCTCATGACAATTTTAGATATCTTTGACAAGTCAATTATACTCCCAATGATCTTTAGGAACGCAGTCATTCCATCAACTTAATCTCATCTTGCAGCTTTTGCCTAAAAAGTCTTCACATCTCTGCCTGAACAATCTAAGAAACGTATTTCCATCATGTATGCTCCGAGTATAATAAACATTGCCAAATCCAAATTTAAATATAAGCTTTTTAACATTGTTTGACTAGTAATCACAATCCCCCACCCCCATAACTGTATATTGTAGCATTGTTTAGGAGGCCTATCTCTGGCATTTTTAGAATTCTTGGGCAATATTTCAAAATACGTTTATATCGTATATTCTTCCTAATTCGTTATATACGAATGTTTGGAGTAGACTTAGATATACCAAGAATATACTTACAAAATGGCAAATGAACTTTCTCAATATCATTGGCATCGTAACCTGCTCTGATGAGTTTTGCAGGAATACTGTATGTACCTAATGACGTACGTGGCTTAAGTTACTAATCGCTGCCTCAACCTATTATCTTAGAAGGAGAAAGCTACCGTCTATCAGTGTACAGTAAGGTGTACGGCACTAGTAGCTTGGATCCAATTGTACCCATACTATTGTACTCAGACGGTTAGCAGATTAACTTAGATCACATTTAACTCATATTTTTAAGATCACAGAAAGCACATAACCGTAGCGATGCTGTCGAGAAAGGAAAAAGAAAAGAAAAGATCAAGCCTCATCACGCACATAGCGAAAGAACCCATTGTACATATCAATTTCAGCAGATTCTTTAATATTTGTTGTATATATATGTTTTATATTTATGTTTTCAAGACTATGTTTTCAAATCTAACTTAGCAAGATTTTTCCCTGAGAGTCTCTGCCTGAACAAAGAACCGTCTGCTATTATGCGGTCTCTTGAAAATCAATACTTGTTCTTTAGAAATAAAAACCGAGACACATTTTGCAGAAAAAGCCTCAGATGTAATAGTATAAACCTTCCCTACCACGACAGAAGGCGCGAGGTTTTATTCTAAATTACAGCATTTCCACAAACCACGAAATGACAAATAATGGGGCACACTTAATAGGCGTGTAAGAAGAGTAACATTAGCATTTGCGGACGTGAGACGCATACTAAAAAATCGTACAGTGTTACAATTACACCTTCAACTGCACAGACGGTATGCATGTGCGACAATCGTTGTGCATCATATTAGAAAGCAAGAGCGAGATGCAAAGGGTGATTAAGCAACTGGATGGTATTCTGTGGCCTTTACAATTTGCAAATGTTAGTTTAATCAAAATTCTTACTCGAGCATAATGAAAGAAGCGAAACAAGAGATGGTACAGCGACGCGGAAAAACTTCAAATGTTGGAGAAAAAAGAGGTGTTGTTCAGCGCCCTGGGTATTTTTTTATTATTCATTTAGAAGTCAATAAGTGTAATCTCTCTGCGAATGGGACGAATGATATGATTAATATATTGCTGCTGCATTATTGGGTACCATTATTCTCCATACATAATGAGTAAGAACTTTAAAACCACAAATTCAAACATGATATTTGCAGTACATCTAACTCGCTAAACTTCAGCAAAGTAGTTTAAGACCCTGTGCTAAGTAAATTCTGAAACTATACGATTCTAATTTTATTAATTACAATTACAACATAGTATAAATTTGTGACTCTGAGCTTGTGGCTGACATTTTGTGATCAAAATGTTTCCGAGCTAACAGGCCAGATAAATCACTTTACCGAGACCGTATGAGGTGAAAAATCATTCACGCGCAACTAAGAAAACAGGCGGGACGTAAAGTCTTGTTAGGCCAAAGATTTATTAACCGTTTTTAAATCAGTTTTTATCAAGAAATCCTAGCTTGTACTATATAATGAAAACGAATTAACATATGATCGCCTGAATCTTCTGAGGCGCATTCGTCATAGTTTCTTTCAGTTTATCTAAAGTTTGCCTCCTTCCAGTTTCGTAGAGGAAGTTATGATTTGCAGTACGGAACGTTGTCGTTTAATATTGAATATACCAGTAGCTGTACGTCGTTTGATATTGAATATACCAGTAGAAGAAAGTCGTTTAATATTGAATATACCAGTAGCTGTACGTCGTTTGATATTGAATATACCAGTAGAAGTAAGTCGTTTATTATTCAATATACCAGTAGCTGTACGTCGTTTGATATTGAATATACCAGCAGATGTAAGGCGTTTAATATTGAATATACCAGTCGATGCAAGTCGTTTGATATTGAATATACCAGTAGATGTAAGTCATTTAATATCGAATATACCAGAAGATGTAAGTCGTTTGATATTGAATATACCAGTAGATTTAAGTCGTTTGATATTGTATATACCAGTAAATGTAAGTCGTTTAATATTGAATATACCAGTAAATGTACGTCGTCTGATATTGAATATACCAGTAGAAGTAAGTCATTTAATATTGAATATACCAGTAGATGTAAGTCGTTTAATATTGAATATACCAGAAGATGTAAGTCGTTTGATATTGACTATACCAGTAGAAGTAAGTCATTTAATATTGAATATACCAGTAGAAGTAAGTCATTTAATATTGAATATACCAGTAGATGTAAGTCGTTTCCTATTGAATATACCAGTAGAAGTAAGTCATTTAATATTGAATATACCAATAGATGTAAGTCGTTTGATATTGAATATACCAGTAGAAGTAAGTCGTTTGATATTGAATATACCAGCAGAAGTAACACGTTTAAAAATGAATATACCAGTAGCTGTACGTCGTGTCATATTGAATATACCAGTAGAAGTAAATCGTTTAAAAAAGAACATACCAGTAGCTGTAAGTCGTTTAATATTGAATATGCCAGTAGAAATAAGTCGTTTAAAAATGAATATACCAGTAGCTGTTAAGTCGTTTGATATTGAATATACCAGTAGAAGTAAGTCGTTTAAAAATGAATATACCAGCAGCTGTACGTCGTTTGATATTGAATATACCAGTAGAAGTAAGTCGTTTAAAAATGAATATACCAGTAGCTGTAAGTCGTTTAATATTGAATATAGCAGTAGAAGTAAGTCGTTTAAAAATGAATATACCAGTAGCTGTACGTCGTTTAATATTGAATATACCAGTAGAAGTAAGTCGTTTAATATCGAATATACCAGTAGATGTAAATCGTTTGATATTGAATATACCAGTAGAAATAAGTCATTTAATATTGAATATACCAGTAGCTGTAAGTCGTTTAATATTGAATATACCAGTAGAAGTAAGTCGTTTGATATTGAATATACCAGTAGAAGTAAGTCGTTTGATATTGAATATAAAAGTAGATGTAAGTCATTTAATATTGAATATACCAGTAGAAGTAAGTCGTTTAAAATGAATATACCAGTAGCTGTAAGTCGTTTGATATTGAATATACCAGCAGAAGTAAGTCGTTTAAAAATGAATATACCAGCAGCTGTACGTCGTTTCATATTGAATATACCAGTAGACGGAAGTAGTTTGATATTGAATATACCGGTAGATGTAAGTCGTTTAATATTGAATATAACAATAGATGTAAGTCGTTTAATATTGAAAATACCAATAGATGTAAGTCGTTTCATATTGAATACGCCAGTAGATGGAAGTCGTTTGGTATAGAATATACCAGTAGATGGAAGTAGTTTGATATTGAATATACCGGTAGATGTAAGTCGTTTAATAATGAATATAACAATAGATGTAAGTCGTTTAATATTGAATATACCAGTAGAAGTAAGTCGTTTAATATCGAATATACCAATAGATGTAAATCGTTTGATATTGAATATACCAGTAGAAATAAGTCATTTAATATTGAATATACCAGTAGCTGTAAGTCGTTTAATATTGAATATACCAGTAGAAGTAAGTCGTTTGATATTGAATATACCAGTAGAAGTAAGTCGTATGATATTGAATATAAAAGTAGATGTAAGTCATTTAATATTAAATATACCAGTAGAGGTAAGTCGTTTCATATTGAATACACCAGTAGATGGAAGTCGTTTAATATTGAATATACCAGTGGAAGTAAGTCGTTTAAAATGAATATACCAGTAGCTGTAAGTCGTTTGATATTGAATATACCAGCAGAAGTAAGTCGTTTAAAAATGAATATACCAGCAGCTGTACGTCGTTTCATATTGAATATACCAGTAGATGGAAGTAGTTTGATATTGAATATACCGGTAGATGTAAGTCGTTTAATATTGAATATAACAATAGATGTAAGTCGTTTAATATTGAAAATACCAATAGATGTAAGTCGTTTAATATTGAAAATACCAGTAGGTGTAAGTCATTTAATATTAAATATGCCAGTAGATGTAAGTGGTTTGATATTGAATATACCAGTAGAAGTAAGTCGTTTGATATTGAATATAAAAGTAGATGTACGTCATTTAATATTGAATATACCAGTAGAGGTAAGTCGTTTCGTGATGAATACACCAGTAGATGGAAGTCGTTTGGTATCGAATATACCAGGAGATGGAAGTAGTTTAATATTGAATATACCAATTGATGTAAGTCGTTTAATATTGAATATACCAATAGATGTAAGTCGTTTAATATTGAAAATACCAGTAGAAGTAAGTCGTTTAATATTGAATACACCAGTAGATGGAAGTCGTTTGGTATCGAATATACCAGTAGATATAAGTCGTTTAATATTGAATATAGCAATAGATGTAAGTCGTTTAATATTGAAAATACCAGTAGGTGTAAGTCGTTTCATATTGAATACACCAGTAGATGGAAGTCGTTTGGTATCGAATATACCAGTAGATGGAAGTAGTTTGATATTGAATATACCGGTAAATGTAAGTCGTTTAATATTGAATATACCAATAGATATAAGTCGTTTAATATTGAAAATACCAATAGATGTAAGTCGTTTAATATTGAAAATACCAGTAGGTGTAAGTCATTTAATATTAAATATACCAGTAGATGTAAGTGGTTTGATATTGAATGTACCAGTAGAAGTAAGTCGTTTGATATTGAATATACCAGTAGATGTAAGTCATTTAATATTGAATATACCAGTAGAGGTAATTCGTTTCGTATTGAATACACCAGTAGATGGAAGTCGTTTGTTATCGAATATACCAGTAGATGGAAGTAGTTTGATATTGAATATACCGGTAGATGTAAGTCGTTTAATATTGAATATACCAATAGATGTAAGTCGTTTAATATTGAAAATACCAATAGATGTAAGTCGTTTAATATTGAAAATACCAGTAGAAGTAAGTCGTTTAATATTGAATACACCAGTAGATGGAAGTCGTTTGGTATCGAATATACCAGTAGATGTAAGTCATTTAATATTGAATATACCAATAGATGTAAATCGTTTAATATTGAAAATACCAATAGATGTAAGTCGTTTAATATTGAAAATACCAATAGATGTAAGTCGTTTAATATTGAAAATACCAATAGATGTAAGTCGTGTATTATTATGTGCTCATTTTATTCTCCGTTAACTTTACATTGTGAGAATCGTTCCATATTTTACTATTTTGCACACCTTTATATTGCATTCAAGTGCATAAAGGAACTACTTTCTATTGTAACCAAACAATAGACGCAGACGCCAGCACTTTTGATTTGTAAACAAATCATATACACTCGCGTAGTGGGCTGTTTACGTTTTGGTTGATTAAATTTGTTTCTGAATGAAGTAAAGCACATGTGTCGTGGACTGCAACATTGCAGCTGCTTTGGCACCTTCCGTATTAACTTTTTGATACAATGTTTCGGATTTTGGTTAGCTATACAGCTGACGCCAGAAAGTGCCCTTACAAATAACATACAAGTGACAAAGGATGAATTATCTTCTTTAGCTGGTAATAAGAATGGCAAAAAAAATATACTTACAGTTTTACATACTGAATTTCCTCAAAATGTACTTTCTTAGTTCTGCAAATCCGAATTACATGAGCCATGTCATAGGTTCTCAATCTTGATTACACATTTCGAAATTGTACTGTAATTTCAAATATAAGTGCAATTATATCCTCCTTGCGTTATTCTAAATGAAATAAGCATTAAATTCCATAGCGACTTTTTGATAATTGCAATTAAAAAACTTCATAATTTTCCCACATTATGATTTCAAACATTCAATGACAGAAACAGAAACACATTTGCAGATGCAAACACGCTTCTCCCTTGCTTCTTCAATCCGATATATTTCATGTGGAATTGTCACATAAATCCAGTCCATAATCACGAAATTTCGTAGAATCGAAAAAAATATCAAAATCTATTCCTTCCAGATCAAATGGAAAAGTTGTTGCAATGCGCATTCATTCACAATGTGACTCCAAATTTCAATTTTAACTAGACATGGCATTTTCTTTCGAAAGTCATATCGAGCGCGCGACTAAGTCCAAATTTATCTGGGCGGAATTATGTACGCAGTGATAATGTTGTTGTTGTGTAATGATGAATCTGCGCTTGTGTATTTAGTTTGGAATACGGCATAATTTCAGTTACTTTGTTTCTTGTAGTGTATTTTGTTAATATAATTAAGCGATAGGTAAAATAAGAAAATGAGCATATAATAAAAAGTTTACTGCATTTGTATAGGAAAATATGAACTCGTTTTGTCGGATGAATATCCTTCACTCCCATGGTCGTGCCGTATTTACATCCGAAAAACTCGTTCATATTCTCCCTTACAAATGCAGTAACCTATAAATATTGAATATACCAGGAGATGCAAGTCGTTTAATGTTGAATATACCAGTAGAAGTAAGTCGTTTGATATTGAATATACCAGTAAATGTAAGTCGTTTAATAAGGAATATACCAGTAGAAGTTAGTCGTTTGACATTGAATATACCAGTAAAAGTAAGTCGTTTAATAAGGAATATACCAGTAGAAGGAAGTGGTATAGAAGTATGTCGTTTAATATTGAATATACCAGTAGACGTAAGACGTATAGAAGTAAGTCGTTTTATATTTAAAGTACCAGTAGATGTAAGTCGTTTAATATTGAATATACCAGCAGAACTAAGTGGTTTAATATTGAATATACCAGTAGATATAAGTCGTTTAATATTGAATATACCAGTAGATGTAAGTCGTTTAATATTGAATATACCAGTAGATGTAAGTCGTTTAATATTGAATATACCAGTAGATGTAAGTGGTTTAATATTGAATATACCAGTAGATTTAAGTCGTTTAATATTGAATATACCAGTAGATGTAAGTCGTTTAATATTGAATATACCAGTAGAAGCATTAATGCATACTAATTTTTCAATTAATTCCTTGTTCCAGTAACAAGTCTAGCTCAAAATAAAACAGCTCTAATTTTGATTTTAAAAAATACTCCTCAGAAACCCTCCTGTTTCTCCATTGGACATGTATAGCATCAACTTTTTCGGCTTGTACATTTCCAATAACCTTATTGTGTGACTAGAATCCAAGATCTCCCTTCCAAAACACCATTATTAATTGTAAAAAGAATATTAAAGACTAAGATTTTATGCTTTTATATAAGAAACACAAGACTTTTATCAGTTTTATGTTTTCACACGAAACAACTTTTTTTTTTAGACGTTGATTGTATTATGAAGAATTTCAGCCGCCATGTTGCCAACTGTTTGCTGATGTGGTAGCCTGTCATTTTCAGTAGATAACGTTGCATTAAAATTGTCATTGTTTTGGGTTAGACTTACAACGCTTTCTAAGTTTATCACTCATTTTAGTCTTGTATTTGCTGTTAAACAAATGCATTGTTTTGTTTTTATACAGTCGACTTGCTTGTATTAGTTAGTTTTATGATAATAATATTCGTATCGATGGGTAAAATCTATTTTCTTGCTAAGTGATAATTATGCTTGGCAATTTTTAATTCCTTACCAAAAAAAAAAGTTATACATCGGAAATCATACTATACATTTTATCCAAGATCTGGTCAAGTGAATCATAGCATGTTAAATCTTTTATTACACCTTCAGTAAGTCTTACCATTGCCCCGGGCAATTTTGTTTATTACGCTTCTTTCTTTTTTTTTCATCACATCTTATATAGACACTTTTGACGGTTTCAAGTTTCTTGTCAGCAAAATTTATTCTTCTTAGAAAACAAAAACCTAACGGCAGAATATACATCAGAAAATAATGGTTCTAAAAAGTAATAAACTTTCAAACTAGAGAAAAAATCAAGGGCTTCAACTGACGATCTAACATAATGTACAACTGATGCATTTTACACGAGAATTGATCTACATCTATACTAAATCACGTGGGTGGACCCGTTGACGCTGAAGAAAGGGTTTGTCGACTACTAATGAAGCAAAAAGACCTCATTTCCGTGCCTCTTTGTGTTATGGTGTGAGATTTTTGCGGCAGATTACATGCTCGGATGCAAACTGTTAATTAACCCAATTTTTAATTTATTCTTCGGTACAAATGACCGATTCCCGACTTGCTTCTTTTGCTTGCAGAGACTTAACTGTGCAACAATAACCCTTGGTGTTGACCTCGTTTCACCAGATGGGGCATCCATGCGATGTACACCATCTATATGGATCTAATCATGGATTCCCTGTTCAGATTTAATAATGCAGCGTATCATTGTTTGCTGTTTTCAAGTTCTCTTTTATCTATATTCTCAGAAATAGGTCTCTTTCTTTATGGCGATTGTTCTGATCAACAGGATCTAATTTTGCCTTCTCATTCTGTAGGTTAAGCAGAAAACTATTAGGCTTTAGACTGGTGTCTAAATTATCCATTCCTTCTTAACACTGAACTCAAATCTGCTTCAGCGATGCCAAATAATAAAAAAAATTCTAACCACCCCTTGGTGTGGGGTCTGAAGCCGTAACAACTAGTAAGTAACTAGTATTTTGCCCATAACTCAGGCCACAGACCACCGTACACATTCAAATATTAGCTGACAGTGCTCGTTAATGGACTGACGACTTAATAAGGATACTTATATACTAAATGTATATAAAATATACAATTTCAAAATGAATCAGTAACAAAATATCAAGTAATGACTGTATTTTGTACATCAACAGGTAAATATCACTTACTCTGTTAAGTGTTAAACAACAGTCATTTTAATGGAGTGAATTGAATGCAGTCGTTAACATAAGGGAGAACAATTTTAACCTTCTTGTTTCTATTGTGACCACGATTCAGAAATTTTTTTCACAACGATGTACATTTTAGCATTCAAAACAGTTTTGACATTCTGTTTGCTATGGTGCCCAGGAGGACAGCTGACCCCCACCATCGTTAATCAAGTTTCGATAATATTTTTTTCAATCGAAGTAGTAGTAGGAATGTGCTTTTTTTTCCTTTTTTTTTTTAAAAACAAAAACAAAAAAAGTTATGTCTGCTTGATGAGTAAAATGATAGAAGGTCTCACCTTACAGTAATTAGGTTCATTCATATATCGACCATCTAAGTTACATGGGTACGTTTTTGTCATATTTGTGACAAATCAACCGAGAATTTGACATAATAAATCCCTCTTTCAGTAAAACACCAAAATAAAATGCCGATTTGTCTGATATAGGGTTTAACGCCATTTTCAGCACAATATAGACTATAAATGGCGGCCAGTATAAATGCTGGAGGAAGAACCCAGGAAAACCCCAGAAAGAACCAACGATCCACGAGAAACTTACTGGCAAGCTTTCTCACGTACCCACATTGGCCGAACTCGAAACTCGAACCCACGCAGACAGAGGCAAAATGGCAGTGATTAGTAATAGTGAGCGCTTTAGACCACTCGGCCACTCAGGGCCATGAAACGCAGAAATATGTTGATTATTTAATTGCATTTGCTTCCAGTCACGTAAGGCGATCGACAGACCGTGTGTACAAAACTTTAGAATGCGTGTTTATTATAAGTGTTTATTATAACGTGGCAAACTCCACTGTGTATTTTCCCTCATCATAAAATCATGTACTAAATCCTGTTGAAGATTATATAATTAAAACAACTGATGGCTTATGCATTACTGTTATCACCCTGAAATGTATTTATTGAACTGATTGCGGAGCGTTTACATGGTATATCCACTAGTCACGATTTAGAACCCTCCCATCTTTAACATCAGCGAAGTGGACTGTGCAAAGATTGCTTTATTATTCGCGCGTTTTCACCGCTGACTGTACTCCGAACGTTAATTATTGTAGGGGCCGGTTTGTTTAGTAAGATACTGTTACTAACAGTAGTACATCGGTCTTTAGATATAGGTTTTAATAGTCGCTCATGGCTTTTCATTCAAGACTCTTCCAGACACTCTGGGCATGTTCATAAAAAAGTTTCTCGGTTATACATGCGCAGCATCCTTGGCTGTAATAGTCCTTTTTCAGTAGAAGCTGTGTTTATTCCAATCATGCCTCGAGGCATCTGTTCATTGACTGGATACTGTCAACAAAACTGTAACCGCCAAGTGAGAACATTATGTTTTCCCCTCGTTGTTTGGAATAGCACTTAACTTTTCGTCGATGCTGTTTCGATCAAGTGGTCATCGGAGCCTTGCAGAATATGAATCACAGCTGGCACTTTTATTTTTTCTGGGAAGATGCGCAGCTTGAGTTTTTATGCTTGATAGGCAAAATCCTTGGTATTTTTCGGTAATGTGGCAGTGGTCTTGCGTTTGATCATGGTCAAGTTTCTTGCCTCAGACTTGGCACTTGCTGAAAATCCATACAGTCGACATCACTCAACACCATCTCTGCTGGATTTCGGATCACCTCTATGATTTATTCTAATTCACTTTTGAGGCTGTGGATGAAAGTGGAGACAGCCTCATTGTCTCGGTATAATACTGACTTTTGGATACAATGTCATAGCTGACAACCATATTTCAAAAGCTAACATGGAACCCGGTTAATCATTATCTGCACGCTGCTTTTACTCAGATTGCTGATAGGGCCTTCAACTGGAAATTTGAAGGCATCGCAATCACATAAACATGCCACTGGTGATTTTGATTTCAGAAAGCTTGAAAGTGTTTACGCTTCCTTCCTTCCATAAAGGCCGCAGATATATATCATCTTGTCCCACTCAGTCACATTATCCTGACACTAGGCTGACCAGTCCTAACACTAAGTTCTTAATGCTGAGTACCAAAAGAGGCAGTTGCTAGTACCATTTTTATAGGTCTTGGAATCTGCGACCTCCCACATCCGAAGCGGACGCTCTAACCACTTAGGCACACAGAAGCGGTCGATTTTATTTTGCTGTAATTACCTAAAGCTGTATGCCAATAATCTGTCTTGCCTGAAACTCACTAATAACGTTATTTAAACGTCTTCATGTTCTGTTTTCTGCTCCCTTTATGACTTTTGCTGCATGGTTGCCTCCATACCTACCACATATCCTATAATCATGCCACATTTCAGCACCACACTTTCAACATTGGTAAATTCTATATCATATTATAAACTCTTAATTACACAATACTCACCAACACAGTTTTTTCCCACCGAGGTCTTTATTTCCTACCTTCAGACAAAGGCACTAATTTTTACTTTGAAACACCATGTCTGTCTGAAGTATTAATCACATCTGCAACACTTGGGGTATTGATAACATAGTGGTTTCCTGGGTTGGGGTTCTGAGGTCAATGCCTTCTTGGGGAAGGGGGATAAACAATATTTTGTTTGCATCTACTTTTTTATGGCCTGTAAATCTTTGCTTACGTCCACCAAACTTTTCTGCAGCTTATCGCGTTGGCCACTAAAAATTTTGACACTAGCTTCCAGCCCTGACACTTTAGATCACGTGTCTTTCAGACGATTGTGCATTTCACTTACAGTAATAAACATTTTCTGAGATAACTTCGTCCATAACCTTAAAATAATCCAGCTTCTTCTAGATGATTTCCAGACTTATAAGTTTACATTCAATTCATGACAGTTTTGATAAATAAAATATCCATATTCTATCTTTGTTCTGGTTAGTGTGATGAATTTGGACATGGTTTACATCTAAACTTAAGCTTGAACATGGATTAGACCTCCTTGTGTTTGTGGTGGATGGGGTAGGGTGGTGTCCGAATTTTCAAACTACTAAGATGTGTAGTTCATATTGAAATCAATCGGTGTCAGTAAATCAAAAACAATCTTAATTTCAAAACCAGAATTGTTCAAATCATCCAAGGATTGAAATGTCACATGTAATAATCCTGACTCAATACCTAGAAGTTTGGAGGTGGGGTGGAAGATGCTTCGTTCCCATAAGTTACTTTATTAAGTTCTCTGTTGTTTCGCATCATGCTTTCAAACATCTCCACAAGATATCAGGAGAGAGCGATACTCAGATAAGTTCAAATTCAGTTGAAAAAAACAATTAAGGGCTATTGACAAAGCGAACAAGCTCCATGGAATGAAGGATGTAGCCAAATATCATGTATAGAGCGTAATTAGTGGGAAGCGCAACATTATTTTTACAAAAATGTCAATGGAATGTACAGGTTCAATTTGTTTTGCGGAAAAGGTATGTACAAGGCAATTTGGTATTGCATTTTACGCGCAGTAAATAACAGTATAGAGATAGAACTGATTAATTGCATTGCAATTATCGTGTTGGATAAAGACCAAACAAGATGCAACGAGCGTTACATTTTTTGCGCTTTAGGCCTGATCTACGCCGGATGTGGCAAAAATTCCTATGTAATGTAATTGAGACTGCCATATTTTTTTCAAGTTTTTATTAACAGAAAATAAAAGGTACATGTAATACGTATTTGAACTACATATAGTCCTAAACAATAATTTTTTGTCACAGAGAGAGAGAGAGAGAGAGAGAGAGAGAGAGAGAGAGAGAGAGAATTTTCAAATTATATCAACTTATCAGACATGAAGTGATGTTACATATTATAAAAACATTATACGCTGTAATGTACATCATGCTATAATAATGCATCTGAATCACAACAAATGTTTGGTAGTTACTGGTGGAAAAATGGCCCCCACTAATCAAAAATGAACATAACTATTTTTTTCGTTTCCGATTTAATTGCAATATAATTTTCTAAATTATAATGGTCTTTAAGAAAAATTTCAATCCCTCTAATCTAGGCACGCTGCTTTTCATTAATTATATATATATTAATTTGTGTTTATTTTATTTAGCTAGGAGAAAACAAAAAATACAAAGGTTGCTCATATATTTCACCTGCACTTGTATATCCCAATATTACAGTCTTTGCACTTGGCACCTTATCTATGTTCACTTTATTCCAAATCCAGTGGGACGCACCATTCCACAGCCCGTTACACATTACATTCTCAAAACAAATGCAGTATTTTTAGCGGGAAATATTTACAAAAAAGTACATATATCAGTATCAGAAAATTTTATTTTTAGAGAAAATGAATTCTTGCTAAAATTATGTGAATAGTATGAAATTGAAATTATTGTAATTTTCAGCTTCCTTTTATTTTAAGAACTTTAGCATATATGTTAGGCCAGACATCCATATTCCAAATGAACGTTTTATTTCATTTCTTTTTGCTAGTTTCACCCTTCATTATTATGAAATACAATTTCCAAATAGAAGAGGATAAATGGTCTGACCGGTGTCGGTACATTCAATAGTAACTTTCTGCATAAGAACTTTACACACTGAATCATAAATTAACAAAGGGAAATTGTGGAAATTCATGCTGAGATTTAACTTACAATGTATCAAAATTCAATAATAGTTCCCTGATCTGTATGCATATCACCAATATAGATTTTAATCAAACTATTTATTATCGAAAACTAGTGCCTTGTTCACCCTATTAAGTGAGTTCAACATTCCAAGAAATGGAATCAAATGCTTTTGCAAAATCCATTAATAATCGTATACACGGAATTGGTAAATTCTGCAATTTGGACGATAGCATATACCATCATTGCATTTCGCCAATATATCTTCCTTTCACAAAACAAATTCGATCGTCATATATTGTTTTATTTAATTAATTCTTTTGGCAATAACATCCTGGTGACAGTTAGTAAACAACACTAGGTAGAAAATTGGGCGCCAGTCCCTCAAGTACTGTTTTGGCTAATCCTCCGTGGGTATGTAAGTTATAGTGACTTTGTCTGAAAACAGTTCTGAATGATTCGGTTGCATATGCTTAACTAATTGTTCTAATTACTAATTACAAATTCTCCAATGTTAATCCAAAAGCCTTTTGTTTTTAAAATTTGCCTTGAAACCATCTGCTCTTGGGCTTTTGATATTTTTCATACTTTTCAAAAGTTCCAATACTTCTGTTTGGATAATTTTGCTTTCTAATCCTTAATATTGCTCTTGGTTAAGCCTAGGAATTTTATTGTTGTTTTAAGGACCAATATGTCTATACCTTCTACCTCTTCTTCCTCATTGTATCAATTATTATAATACACTTATCATCCCTTAGAATATCCTATCGACAAGCAATAATTTCGTTTTAATCTTTAATTAATTTTGTTGTTTTTTTCTTCTACAGTTTCTATTTTCTAAATGGCAAAATTATCTTGTTGGTTTCGCGCCCTCTTTTCTCCATTTTACTTTGGATCCAATAATAGTTCCTCGAAGCTTTTCTATCTCATACTCTCGAGCGCTTTTTGTAGACTCCAATATTCTAATTTACAAGGTTGCATGGAACCATTCTCCAAGAATTGCATTTGTTTTACAAATTCTTTTCTCCATTTAAATTTACACTTCTTTTTATATGAATCATCGAGATGTTTTTCCAAAGAATTTCCATCGACAATGTATCTAGAAAGAATGAATCTGATGACATTGTCAATCTTAGTTGCCTCATAATCAGGTGAAGCATATTGTTAATTTACTTTCTTCATGAAGTTTTTAATTTAATCAGTATACCTTTTATCATCCAGTAAGCTATTATTAAACTTCCACTAACATTTACCCCTTATAAGATTATTTAAATTTAAATGCAATATTATCATGGAGTGGTCGGCCTATAACTTGGTTCAATTTTTACTTTACCTATTTTTGGCGGAAGCGATTCAGAAACAGGTAAGGTATCCAATCTAGCTTGTTTTAGGGGACTTTTCTTCTCCATGTATATCTCTTTAATCTCGTAGTTAATGTTCTAAATGGATCAACAAGGCCAAAAGTTTCCTTATACGTAATACTGAATTCTAGCATTATTTGTATGTCTATAATACTATTAATCTAATTCTGGTCCCCTCATAATAGTAGTCTTATTTGCATATTCATATATATAATTTTGATATATTTTTTTCATTCTGGATATTCCTTATTTGGCCCATATACGTTTATTAAAGAGAAGTTCTTTTCACCTATCTTAAGGTCTAATGCAATCATATTACCATGAGGATCCTTTTTACATTCTTTTTTTTATCATACTAGACAAGCCCAGCCCTGGGGCAAGGCGAACGAGGCAACCGCCTTGGGCCCAGCGCTTTCAGGAAATCAACTCCGCAGTGCAATTTGTTTGCTTGGGGCCCTGCTCATCTCGCTTGCTGTTTATGGCCCTGCATGCTGCCTTGGGCCCCGCACATCCTTCTAGGGCCGGACCTGATACTCAAAGTTGATGCTGAATTGACTTCAAAGTCCTCGAGAGTATGACCTTTGACTTAAAACAATTTCAACTGTACACATGCCCATTTAGTGATTTTAAAGGAGACTGTACGGCTAGTATTGATTATAACATATATTAGCCACAGGCGTAATTAGTATATGTACGGAAATGACATAAATATATGCTTTTTCTGCGTCTCTATTCTTACACTGCTATTAATCACACATTGTACATTCAGCTTTAGGTCATGTGTTTGCAATCTAAGAAATTTTACCTGTCGTTAGCGCTCTTACAACTATTAAACTTTGTTTCCTCATCAATGTAAAAAGCTAAAACTTTTTTGCGGAAGTCAGTGATATAATGTTAGGTGTTTGATTGATGAAGTGTGTCTTTATGTAAAATTAAAAAAGAATGCGTATAACAGCATTTTAATAATTGCATGGAATTCATTATTTTAACATATGTAGGAAGGAGAAATTTCACAATAAGACATACGAAGGACCAGATATTCGTCACCACAGAGAGGGAGAGACGACAATTTAAAATTGCATATGTCTGTTGCACTTTTGCACGGTACATTAAAGTGTTAAGCTTTAATTATTTTGCACTGGAAATTCAAATTTTAAGCTTAAAATACTCAAAAAACTATTTGTCCTCAAATTATCACAATTATAACGACGAAATATTTTTGAACTATGCCCCTTCTATATTTTTTTTTTTTTTTTTGTCCTCTAAGGAAAGGTGTAGACCATCCAAACTTTATGAACTACGTTATTTCTTTTACGTATGGTCATATCTAAAATATGATCTGGATTTGTCGGAGTTAGAATTTAGTGTGATAGAGCATGTACCCTGCACTATAAAATAATAGTCTTCAGAAGGGAATGTGATATTTGCCATGTTGATTTGCTGCGTAATGTGACTCATACCTGTCAAGAATAAAAAATTATGAAATATATGCATTCGCTTTTTTTTTCTTCTTATTTTTGTGGTGTTATAATGACGTCATTGATCAATAATTATTTATTAGGCCAAATTTTGGATGTGGAACATATAAATGATAACTTCCCATCATCAGCTATAAAAGATCACCTTCTTTTGTACAGGCGACATACCTATATTGTTATGCTGCCTGTCTATCATTCTTTGATCAAAGTACCCAACGAAAAGTCACCAATACTTTTCGCCTAATGCTGGACGGCGCCAATGAACTACTGGGTATCTTGATTGATTCCTTGTACAGAAGGTTTTGCAGAACATTAGAAACGACTAACCGGAAGACAAATACTACATGCACGCCATCTGCAAGATTTATGTGTGCGTGGGTCTACCGGTTTAGTATTTCTTTTCCTGCTTACATTCATCATAATGACGTTGAGCTTATTTCTGATTGGCCGGCAATGTCATCAACAAATGTATCTGTTGTCTTCCTGAAAAAAATTCAAACAATTTTCTTTCGTTAGATCTTGTGTTTTGTAACTCTGAAGTGTTCTTTGACGTGCCATAGACGTGAGGGTTTTAAAAAATCATTGTCAATTGTAATTTCACTGACAGAAATCGTACACAGAATTTTAACTTTATGGGTCTGCATTCTTACACTTTCGTGAATTCGGCCTTTGCTCCTTACTGTTAGATAAGTACGATCCAGAATCGATTGGGAAGAAATATCCGCGTTCAAGTTGTTCTGTCTGTTTCTAACAAAATAGAAACTTACAGCAGAAAAGACGTAATTGGTAAACAAACTAATAAGCATATACGGGACTGACGTAAAGGACATAAAATCCATATGTTGCCTTCTTGTTTGTACAGGCCAGATATCAATAATATTCAACCATAGTGTATGTATATTGGTGGATGATGGCACCAGTGAACTACGGGATGTTTTGACTGATTTTCCATTTCAGAAAGCTTTACAAAACATCAGAAACTAATGTAACCTTTTCTCTGTTTTACATTAATCTTAAAGTTGCTTTTTTTCTCACTGGCTGACATTGTCACTGCGAGCTTGACCTATAGCCTTCCTGAAACAAAAAGAAATAACGAACAACTTTCTATTGCTGATTTGGTTTTTTGTGACTCTGAAGTCCTCTTTGAACTGTCATAATCGTTCAAATCAGATTTTAAAATAATCAATGCCAGTTGTAACATCATCTCAAATTGCGTTTCTTGCACTGTTCACTTACCTGTGTTGACCTCAAATAATTCTTCATTTGTATTCCGGTAGTCTAAAGCATTCCTTTTATGTCTCGGGTTAAGACGGGGCGCTGTTACATTCGCGTATTTTGGACATTCCACAGTGCGTGAATTATTGGAATTTTACAGAGATAATATGAACATCAGCGATGTGTCTCCTTATATTGTGTTTATTTAACAACAGTCTCGTCTTTCTTGTCATCTGATTGGTAGTCTTATCAATGAATTTAATACAAATTTACTCTTGTTATCTACTATTTCCCCCTCATCATTGTTCTTATTCATTTTGTTATCTTTTTTGAATATATATATATATATATATATATATATATATATATATATATATATATATATATATATATATATATATATATATATACACACATTACATTTTAATAGAACCAAATCTCTCGATATGTTTATCACTTTCTTGTATAAACCATTCCCTCCCTCTTGATGACCCTGTTTTTCTACAATTTCTCCTAAAAATCGAACCATTTTCTGGAATACAACCCTGTCATATCACATTAATCGGTCTTTCCCAAGTTTCCGACTTTTAAGTTATCTTTATTTAACAATCCTTATTCGGCTTGTTGCCTTGTAAAGTTTACTCATGTTTGAGGAAAACAGCAGCAGCAGCAACAACAACAACAACAAAAACAGCAAATATCCCCCACCAGAAAATAAATGACAAAGCGAAGCTTCCAGTTGCTATAGCGCAAAATAAGGAGAACAATTGGTTTTCATCTCAAAATACTTTAAATTACGAGCGTGAAGGAGATTTTCATGGATGTAAACTCCCACACTATTCATGACTTCAATATACATACAAATGGTTGTAAACTTCAACACGATCCATGACTTTAATATGCAAATGGATGTAAACTGCCACACGATCCATGACTTTAATGTGCAAATGGATGTAAACTCCGAACACGATCCAGGACTTTAATATACAAATGGATGTAAACTGCATCATGATTTTAATGTACAAATCCTGTACAATATTTGATTCATATTTTCATCGTATCACGTTGTAAATACACATTCTCTTCTGGAACAGTTAGTAGCTAATAATAAATGTTGTTCACTTCCGATCTCTTGTCGCGTCTATACGAATCATTATATTCCATATTAGGCTTTACTTCCTAGAGAATTAGATGCGGTTACCCCCAAAGAACACTGCACACAACAACTGACTTGCTTTATCGCTTTATTAGAAATAGCTATCTAAGTGCTTTACTAAAAGAGAATATATTACATTCAAACTATTTTAACCTTGATGATGACAGCAGTAAAAACTAAAATGATGTGAAAACATTAATATACACTCACTGAAGATCGACCGGACGTTTGTGTTTCAAAACTAAAACTAAAAGGCATCATGTGACTGAATTGTTCGCGTTGAATTTCTATTTAAGAACAGGGAACCCCTAGGTATACCTGAGTTCGATTTTTTTATCCAACGCGGTCTTCAGGCAAAACAACACATCTTAGTCTATTCTTTAGCATGCTTTTAATTTTGGCGCATTTTCAACATTTTGAAGCAGGGAAAAACACGTGCACAGTAAAATCCATAAAAATATCTGGACTAATGCTAATTAAAAGGACTCTCGTCTGGTCATTTCATTGGGACTAATGCTAATTTAAATGACTTATCTGGTTATTTAATTGGGACTAATGGTTATTTAAAGGACTCTCATCTGGTTATGTCATGGTTTCCTTGGTTGGCTGCTCAGGAATATAAAGGGCAATTCCCTAGTATTGCGCTATACTCTTTCGCTACTCACCTGTCTGATTTAATGCGCATGTCAGATGTCAGTTCATGTACAAAAAATAGACATCCCTGTGAGACAGCCGTGAAACATAGAATACTATGACGCTATAGTTGTATACGCTAAGCGTGTATATGCGTGCAGACATGTGGAGAGACATCTTTTTTAAAAAAAAAACATATTTTACTGGACGTGTATAACCTCCTTACTAAATCCAAGAACACAAGACAAGACGCAACAGAGAAACGTCGAGCTAAAGGGGCTATTAAAAAATCAGTAAGATACCTAAAACATACATTGGGTGAAAATTTGAAATGTGTCCTTTACAGTGATCAAACGTTTATGTGTGGCTGAACGGTCTAAAGTATAAAGGAAACTAGCACGGCATTGCTGAGGGGTCAGATTACAAACCGCACGAGTTAGCACCTTGTGTTGATTGAGAGAAGGGAAGTGGGTCTTATGCAAGGGTGTCCACAAAATTGGGGGGGGGGATATATAGTGGTCGGCTAGTAGACCAAAACATGTTTAGAGGTGAAATCCGGGTGAGGAGTCTTGCCTCCTATGTGCGGGCGGCCATGGTCTTATCTAGATTATATATTTCACTGACATAAAATCGAGCTTATGTGCTACCCCCCTCCCCTCCATTTCCCAACATTTCTAGACTTTACAAATTGTTTTATTTCATATTTCAGCCGGCAGCAGTATATTATTTGGACTCCAATAACACCTTGTACAGTCTAGAATTTTTCTTCCCTTGTTTTTTCATAATAAAAACGTTTCGCCAGCTTTGAAGCTATATCGGCAATAATTTAAATAAGGCTGTATTTATCTTGCATGGTATTGTGTGACATCACACCGTTTTTCTGACAACGGCTCATATAATGTGTGTATTTAGCTAAAAGTAAACGTGATTGGGACATAGGGGCTCGTATCGTTGCTTACAATTTACCTGTCATACATGTACTATATAATAACTTCAAGGGAGGACACTTCTATACTTTCTCGCTCGACCTATTTAAGAATAAACGCTGATATTTCAAGCTAAGCTTTGCAAAGCCTAATAAATTTGGTACCGATATTTACCTCAGACATTCGACTGTGTATCCCTATCCAAAGTTTGACTTAATATCATACCTTTAAGGAAAGCCAGACCATTTTCCCACGCTACCGCTCCACATGGCCCTGATCGCGCCCGCTTAATATGCAAGTAAAACCCACCTGAATGGAATACTGTCTTCTCATTGCTTAAAAGAAAATGACGTCCAGCATTTATTTATAACTTATTTTCAGCTGGCCAATGAGAAGGCCGTATTCCATTCAATATACCGGTATAACGATATGGCCACAGTAGACTGCTTTGGCCACACAAAAAACTGGTATGGCTTTTACAACAAAAAAAAAAAAAACAACAAAAAAACACAACCGGTATGGCCACATTATACAGGAATAACCACTGTATACCGGTATGGCCACATTATACTGGCATGGACACATAATACCCGTATCGCCACAGTATATCTGATTGGTCACATTATACCGGTGTGGCCACATAATACAGGTATCACCACTATGGCCATGGAATATAGATATCACCACTGTATGGCCACAGAATACCGGTATGACTACAGAATACCGGTATGGTCACAGAATTCCCGTATGGTCACTGTATAGCGGTATGGCCACAGAATACCGATATGGCCACTTTATACCTGTATGATCACATAATATCGGTATTATTATTTTTTTGTACGATGTGAAAATGTGAACAAAAACTTTTTTTAAAATTATATTATAACTGAGTGATTGGTAGGCTACAATGTAATATAATGATGGAAACTTGCATCTTCAGAATCAAGCAGGAAGCCGCTCGCTGAAAGGAAGTTTTATTAATAATAAATAAATAAATAAATAAATAAATAAATAAAATAAATAAATAAATAAATAAATAAATAAATAAATAAAAACAGTTATTAAATAAAGATTAAAAAACAAATCAAAGACAATTATTAGGTACTTAGAAAGAGAAAATGTTCCTGTAGGTTATGATTTTTTTGTTTTTGTTTTAATCGCTTGTAACATAACAGTGTTATAGGGCCAGGAACTCTGGATCTAATCAAGGTACTTGGGTCAAACTGCTTTAAACATGTTTGCATTTTTATTGATCATGAACTTTTTTTGTAAAGCACGGTACCGGCGTTCCAGAGTTCTGATCACGTTGACAGTCAGAGAGAGAGAGAGAGAGAGTGGAACGTGAGAATTTTATCAAACCGAAACGTGTGTAATTGTATCATGAAAATGACAGCATTGTTTTTCAACAATAGTGCCCTGTCATCAGTGTTTTATGAATTCGTATATTATTTAAATATAAGCATGATCTAAACATCGCCTGACCGCAACAGATATTATCATGACGATTTCACACGTTTGCTTCGGGGAGTTGTCTTTTGTACCGTAAACGGCTTGTATCATGAACCATGTGGTAAACCACACACGTGGACTGCTACGTTCACTTAGTGCACAACCAGTGAATTTCCCTATATATCCCCAGGCACAACAACTTATTACACTTACCAAAACACTTATGCTTGTAATACATGAGAATACTAAATTATACCACAATATTTATATGCAAGTTCTTCATAAATATTTTGTATTTCATAATTCGGCTCAGAGATATTTTGCGGTTTGCTGACTCGTCAGTTTTGAAGATGAGTAGTAAATATTAGCGTACCAGAATAAATACTTAGTATCAGAACAAAAACTATTCAAGGAATTTGACAGGACTCGCCTTTTCGAGGATTGCATGATTAAAGAATTAAATTTGAATTAAGAGAGAGCGAGAGGTTGTTTTGTCTATTGCACTGTCTGTATGTCTGTACTGTCTGTATGTCTGTACTGTCTGTATGTCTGTACTATCTGTATGTCTGTACTATCTGTATGTATGTCTGTACTATCTGTATGTCTGTACTATCTGTATGTCTTGTACTGTCTGTATGTCTGTACTGTCTGTATGTCTGTACTGTCTGTATGTCTGTACTGTCTGTACTATCTGTATGTCTGTACTGTCTGTATGTCTGTATGTCTGTATGTCTGTACTATCTGTATGTCTGTACTGTCTGTATGTCTGTACTGTCTGCATGTCTGTACTGTCTGTATGTCTGTACTGTCTGTATGTCTGTACTATCTGTATGTCTGTACTGTCTGTATGTCTGTACTGTCTGTATGTCTGTACTGTCTGTATGTCTGTACTATCTGTATGTCTTGTACTGTCTGTATGTCTGTACTATCTGTATGTCTGTACTGTCTGTACTGTCTGTATGTCTGTACTGTCTGTATGTCTGTACTATCTCTCTCTCGTAAAATAGTAAATGGATTAGCCTTCTTTCTATTTACATGATTTGAGAAATTAGCCATCAATAAATATTCACCATATTTGGATAAAATTATTACCGAAGATGGAGCCAACTATTCGACAAGGAGTTTTCTTGCATGTTTTAATTATTATAGATCTAGAGTGGTAGAATAATGATCATTTTCAATATCAAGACAATTGTCTTCAAAATAATTTAGTTTAGGTTTATTAGTTTATGTTGAATAAAATAAATAGTTTCAGATCCATTAAAATTGTTCTTGATTTGCCAGGATGTATGATACGAAAACCTTTGTTTAAGGAAAACTAAAACCACTTGTTTTGATTGAATAATATGCCCTTTTCATCTCTTCCCATTTTTAATTTGTTTCTGAGACAATACAACAAAACTCATTATTTTAATCTAAATATTTCTAACGATACTAAATTTCGTTCCTTGCAAATTATAAAACATGCCGGAAATTTAGAGAAAGTGAAGCCTTACATCAAAATCTGCACAAAAATCAAACACCATGAAGTACCATTCCATTTAATCAAGACCATGAAGTACCATTCCATTTAATCAAGACCACGAAGTACAATCCCATTTAATTAAAGCCATGAAGAATGTACAATCCCACTGAATCAAGATCATGGAGTAAAATCCCCTTTAATCAAGACCATGAAGTAAGATCCCATTGTATCAAGACCATGAAGTACCATTCCATTTAACCAATACCATGAAGTACCATTCCATCTAATCAAGACCATGAAGTACAATCCCATTTAATTAAAGCCATGAAGAATGTACAATCCCACTGAATCAAGATCATGGAGTAAAATCCCCTTTAATCAAGACCATGAAGTAAGATCCCATTTAATCAAGACCATGATGTACAATTCCCTTTAATCAAGACCATGATGTACAATCCCATTTAATCAAGACCATGAAGTACAATCCTATTTAATCAAGACCATGAAGTACAGTCCCATTTAATCAAGACCACGAAGTTCAGTACGATAGAAGAAAACAATGAGGTACAGTCCCATTGAATCAAGACCATGATGTACAATCCCATTTAATCAAGACCATGAAGTACAGTCCCATTTAATCAAGACCATGATGTACAATCCCATTGTATCAAGACCATGAAGTACAGTCCCATTTAATCAAGACCATGAAGTACAATCCCATTTAATCAAGACCATGAAGTTCAGTTCCATTTAATCAAGACCACGAAGTTCAGTACAATAGAAGAAAACAATGAGGTACAGTCCCATTGAATCAAGACCATGATGTACAATCCCATTGTATCAAGACCATGAAGTACAGTCCCATTTAATCAAGACCATGATGTACAATTCCCTTTAATCAAGACCATGAAGTACAGTCCCATTTAATCAAGACCACGAAGTTCAGTACGATAGAAGAAAACAATGAGGTACAGTGCCATTGAATCAAGACCATGATGTACAATCCCATTTAATCAAGACCATGAAGTACAGTCCCATTTAATCAAGACCATGATGTACAATCCCATTGTATCAAGACCATGAAGTACAGTCCCATTTAATCAAGACCACGAAGTACAATCCCATTTAATCAAGACCATGAAGTTCAGTTCCATTTAATCAAGACCACGAAGTTCAGTACAATAGAAGAAAACAATGAGATACAGTCCCATTGAATCAAGACCATGATGTACAATCCTATTGTATCAAGACCATGAAGTACAGTCCCATTTAATCAAGACCATGAAGTTCAGTACGATGGAAGAAAACCATGAGGAATCAAGACCATGAACCACTATAAATTGAATCAAGACCATGAAGTACAATCCCATTGAATCAAGACCATGAAATACTATCCAGTTGAATCAAGACTATGAATTTCTATCCCATTTGATCAAGACCACGATTTACAATCCCACTGAATCAAGAACCATGAATTTCTATCCCATTTAATCAAGACCATGAAGTACAATGCCATTTAATCACGACCATGAAGTACAATCCCATTTAATCACGACCATGAAGTACTATCCCACTGAATCAAGACCAATAACTACTATCCCACTGAATCAAGACCATGAAGTACTTTCCCATGTACATTGGTTATTAAATACAGGAGTTTTAATTTTTAGATGAATTTATGTCAAGATTAATTCAAATTTTATCTCTAAAATAAAAATGCTAAATACATCAAAATCGGATGCGAATTGTGTCCGCAAAGGACGTTAGAAGTCCAAACTCATTCATTCCAGTTGGCAAAGGACGCTAGACAAAACAAACTCATTCATTCCAGTTAGCAAAGGAAGCTAAAAGTTAAAACTAATTCATTCCAGTTAGCGAAGGCGCTAGACAGTCCAAATGCATTCATTCGAGTTAACAAAGGACGCTAGAAGTCCGTATTCATTCATTCCAGTTAGCGACGGACGCTAGACAGTCCAAACGCATTCATTCCAGTCATATGTCTCGTTCTCTTACAAGTTGAATACGACGAAATTCTTGTTACATCTTCCCGGATTATCTTCATGTCTTACTCATAAATTGTAGATCTGAATTTCCAAACTAGAGTTGTTAGTGAGCAGGACCTCACAAGATAGCATCCACTTCTGCGACACCAGTCAGTTTTTTGAGAATTGTCAACTAGCCACAGAATGTAGATCCTAACCTAGTTTTGATATGCGACATAACTGATTTTCAGTTTGCTCTTGACATGCGTGCTTCAAGGTAATGGGTTAAAAAGGTATTATAATTTGAACACACGCCATTTGTAAGTAATATTTAAAATACAGGAGAATAGAAGATCATAATGATCCAATTTGAATTTGAAATGTGATGCATTCCTAGCGTAATACGTGGGTTACTAAAAGATTTTAAAATCTGAGCACATCAGCCTATTTAAGTAGTTTTCAGAATCCTGGAAATTTGTGAAATACTATAATTCTAAGAAGCATACTTACTGTACTTTTTATAGCAACAGGTTTTGGCAGTTGAACCACAAAATAATTGTTAGAACTTTTTTTCTGGTACTAAATAGTAGGTCATAGTGACCAAGTACTGGTAAGCAACACATATCCATCCCATGTACTGGTCTAAGAAATGCATCTCAAACAGGGAGGTCGGACATATTTTGAAAGCAATTATGAAACGTGTTCTGAAAAATATATTGTAGCGACTATGTCCTTGAAAGAAAAAAAAACTCCCTTCTTAAGTTGCATTCTAAATAGACTTTAGGTTGCATTATACTAATTTTTAGCATTGTATCATATATAACTAATTTAAGAAATTGTGAAAACATTGTGGAAAGTTAAATACATTGATCCTGTTTTTGTGTCTAACATATGCTCAACCCAATATGCACACATATTTCAAGTTTCATGAAAAGATGTTTTAATATATAGGAGTTAACAGTTCAGACTTAAAGGATAAACAAATTTCAAGCAATGTATTATGAACTCGAAATTAGGTCACAGCAATCTAGTTCTTGTAAGTAACATACATTCATCCTTTAGTCCCAGTCTGACGGCAATAGATCAGTGGCGTCACTCGGGTTGGTGTCATCCAGTGCGGTAGCTCATTTTGTCACCCCCATGGTCCTCCTTCCGTAACAGACCATACAGAAACCTTAGTAATGTCATTCTGGTGTCACCCCCTCTGATGGTGTCACCCGGTGCAGTCCGCATCCCCCTAGCGACGCCACTGCTGTGCCTGCTAGTCATGTATTTGACTATGATCGGTTATCCGCTTATGAAATCCGACTAGACCGAGCAGTGTGTGCTCTGTAAAATTTGCAATTTTTCATTTTGGTGTCACCCCTCCGAGATGGTGTCACCCGGTGCGGTCCGCACCCCCCGCACCCACCTAGCGACGCCACTGCAATAGATGACTAGGTTTGGTTCTCAGTATATTCTGGAAAAATGGCACAGTGACCCAGATTTGGCGCACAAGACACGCTCATTCCAAGTTCACCCATACGATAAGTTTAATGTTGACAAGTAAAATAGTATAGGAAAATCGACATAAACAAGGAAGACAGATATATGGACACGCACAGATGGACAAAGTAAATCCCATGTAGCGTCCATTTTTTGACGTGAAAGTAGAGCTGGATACAGTTTTGTACCACCGTATACCGCTGTATTTCTGAACGTACCTCGGTATTTCTATACGTACCGCGATACGTACCAGGATTTACCGCACTTATGTTAGGGACCAACAATTTAACGGCCTGGAGAAGGGGCCTGAGACTTTTTTGAGAAAATATCCGTCTGTAAATGACTGGAAAATTTACTTCTCTGATTTTTAACAAAATGACACCATACTGTAGGTATTATATTAGTTGGAAGAGAAAAAAAATTTATATTCAGATAAAAGAAAATACAATATCTCAAAAATCTAAAAACTGTTACTAAAATTTGACGATAAAAACTTCCACTATAGTTGATACCCTGTGAAAAACATTATGCTGATTTTAGACAACATGTTGGTAAAAACTGGAAGTGTTGACACTTCATCCTACAATTTACCATGTAAGATTCAAAGAGAGAAATAACGTAAGATTCAAAGAGAGAAATAACATAAGATTCAAAGAGAGAAATAACGTAAGATTCAAAGAGATAAATAACATAAGATTCAAAGAGAGAAATGACGTAAGATTCAAAGAGAGAAATAACGTAAGATTCAAAGAGAGAAATAACGTAAGATTCAAAGAGAGAAATAACATAAGAATCAAAGAGAGAAATAACGTAAGATTCAAAGAGAGAAATAACGTAAGATTCAAAGAGAGAAATAACGTAAGATTCAAAGAGAGAAACAACATAAGAATCAAAGAGAGAAATGACGTAAGATTCAAAGAGAGAAATAACGTAAGATTTAAATAGAGAAATAACGTAAGATTCAAAGAGAGAAATAACGTAAGGTTCAAAGAGAAAAGTACGGCTCCCCTAAAAATCATAGGATGATTCTCTGTCCTACAAAAACACATGTACTTAACACATTACCATACGCTAGTAAATAACTAAAAAAATTAATGTTTTTGTTTGTTGTTTTAATCGAAACTTCGATTTGGCCCGAATATCTTTCACAACATCACACCACGTGTCAAGTGTGTGATTAAACGGTCATAAAATAAATGTAGTCATAATTTGTAATATTCAAAATTACATTGTATGATTAATAAAAGCTGTTAAAAAATAATAATCTTTCAAAATATTTTGTAAAAAAAAAAATAAAACATGCTGAATATATTATTAAATTCATAAGATTACTCGGGAATTTGTTTGCAATATTTAGGGACGGAAGATATCGAAAAACAGGTATAACGAAAAAGGACCGTGGTAAGTACCAACGGAAAAAATACTGCGGTAAACTGATATACCGATAGAACGAAAAAGACCATGGTACGTACCAACGAAAAAATACTGCGTTAAACTGGTATCCGATACAACAAGAAGGGACTTTGGTACGTACCAACGGAAAAAATACTGCAGTAAACAGGTATACCGATACAAAGAAAAAGGACAGTGGTACGTACCAACGGAAAAAAATACTGCGTTAAACTGGTATACCGATAGAACGAAAAAGGACCGTGGTACGTACCAATGAAAAAAATACTGAGATAAACTGGTATACCGGTAATACCATGCACCTTTACACGAGAGTATAAAGAGGAAATATTTTGAACAGAAAACAACTCTTGAATAATGTATGTTATTTAAGGGTTGCCCCCTTTTCAAAAGATGAAGTGGTTTGAACAGCGTAAATAAAAAGTTATTTAAAAACAAATGAAGTAATTTGAATAAGGTAAATCAAAACAACACTTTAGAAAATAAAGCTAATATATGGACGCTGTAGCAAGGTAACCGGGTTGGATTTTGCATTTATAACAGTACACTTTTGATGGTGATACAAATACAACATTTAATGATGAATGATTTGAATGAGAAAAATAATTGTGATTAATTCGTGCGTGTATAAGATCCAAATATTGGACACATTAACATAATCCACACGAACCTAATAATGCAACAAATGAAAATACAAATAAATGACCTTACACAGTACAAGGGCAAGAGTGAATGATTCACTAATTTCACGCGACGAAAACAAATGATGAGTTTTACTCAAATAGTAAAAAATAAAATCATTCAAATAGTGAAAAAATAACTATTTTACTAAAATAGTAAAATGATGAAAACAAAGGGACAGATATAAAAAATATTTGTACAATCCCAAAGCACTGGGTATTACAGACTCAAAAATTAGTCAACGGCTAAAAGATTACATGTATCGAGTTACACACACCGTCACTTGGCAACCAGTCACACTGGTAAATCAAGCAGTCAGTATTCCAGGTAGTCACCGACCACCATTCAATTCCTTGGTCAATCAAGCAATCAGCGCCCACCAATCGGTCAGCAACGCCCGATCACCTGCTACTCGACCAACAACACTGTTCATTCAGCTATACGACTGATGTGGTTCAGCTTTACAGCTGCTATGGTTAACTTCTACGGTTAGCTCTACAGCTGGTACCACGTCGACTCCGATCAGCTGAAAATACATCTGACACCGCGTACTATGCTTGACACGGCCATATACGATACTACGTAATGACGTTATATGCGGTAAGCTATACATATTACATTATCGGCACAATAATTACAAACAATAAACAGGTTCAGACGTGAACCTACCCATGCCCGATACGAATCCTACGGTACTAAACGTTTCTTAAAAATGCAACTTTATATTGCTAATATAAATCTCTTTCTAAGTCACAAACGAGAATAGAAAATATTTTCATTATACCCGTAAGCCGAAGCTACATAGAAAATATATAAAAATAAACGTGGTAGTACAATAGGTATAACTAATGCACAAGAAAGTAATAACTCACATACCTCTACAGTTGAAGATGTGCAAGTCCTTAAGTAGATTGCTCACTGACAAGACGTTCCGTAATGTGAAAATTTTAGTCTTACGGTGAGGCATTTATGCACATACGATGCAACCATACACCTTCTGTGCGCAGGAAGTGTTCGGATTTTCCCATCGAAAGCACTTCACACGTGCAGCATAGGATGAACCGTACTCAGTTTCGAAATATTCTACAATATACATAAATCAAACTCGGGTATCGTTATACACACACAAAAAACGAAACCCGAGTACAAGAATTTAAAGGGATTTATACAATTCCGTGACAGACGTCATTAGATGAGATGGTCCACAAGAAGTCGAAGTGCCTATTAAGATGGACCACAAGAGGTTCAAGTGCCCAATAAAATGGCCCACAAGAGGTCTAAGTGCCCAATAGAATGGCTCACAAGAGGTCCAGGTGCCCAATAAAATGGACCACAAGACGTCCAAGTGCTCATCAAGATGGTCCACAAGAGGTCCAAGTGCCCAATATAATGGCCCACAAGAGGTCAAAGTGCCTAATAAAATGGCCCACAATAATTCCAACCGCCTAAGAATATGGCCCACAAGAGGTCCAAGTGGCCATAAGATGGATAATAAGAGGTCCAAGTGACCATAAGATTACGCACATGGCTCACATTGAAGTTGAACTGGAACTTCATACGTTTGGGCTTCTGATATAACTTTTAGGACTATTTATCAATTAATTCACAATACTATAAGTTCTTTTGACATTTTCACTTTGTACTAGAGGGAAATAAATTATTTGTTGAAATATACAAACTTGTTGGTTTTCGCTCTTTGCTGTTACTTAGTTTAATATCATAGAGTCGTAATAGAATGCACATCCATCATACTGAATGCATATCCATCATATTTAATGCATATCCATCATTTTTAATGGATATCCATCACATTGAATGCATATTCATTCCACTGTCACTAATATATGTAATAAATACCTTTGTGATTTTAAAGTTATTGCACACAAATAGCGGAAAGGATAATTCAGTTTTCATAGTTCACGGTTGAGATGCCCCTCTTTCTCTCATGTCAAATTACTTCAAGCCATTTTTTCATGGGTTGGATTAGGCTAGCTCCGCGTTATTTTTTGTAACGTATACTCCTTCTTCTTTCTCCATCTTCTTGATCGATCTAATCCCATCTGAACAGCATGCTTTTCCCCAGGAGACATTTCTTCTTCTAGGAGGTTGGCCGTCGTCACACCCATATGTACATAGATGCATCAGCTTCTACGGGAACATACACAATACGGATTCCCTGTGCGCTATTTATAGAACTTAAAAAACGAGGCCAATGCTCATCAGATCTGGATGTTTGACAATTGTCTATGTAAGCCCAAATGATGTAGGTATATTATGGGTTCGAAAGTTGTGTTTTTACAAGGACAACAATTCCTCGAGTTTTCTGGAGTTTTTCCCTGTTATTTTGAGTAGCGCTCGTTTAAAATAAAACGTCTATATTTTTTTCTGGCTTTATAGCCTCCAGTCTGTACCAAAACCAAAACAACATGCCAGTATTACCAATACCGGTCGTAAATAAAGATGACAAATAGAAAACCAGGAGATGTTCCAAACATAATGTATATCTCCAGCTATCCAACACAGATGCTTATAAAGGCTCTTTCTGTATGGTAGATATGTCAATACTTGCTCTCTCAGAAAGCACCCACCAGAACGATCACGTTAATATTTAATGCACACTGTTAAATACATTCTCAAAGATTCTATCCACATAATTTTCTGTAAAAAAAAAAAAAAAAAAAAAAAAAAAATTATGCCAAAAGGAAGCATTCTAATCTTGATGTTTTGCAAGACTTAATCTTTTATTGATAAAATGCTTGACAATTATCATTTATTAAATATCCCCTAAAATATATATAATCTTACGTTATAATTAGCACGTATCTAACTGCATGTCTCCTTCTAAAATAAGTATACTCATTTACACTCAAACATTAAATAAGTTACAATGTTTATTTCGCCTTGTTTGAATTGCTTGAAATACTTATTTTTCACTATAGATCATCTATTACTATAAAATATAGCAGTAGTGGTAGTACTAGTAGTATTAGTAGTGGTAGTAGTAGTAGTTGTTGTTGTAGTAGTAGTAGTAGCAGTAGTAGTAGTAGTAGTAATAATAATAATATAGTATTATTATTATTATTAGCATTATATCTAGTATCTAAATGATAATCTTCAAGCTTTATTATTATTTTTATTATTATTATTATTATTATTATTATTATTATTATTATTATTATTATTATATCTAGTATTTAAGTGATAATCTTCAACTTTATTATTATTATTATTATTATTATTATTATTATTATTATTATATCTAGTATTTAAGTGATAATCTTCAAGCTTTACATCTCTAATTCTTTAGTAATAAAAAAAAATTAAAACAAAGGTGGACGGATATTTCTTCTCTGACATCAAACAACTTTTAATCACAATTCCTTGTTTGTAATTTATGATATACTCTTTTTTAAAGAAGCGAGATGGGTTTTCTTTCTTACTCGAAAGATGCATAATTTTTACGCTATAGCTATATTACAAGATATTTCATTTTGTTTACATCAGTATTTCTGTTCCTATTCTTAGATATTTCGAGACACTTAGGGCTCATTTTTTTGTAATATTTGTATTTTGTATTTCTTAAAGATATTATACAAAAATCTTCATGGAACATGTGTCTATTTCTTGGGTGATTATATGCAAATGGATATGTCGAGACAAATACTTTTGTATATGATGTATTCACCAACCAACCAACCGTGTCTGCATAATTCTAGACCGATTCTACATCAGATTACTGTGAAAATACTGCGCTATTATTAAAAGTATTGCATTCCATTCGTGGATGCCTTTCTCAAAATTTAAATTCCTCAATATTTCTTAAAACATAAGCTCATAAAACCTGAACTATTAAATCTGTGTTGTCAGACAATACAGTGCATGCAAATTTTTAGATGCTTCGTTAAAAATAAATATAGTTTTGAGTTTATTTCTTGAAACAATTTAGTTCTTTAATGATTCATGACTATTATAATCACATTAATAATAAAAAGAGTTAATGTTCTGGGACACTATTCTATAAATTTACGATTTGACAGGAAATTATTATAATTTTCTCAAAGAAAAAATATCAGTGTATCTAAAAGATTGCCATATTTTGTGCTGTTTCATATTTAAGAGCATGCATACTGATGTGGAACAAGTGAAAATCGTTATCACGTGCTTAGATGATTGATAGAGGACTTCTTTACCGTCTATCAATCAAGGGGATATATTTTATATCATCGTTGCATTTACCAGCTGTAGACATGTATAGATTCTTATCACAGTGTCAGCATTGGTACTTCAGGCCTGATTCATTTGTTGCTACGAATGACCTTCAACAAAATGCTACTAAATAATACGAGTATCAAATCCCTATCAATATCAACAAGCGAAATTGCCTATTGCACGTTCATCCTGGATTAGACGGGATGCATACTCTTTCATTTTAAATTCATCATATGAATATATGTATATCAATGAGTCTGATACTCAAATATTCGACATTTTACATTCAAATCTTATCCATTTTAATAACTATATCAAAAAGCATTTACGTTTTTAACCATGTGCAACTTTATCAGTGTAAAAAGATTCGTTACATCAAAGCATTCAATAATACTATGCTAATAGATATATATATATATATATATATATATATATATATATATATATATATATATATATATATATATATATATATATATATATATATATATATATATATATATATATATATATATATATATATGTATGTATGTATATATATATATGTATGTATAATAAAACATAAATATACCCCATGCCAACTCTTACATAGGTATGAATACATGTATGTCTGTACTGTAAAATTGCGGAAAATATTATGTATATCAGCTCAACGCAAAGTTTTATATAATGTTGTGTATATCTTATTATGTCTATTAATTTCATAATAATTATTTTAGTAAGGCTCATTTAGTTAATAACAGTTGTAATGCTAGTATTCTAACACAACAGCATGCACTTAAAAGATCAGTCACTTAATGCATTGCGCATTGCGTGTTCTTTCATAAAAGTCCAAGGTCGATGTAGTGAATTTATTCATAATAGCATCACGTGATCTAATGAGGACATCGATACTGATAGAAAGGTCAGAGTATCATAGTTCCTGATTGGCTAGGTTAGAACAGCTAATTTGTTTACTGAATCTGAGTATTTCAAAATACATAATGATTAATTTTAAAGATACGTATTATATTGTACTGCTACTGCATATTATTTTCGTATATGAAAACATTTTTATACAGAATTTCAGATTCTTGACATTACATTGGACTTCGTAGAGATACATTGTGTAGCTTGATTTATTTATTTAATTTAATACAATTTGTTGCTACAGTGCCGTACCATTTATTCAAAGATATTCTGGAACTGATAGATGAACCTATTTATCGAGAAACATTCAAGGAGATTTGGGCTTAAATTTCTGTTGGATTTACTGTGAACCATTCAAGGACATTATGTTTTAAAAACATAGCGATTCTACTTGTGATGTTTGTGCATACGGACATTATAGTACTCATTCGGAATACATTTGGAACGTATTCTGATTAATTTGATCAATTGGAACTGATAACACTTTTAGGATTGAAGGAATTCATTAACCACTGCAAGGTAATTTTGAATACTTTCACTCTGTATTTTAGAGAAATAAACTTTTATTTTAAATTATTTTAACGTGTTGGTTATCGTTCTTTCTTGTTACGTAGTTTAAGCCTCTATGTCTTACAATACATACATACATACATACATACATACATACATACATACATACATACATACATACATACATACATACATACATACATACATATACACATACATACACACATGCATTCATACGTACATGCATACATACACACATGCATTCATACATACATACATACATACATACATACATACATACATACATACATACATACATACATACATACATACATACATACATACATACATACATGCATGCATGCATGCATGCATGCATGCATACATACATACATACATACATACATACATACATACATACATACATACATTATTGAAATAGTATATAATGTAATTGGGTATGTTGTTTCCGTATGTTATAATGTTGTTCCCGTATGTTATAAAATAGGGTATGTTGTTTCCGTATGTAATATAATTAGGTATGTTGTTTCCATATGTAATAGAATTGGGTATGTTGTTTGATCTATTTATGATAAGTATGGTCTTAGCCTTGAAGACGCTGTCATAAGTCGCTGCCAAAAGTTATTATCAATAATTACATAATGAAGCATAGACATTGGAATTGGTTATCTAAACCATTCTAATTTGACTACGTTTGGCATGCCAGAGAGGAGAAACTCCAGGATTTTTATCGACATTGTTGTGTAAGAAAATTACCCTTTGTTTTGTAAATTTCATCAGCCGAGAAAACATATCTATAACCCGAGTCAGTCTTTGCTTGACCTACTTATCTGGGTGGATAAACAAACGCATATGTGTTTGTATATGTAATTCCTACTTTGTTATATAAATCGAAGTATAGGTGTCCAGAAATCGATCCTTTAAATGCTAGCTAAAATCTAGATTTAGGCGCAGCAACCTGTTGTTTTGGGACTTTTTTTTAACATTGCAAACTTACAAATGCAAATAAACTTTATTCTTTACCGTTATTTTCTATAGTATCAAATGCCCGAGAAAATGTACGTGGTGTAAAACTAAATTCAATTACAAAAGTGCCTAAGATAAACTAAATGGAAGGTAAACACACCAAATGTAATATAGTAAATAGACTGAGACGGAATTAGGTAATTATTTCTCACCTATGCGACAGAGAAATCTAGCTGTTTTGCTAACCTTATTTTTCTTACATCAGTTTGGTTGTCCAAGTCAGGTCGTCTCGGTCATGATGTCCACGCGCTAGGAACTACTTTTAAAAACAAGAAACCTTTGTTGTCTTCTGCTGTGCCTTACGGAATTGTTATAAATTCAAACGAACAACAACAACAGATATATAACCCAAAAAACCCCACATCCGTATAACAACGTAAGGTCTATCCAACTTTGATAACACACCATACAAAACATTTGAGAGAGACAGACACACACGCGCACAACGAAGTCGAGCTATTTGGTATTTTTGGTAGAAATTATAGTTCGTTCCAAACAACACGGTGAATTTTATCATATCTTTAGGCCTAACTCAATACATTTTCTGGTTAGCGTCATTCAGTGTAACTAAAAGAACCTAATTAGTTTTAAATATTTCGTTTGAAACGAATTAGGTACTGTTAGTTACATTTAATGTCTCTGACCTGAAAAATTACTGAACTTCAGATAGGATAAACTTCGCGATGCTATGTGGAACGAAGTATGACAGAAAACATTAATCAAGGTACACAGACTAAGCAAATCACTGGCTACTAAACTCCAAACTCTCTCAAGAGCTTCATCAAAGACAACAATCAGAAATATGTTACGTCAAACCTGCGTTCTTCAAAGTTTGCCCAACACCCCCAAATAGTCCGAGTTGAATCAAAAATTGTAAACAATTGAAAATTCCTGCACTTACCAATCAGAGTAGTTCAATCATCAGTCCACACGCTATTCTACAAGAAGATTTCCATGTAGCGCATCACTGCACCAGTAACAGAAGCACTTGCCATATTTCCACGTACGAAAACATTAATTTCCAAGTACATCATGCATTAGAAATTTCCTTTGTCACTACACACTTAGAACTGTACGGTAGTCTGTACCCAGTATTATCATGTTTTGTACCATTGCCTACCATAGGGGTTGTCCATTAATTATGTCAACAAAATAGGTGGGAGGGGGTTTGAAGAAGTTTGACAATTGTTGACATGGGGGAGGGGGGAGTTCAAGATAAAATGACGTCAACAATGTTATTTTTTACAATAAATTTAATAAATCAAAAAATAGGAAATTAGTCGGTGCGTTGGTATGGCACACACTCGCTCGCCCGTCAACAGCCCACCAGTTTAATCCTAAACCGGTTAAGCTCTTGCCAAGGAAGTCATAGTCTTGCATCATCATATTTTGTTTTTATTCAATGTAGATTGTAGATTGTAGACAGATTTTTAAGGGAAACTGTTACTAAATTCAAAGACTGCACTGAGCCATAGACATCTAAATAGTATAGCTATCCATGGACTTCTATTAAATAGCATCTATGTTATATGTATAAATGCTATATATTGAAGTCCATGAGTTATCCCTCCAAGGATGGATAACTGAGCCTAGGAAACTTGAGAGCTTGACTATTATACAGTCATCTTTAATATAATACATAAAATAAATTATGTAGCCTACACAAGCATACAACTTCTTCAACCAGATGCAGTAACCTTAATGCCTTACAAATATTGTACACTTTGATAACAGACTCTTGTTCATTTCAGGCAAAAGCCCCTCCCCCCATTTGCATGTGCTGTAAAATTGCTGTAGCCTATTTACGAAAATTAACATTGCCCTCCCCCCCTCCGAAATTTTTTTTATTAGGGGGGTCACTGAAAGTTTGAGAGTTGTTGAAAATGGGGGGGGGGGGGAATTGCCTAAAAATTGTTGACATAATTAATGGACGTCCCCATATAACCATTACCTACCATAGAACTTTCTCCAAATCGAACTGATGAAAGTTAAAAGTTATGTGAATAAAAGATATTAATTATTTATTGTTATTTTCATATGACATCCATCGCTAAAATGTGATAATACAGTAATAATATCAAATGGTTTTCTGTTTCTATTTTCTCATGCATAGAACTTATTTTCTTAGGGTCGACAGGTCGTTCCATCGCCCTCATTAACATATTCGTATAAATCCGCAGTATTTTGAATAACAATAGCACGTGGCTCGAGACGCTTATTGCACAACACTTACAACATCTACCAATTAAAACTTTTTCTGTATTTTCTATTTCCTTGTCAAAGAGCGACTTGTATAGCTAGTTTCTACTTATGTAGTTATTAAAATTTTCATACAAGAGTGCCTGTAGACCTTTATATAGAGCGAGAAGCGAAAACAGTACTTGATGAATACTGTGTTTTGAATTTGCTGGGTTAATTTGTTTTAACTGGAACAAACTGGGTGAGAAAAATAATGTATGTTGGCGTTTGTACCAAGACAAGTAAATCCCAGTCGCGGGTTTACATTATTTGAATCCCCACAGGGCCATAATAATGTAACCCCGCGTCTGGGTTTTCGTTTCCTTCGTGCAAACCCCAACACCGATTCTCTTACTCCAACAATATCAAGCTGAGAACAGAACAAAAGAAAGGAAAGATTTACGTTAAATCAAGAATCCGTTGAAAATTTTGGTGACCGTGAAAGACTATCTTTGACCTTTAACTATAGGATTCTTGTCAAGTGCGTTTCAGTTAAATGTATATACAAAAATTCCCATAGTAAATAGTCTGTCGGAAAAATGATGACTATATCACTCCTTCAGCGGTATTTAAAAGAAAAGTGAAAAATAAATTTAATTTTACGTGATTCAATTTCAAGTTATTTAAGATTTAAAGATTTTTTGTATGAGTATCACATTTGTTATTTATTGGTAAAGAATCTTCTAACCAGTGAGGTGTGTCATGACTTTTGGACGAAATCTTTCGCGGAAGTTTATATAACTTGTTATAAATACTTCATCCTAGTTACCCACTGAGATGATTAAACTGTCTCCATTACTTTATAGTAGTTATTCACTGATATGATTTAAATGTCTCCAATACTTTATAGTAGTTATTCACTGAGATGATTTAAATGTCTCCAATACTATACAGTACTAATTCATTGAGATGATTTAACTGTCTCCAATACTTCATCGTGGTTATTCATTAAGATCATGATGATTTTTGTGATGTATATTTGATTTAATTTATATTTGATTTAATTTAATGTCTGTTTGTTAGTTTTAATTTTTATTATTACTATTCCATTACATGCTATTGAAATGTAATTTGGTTTACTGGAATTTGACATTTTCCAGAAATTAGTTTGGTCTGACTGTTTTTTCGTAAACACCTAATATCAGAACTTTGTCTCTTAATGCTGACCATGTTCCTGACCTTGATACAGAATTAGAGTTCAAGTAAACAACTTCTTTCTTTATTTTTATTCATTCTTAATGTGGGATTTACAGGGTGAAATCGAGGTTCTACTGGGAGTACGTGACTTTAGACATGTAAATAGCCTCTATTTCGAAATTCTGTTTTTACCGGAATTGCGCAGTTGTCAGATTTAATAGTGATGTTTTGAGAAATAATTTTAGTCGGGCTTTTAAACACTTAGACGTCAAGGTGTTTGCTTTGTTGTGACCAGTTTCAGCTGAAATTCTATTTTAGGGAATTATTAATTCTTTTCCCTGGGAATATTTAAGTGCTCTTACAGAATTCTCGGACAAAGACATTTATTGATTTTTTTTTCGGAATTCAAACACCGGAAATATTATTTTCTGTGATTCAGCAAAGAACTGTAGATACATCAGTACTATACTGGCTATAGCATACGTCACCGCCTTCCATGTTGGTTTTCGTCGGGACTCGAACTCAAATTCATTAGAACATTTTATTCCTAGGACCTCTAATTTTAAATTCTTGGATTATTCTTGGATTATTTTTGGATTTTATTCTTAAAACTGTAAGTTCCTTTTTATTTTTGACTTGTTTTTCTAGGGAAATGAATTGTTTGTTAAATTTTACAAAGCTTGTTGTCTTCACTTTTTTCTTGTTACTGTTTATGAGAGCCTAAACAAGTAATAGTTTACTCCCATAAAAAACAAAAACAATCTTACTGCAGCATTTTCATTTAAAGTTTTGTACATAGGAAATGTATGACTGTGTAAATTTCAAATCATCTACATTCAAATGGGGTTGATATAAAGTTGAAAGGTGCATACCAATTGTAAACAAGAATAAAAATTACAGACAAAAGAATTTTATAATCAACATTCATGGTTCTTTCACGTCCTAGAAACTTAAAAATACGCAACACAGAGCAGGTATTGCATGCAACACGTTTCATAGAAAACTCTTTTCATCAGAATTACGCACCAGGTTGGAAAGACAAAGTTCTGCTTCTGAATGAAATCACCTGTCCATTCAAAATAATAACTTCTCAAATAGAAGAGTCGTATCTAACATTTTTCCAATGGACAAAATTATACATTCGATTCTTTTGTCCGGTACCACGTTTCAAACCGACCAGTGAAAGGTAGAAAGTAACCTGAGAGTGCACTGGAAGACCATATTTAAACTTTTAATATTTTTTTAACCAATCAATTACGGGTGAAATGTTTAGTGATGACGTGCCTGCGGATTAAATGTTTAATCAGCTGTTCTTAGGGCCAGACTGTGTCTATCCATTAGTCAATCCAAAAACTTACATCTGAGATAAGAATTAATCAATAAACCAAGTATACTAGTATTAAATAACTACGTCTCTGAAACATCCATCATTGTCAAACAGTCGATCACTAAACAATATCTTTCAGATTATATCGTAATAACAATACATTCTGTTTAAAGAACTGTGTAGAAGACAACGCATTTAATAGAGGTTCCTGGTGTCAGAAAGTCTAAAGACATTAGATGGAATGTGTGCTTAGATAATTAAAACATATCGATAACCACGGTGCACACGTTTCAGTACTACCGTGAGTGTGTGCGAGTGCTTGGGAGATTCTTTCGTAATAACATAACAAAAGTGTGGTTTGGATTTGCTTCTAATGTTAAAATTAATATGCCTCCGTATTGAATAGTTACGTGTTGTTACACATATGACATTAATCTGGAGGTGGTAAAGCAAATAATATAAATTAATGTCTTAGCATCTATTGTTACGACTCAATGTTCTTTTAACAGAAAAAAAGCAAATCCAACAAATTTTATAAAATTAAACATATTATTTAATTTCCTTCAATATAAAAGTGAAGATTTATAAGGAATTTACATTCGTTTGCATTAAATCCCAAACAGTCTTAGCAGTTTTATCGCAAATCCAAAAGTTTCCAATGTTCGTAATGAATTTCATTATTGAATGTGCTGGTGTGCAAATTGTCTTGGATAAGCTTATGTGCCAACAGTCTTGAAGTATCACATTGATATAATCCAGACTGTCCTTAAATTGATTCACACTAATAAAAAAATAGCGGTTTGGATCACTATATCAATAAGCACTTAGTAATTCCAATGAATAAATATGAAAAAGAATTCCTGTAAAATTGTATCTGAAGAAAACTAACAACGATTTTAGATTTTAAGTTATGGTAGGAATGGATAATCATGTTGATCTAAAACTTATATATATCCCCACTTGACATATATATCCCCACTTGACATATATATCCCCACTTGACAGATGTTGCAATAACCCTTTCTGAAAAACTACCCCAGCCTGTAAAACAAAATTCGTTTCTTGAAACTCCTAAGGTCATAATGAATGCTGAGTCTTGAATTAAAACGCAAGTAGACAACCAATTTATACCATACTAACAGACAAATATAAAGGAAGGCAGATAGATCTCTACCCTCGAATACAGAAAAAGTCATGCGCACTATACAAATTAAATATACAAAACCCTATGATGATCTGAATTTCGACTGTGCTTAAGAATTTATTTGCAACTATTCACTGTATCCACTTTTCTCATACTCGGTTTTATTCTCGTTGTGACCACAAAATATTTTCTAATAAAGAAGAAGACTGTTTATTAAATTGTCTAATTAAAAGTATGAATAATAATTCCGAACAATCATTGAATGTATGTGATAGATTTAAGTCTTTCCAGCCACATGTATTTCCCGTAGTGTTGTAACAATTTCTTCGAACTTTTATCATTTTAACCACTACCTTCAAGCCCAATACAATTCACACAGTTTGATCAGCTAAAATGTAGAGATTGAAATTTCTTCCTTAAATTATAAAACGTCTCTTCCGTAAAGTAAAAAGTGATTGATACCTTGGATGATACCTTCATATATTACATTAGAAAACCAACAAAACAATAATTTCTTTTAGCCACATCTAAATAAGAAATTGCAACAAAGCAGTAATTCAATTTAGTCAAATCTAAATGAGAAACTGCATTACAATTCCAAGAAAGCAGTAATTTCATATAATCAGTTCTCAATGAGATAATGCATTACGATTCCAAGAAAACAATAATTTCATTTAGTCAGATCTAAAAGAAATATTGCATTACAATTCCAAGAGCAATAAATGAGAACTTGCTTGATTATTAAAAATAACATTTTTAAGTTTCTGTCCATCGATATAATCATGTTCCAAAACTATCATCGCGTATTTTCAGCTATTTTATTTACATCCGCGATTCAATGTTGTATGTATTTATCCGTCACGTTAGGAGTTGGTACTATGAGCTGATGTCCTGACAAGAAATTCACTGTTTCATCTGCCAATAAGACAGTTATCCAGAGTAGATCATAACAGCAAGCTACCACAGAGAATCTACAAAGCAAAACCTTTGAGCATGACCTTTGGGTTTCACTCTATTCAGTCCAAACGTATTGCGATGACATATTCACTCTAAATATGCATTCGTATATATCGTTGTTCTTTTTCAATATTTATAGGTTACTGCATTTGTATGGGAAAATATGAACGAGATTTTCGGATGAAAATATTGCATGACCTTGGGAGTGCAGCATATCCATCCGACAAAACGAGTTCATATTTTTCCATACAAATGAAGTAACCTTCTTATTATATGCACATTTTCTTATTCTACCTATGGCTTTATTGTGTAAACAAAAATACACTACACGAAACAAAGTAACTGAATGTATGCCGTATTCCAAACTAAATACGCAATTGCAGATTCATCACTGCACAACAACAACATTATTAATGCGCACATAACTCCGCCCTGATAAATTTGAACTTAGTCGTGCGCTAGACATAACTTTCAAAAGAAAAGGGCGTCTTAGTCTACTTAAAATTGAAACTTGGAGTCATATTGTGAATGAATGTGCATTGCAACAACTTTTCCATTTGATCTGGAATGAATAGATTTTGCTATTTTTTACGAAATTTCGTGATTATGGACTGGATTTATGTGCCATTTCTACATGAAGTACATTGGATTTCATCGGCGACGGAGCAGCGTGTTGACATCTGCAAGTGTGTTTCTGTTCTGCCATTGAATGTTTGAAATCATAATGTGGGGAACATATGAAGTCATTCAATTTCAATTATCAAAAAGACGCTATGGAATATATTGTTTATTTCATTTTGAGTGGAGAAAGGAGGATGTAATTGCACTTGGAATATAGTCGAAATTACAGTAAAATTTCGAAATGCTTAATCAAGATTGAGACCCCATGACATGGCTCATGTAATTCGGATTTGCAGAACTAAGAAAGTACATTTTGATGAAATTCAGGATGTAAAACTGTAAGTATATTTTGGTCATTCTTATTACCAGCTAAAGAAGACAATTTATGCTTTGTAACTTGCATGTTATTTGTAGTTATCCACCAATTTTATGAAATCTGGCGTCTTTCGCCAAAATCCGAAACATTGTATCAAAAGGTTAACGTGGAATGTAGTAGCAAATCAGGTGGTATGTGGCAGTCCACGAAACATCTGCTTTAGTTCATTCAGAAAAAAATTTAATCAACCAAAACGTGAAACGTCTGCTACATGAGTGTACATGATTTGTTTACAAAGTAGTTCATAATAGACTATTGGACACACGTTCCTGCACGTAAGTGCAATATGAAGGTGTGTAATGTAGTAAAATACTGAACGTTCTTACAATGTTAATTCATTGGGAAAAAAAATGTGCATATAATAAATCTGCATGTTAACGATATCTGCTTGCCACTGGCCACCAAAGTGACGGACACAAATTACTTTGTAGGGGAAATGCCAGTCTCGCTGGGTGAGTCATGTGTAAGTTGCTTCTTCAGTTAACCACTGTCTTAATTCAGCATATTTTAGTTTCCTTTCATCCAGCTTAATTTTCTCCCACAAGTGACTTAAGTTTCTGTATGCAAGTGGATTTTTAGCATTGCAGTAAAGAAGTTTTAAGTATTTTCCTTTTTTGGTGATTTATATCGGTATATAAAATAAGGAAACAATGTGTGCTTGATAAGCTGTCTTTGAGTCAACATGTCAAATGGATAATTCATGTACTTTTATTTTCAGAAATCCGCAGGATTTTTTCATCTTTCAAACGTATGAATGATTTCATATGTCTGCCAAATTTCACCATGCGTATTGTTGAATATATCGAATCACCATCTGGTGTATTAGATCTGACTTTGTTGTCTATCATTCTATACTTCCATCGAATGGTGATTTACTTGATTTTACTGTACATTATTTTTCATCACATCAAGTACGTACTTTACTCCTTGCTCATACTGCACCGTTTTAGCCATTTTCTCAATTGGCGGATCATACTTATTTAAATGTAATTCATCATCAATGTAATCTGTAAATAATGATTTTTGGCATCATTAAATGAGCAATTTTATTCTGCTGTATGTGATTTTTTAACATTCTAGGTTTTAGCCATGCTTGTGTATCCTATCATACCGATTTTATTGTTTTCTTGTTAAACTCGTGAAATATTTAAATACCTCTCTCTATCTCTCACTCTTTCTCTCTCAGGGGCCCCGAGTGGCCAAGTGGTCTAAAGCGCTCTCCGTTACGGATCACTGCCATCTCACCTCTGTCTGCGTGGGTTCGAGTCTAGGAATCGGCTAATGTGGGTATGTGAGAAAGCTTGCCAGTAGCATCTCGTGTGTCGTTGGTTCTTCCCGGGGTTTTCCTGGGTTCTTCCTCCACCATTAATACTGGCCGCCATGCTCTCTCTCTCTCTCTCTCTCTCTCTCTCTCTCTGATATCTGCTGAATTCAATGAATGCACTTTTGTACCTTTGTTTAGTATGTGTTTAAAAGGGTCAACTTTGTGTCTGATAACAGTCTTTATCATGGGATTAGTCTGATACGTTTCAAATTTGTTTTTAAATTGTTATATTCAGAAATAGAAATGGTGTAGCAATTATTTGAAATGGTATTCTTACTGTTTTCAGATGAAAACAATCACTGGTCTTACCAGGACCCCTCTACAATACTGATATAAAAAACCAAACGACAATATGGTTGTCAGATCATTCTGTCGAAGAGTTCCGGTCAAAGACAATTATAGTTGGCACGTTTCTGATGTATACACCAAGCGAAAGATTACTTGACAAAAGACTGTTTCGTGTTTCCATTGCGTTTCAGAGTAAGATGTATTACAGTCATTCAATGCATTTTTCACATTGTAGTGAAGATCGACATTCAGTTACGCATTATAGTGATCAGTCAATAAGGAAATCGTTCATATTGTATATAAAAAAATTACTAGAGACAGTCACATTTAATTCTCTATATGGTACCTGATAATATATCATCCATGACTAGGAGAGTCATAGTCATTCCTCAAGGTTTTGTATAAAGAACCTAAGAAATTGTGAAAAATATCGTTTACTTTACGTTGACAAATTCGGAGGCCAATCCTTTGCAGTTGACAATAGCGATTGATCAAATTTATAATTCCCGTATGTCCCGATTGATAATCAAGTGTAGCTTTGATGCGCCTCTTTGTACTACGGCCAACAAGGAAACTTTTCACCACCTGATATATGGACTCGTCTTATAGAGTTATTATTGTTTCCTTTAAAAAAGAGAAGTAATTGGAAGGAAAGTTAAAGAGACAATAGTAAAATATGAAATTACTTGCCTTTCAGGTTTATATACTTTGATAATGTTTAATATTAGTATTACAGGAAATGTCCAAGATATGAAGATAATCTCACTTTGTAGAGCGTCCGACTCGTAATCCAGAACTCGCAGGAGCGATACCGGCCGTGGTCAGCTGGAGTTTGCTGCTTCGGTGTGTCCTTGGGAAAAGCACTAAGCTCCTATTTCCTCAGCATGATATGGCCCAAGGTGTGGTCAATGTGTCGTTAAATATCTGCCAATCAACCAACAACCAAAACAAGAAAGCTCATTTATCAGTCAAATATCAGCCAATCAACCAACAACCAAGATACGGAAGCTCATTTATCCGCAAACCATAAAATGATTTTGCACACACTTTTATACTAACCGCTCCTGTGGCCTAAGTGGTTAGAGCGTCCGCCTCGGATGCGGAATGTCGCGGGTTCGTACTCCGGCCAAGTCATATCAAAGACTTTTAAAAATGGTACTAGCAGCTGCCTCGCTTGACGCTCAGCATTTGGAGGTTAGTGTTATAACTGGTAGGCCTGGTGTCAGGATAATGTGACTGGCTGGACATCATGCTACATGTCTGCGGCATGATGCCCTTGGGCTAGTCATCACTTCAAATTACCACACTGCATACGTAATAGCGAAATGAGTGGAAAATTGTTAAAGCTACGTTAAAAATCAAAATCACACACACACACACACACACACATCTAAACATAGCGCACCAAATTGTATAGTCATCTTTTGATGTCAAATTAAAAACATATTGCATCGTTATATATTAATTTCTACCTATTTGTAATTTTTCTTGCATTCGTGAAATTTAAGCTTCAATCCCTCTCTAAGCATAGTATAGACCAGTGTTTTATGAAGCTCATAACCTTGTTAATCCAGTTCGGCTTGTTTAGGATTTGGGTGCTCCCAGCGCTGCAGACTAAATATAATAGTGTGTACGCTGAGTGAGGTGGAGAATTAAAAAACGAAACACCTTTCCTTTATGGTCAACATGCACTGTGTTCTGGATTTTTATTGGGTACGTTACACTTTTTAAAGTAGAACATGTTTTAGGAAGGACACACTCAGGCAATGAGAACACGTCTCTACACTTTACTTTGTAGACCCTCAAATGAATTGAAACGGGTTTGCGACTTGCAGCACTGATCTTTCTCGACGGTTGGTTTCCCATTGGTTTTGCTAGCATCATGAAAAACGTGCCTGGAATCACCCCAGCTTTTTACGACGTTATCTCGTCTTCCCAACTTTACGTCTACCCGCTACGAATTTTCTCAGATGACATTTCTGCACGTACTTGTTCTTATGTGGAGGGTTGGGGAGTCACAGAATTATGTTCTTTTTAATTTTAAATTGATATAATGCAGCTTTTAAAAATGAATGGAATCCATTTCCGAAATCCCTTTTTCTCGTTTCGCGAGACATTATTTCCATATATTTTTTTTCCCAGCAGATTAATCGACCTTAAATAGAACGGAACATTGTATGCTGTGTTTTACATTTTTGCTTTGTAGCAACTATATGACAATTGACGTTAACGTGACTGATTGTGCAAAAGTTGCTGTTTTAACCCACATTTATGCGAACAAAACTGATGGAAAAATATAATTATAGAAAAGTTAAAACTTTTTAAGAAGTCTTTGAATAATTATGGACAAAACAGTAAATGTATGAAAAGTTACTAAGTACATATTTTCAATGTAATCAATTTTTATATAACTTGCAAGACCATATAAACATGACAAACAGAAACTTTATGACCACAACTGATCTTCGAAGATTCACTCTACGTTGTGCAATTTTATAAGCGATAGAGAATTGACGCTAGCGATTTATGAATTCTCACCTTTATTTTGTATACCATTTGACGCTAGTGATTTATGAATTCCTACCTTTATTTAGTATGCCTATTGACGCTAGCGATTTATGAATTCTCATATTGATCTGTATGCCATTTGACTCCAATGATTTATAAATTCTCACCATTCTTCCTCCGTACTGACAGCGGCATTTTGAAATAAAGCACAACCAATGAAAACGAAAACTGTGTTTCGCTTCACATTTGAACGTGTAATAAATTAATTTTGGACAAGCGAAGACATTTGTAAGTTTTTTGAGACTATAATAACCATATTTTTCGGTTTTGTTTAAGTGTCGCTTGTAATAGAATATCTTAATGCAGCATTTCCTACTAGAAAGCTGTTTTAGCTCCAAATTTTCGAGATATCCTATATGTTTCTTAAAGCTTTGGTTGATAGAATACTTTAGTACATTTTATAAATTTCACTGACCAACCTTTATTCAAACTGACCAACACATGCTCTGACTGGCCAACATATATTCTTACTGGGCAAAACCTTTTTTAACTCACAAGCACTTATCCAGATTCACGATTCATATCTTGATTAAACAACATTTATTCTTGACCAGAACCTATTCTGACTTACCAATCCTTATTCTGACTTACCAATCCTTATTCTGACTTACCAATCCTTATTCTGACTTACCAATCCTTATTCTGACTAACACATATTTGCTGATCAACCAATAGTTATTTTAACTGACATACGCCTGTTCTGACTGACCAATATACATTCTGATAGATAGCACTCATATTGGCTGACATAAACATATTTTACTGATAAATACCAATCCTGACTGACTATCACATATTCTAAGTAATATTTGCTCTGAGCGTCTAACACTTAATTTGACACCGTCTAAGCAAAATAATGATATAGTTTTCCAAATGTCACCTTCTTCATACTCATCACATGGAAATTCCGATTCTTTTTTTTAGAAGCAACGGTGTGTTACAGTCCATATAAATTTGAAAATACAGTCAAAATTCCATATTTATAGACTAATTGCGTGTTTGAATTGACAACCTTCTTCCGATTCATTTGATAGTTATGCCTCATAAGCCAGTCATTCAAGGAAACGCGAAACGGGTATTGCTACATTGAAAAACAAATTCTGGAGTTCTACAGTGTGCGTAAGGTATCGTGTACTTTTAAACACAAATCATAAAATACATTACTATTCTCTACATCAGGCATACACTTTGTGAAAAACGAACTCTCAAGATCTAAATTAGGCGTACAGTGTGATTTACTTCTACTGTAAATGCAGAGTTAGGTTTATTTTTTAATTGGCAATTAAAAGCATATTTATGAGCAAAGGAAAAAATGCTGTGACCTTTAGACTAATAAAGTAAGAGAAGGTTCATAGTAGGATCATATACACAAACATCCATACACGTATACAATAAATACTACTGGTTATTACGAATCTCAAAAGGGGTACTAAGGTATTAAGTGGTTTAACCGACTAACGTGATGGATCGAGAGACACTTTTGGAACAAGCTAAGACTTCCAAAGAAATCAAATGTGGACCCCATGAGATGCCGAACGTTCGAGTAGCGTTAGTCCCTAGCAAAATTTTGAAAGTTCGCCCCTAAGTCATACATAGAGATCGTCTGTTTCGTGGACCAGTTCTCCAGACGGAAAATGTTTCCGCATCACCACCAGAAAGGATCTTGATGTGTTATTACCATAGGACTTCTCCAATGCTATAACTTTTGCGAAACATGTGACATAAACTACATCAATATTTACATGTTGGAAGGAGATTTCGTCTTTGTGTTCCTAAGAGATAAAAAAATGACTCCTTGCTCCACAGACGCCAATTAGTTAAACGTGTTTCGATTAGCATAAAGTGAATCAACAGCTGTGTGTTGCAAATGTGGACAGCATGTTTGTACCAATTTGGAAGACTCCTATACTTGTTCGAAAAAGATGAGGTTCTAATGGTCATTACGGCGTCGATTTCCATAACAAGTGTGACACTCAGTGACACGAAACGTTGGATAACCAAAACAAGAAAAACGTAACGGAACAGCCACGTAGAGCTTGCTTTTGTTTATTCTGAGCTTTCACAAGACACTTATCTTTAAATCCTGAACTTTTGTATTGCACATCGAGCTTGCAACCATTATATTCAGCGACGGTTATTTGATTAGATCCCTTGCGTGCTACTGGGAGGATCGGAAAAGATATTTCGTTGACCCAACAGTCTTTTCGATTTTGCAAAATGGTTCTCGAATCTTGCCGATACCTTGAACAATAAAGATTTATATTTTTTGAAAATATATTGAAGAATAGGAACCAATTCCTAAATGTTACTATGAAAGGAGATTAAATCATTTACATGAAAATAGAAATAGTTTCACTTCAAGATTCTATTAGTTACTTTGGTATTTCCTTGAGTTCAATGTCCAGCTGTAGCGTTCTGAAACAAGTAGTGAAATTAGGGAGAGATAAAGTTGACTCTTTGCCAAATAACCAAGTCGTTCGAAAAACTTCTTATAAAAAAAGTCTATTAAATCATCTACGAGAAAGGAGTGAGACTTCCCGATTACAACACCATACATTATGGCTACCAACGGGTATAAAAAGGACAGCCCAAGGTTAGAGATTGTTTTGACCTAGAGACGTTGACTTAGAAAGAACAACTCGTTCTTCCTTTTACGCGACTTGATACGTCATGGAATTGAGACTTAAAGACGAGACGTCACCTATCATTCAAAGTTGAAGGTTTACACTGCTAACCATCACAACAACAACAGCAACAAGAACCAAGATCAATCGCGCTGCAACTAAAGAAAGAAACAAAGAAAAATAAAATGAATTTTTTAAATTTTTAAATCATTGTAATATTTTGTTTATGGGTTGCCTATTTAAGAAAGAAAAAAAAAACGTTAACATGTTCCTATTGTATAAAATATCCTGTGTGATATCTTACTCCATGAATTTCAAGACACTTTAGTCGTGGATGCATATTACGTTCTCAGTGACTGACAAATTGTCAGATCATCAGAGATGGAAGAAGCGTTTTTTGGCCAACCCTTTAACATGCCCGTTGATGGATTTAGTGGTTTAGGTACAATTGAATTTGTAAAACGTTCGATCGTCTGGTGTTACGCAGAGTGACAGTCAGATTAATTGCTCAACAAAAAAAAAGTAATGTAATGCACAATTCGTTTGTGGGGAATATTCTCGCGAAGATTACAGATTCCAGGCAAGCTCATCGAATCATATTCGATTATATGTTAAGTAAAGATGAAGAAGAAATCAAACTTTGATGTATACATACAGGTCATCATCGCTACGCCAATATTACTTATATTACAAACAACTGATCCAAAAAGACAAAGCCTTCTGCATTAACATACTCGATACCTAGTACGCCGTGTGCTTTAAATGGCTACTGACAAATCTCAAGTACAAGTGTTATTTAAAAAATTGTGATTGTCTTGACTCAATTTTGCTCATGTCGATGTCACGCGAATTTATAAATTGATTTAAAACCTGCTACCCATCCTTAAAGAAGATATTTGAAAATGTGTGCATCAGTCACCTCCACAACATGTCCTCTCAAAAGAGTTCTTAGCATCATTATTGTTGAAGAAGACCCAGACCAAACAATACGAGACATTCCATGGACTAAACCATCAAACTCAACTTCAGTGTCCTGAAGAATTTGATTTCCGAATAAAACTCATAAACTACAAAGACGAAAATGAAATTACCAGAAACGAAGAGAAAGGAAAAGACTTGGAAGGTTTAGAAATCCCATTCTGATAAAACACCCATGGCAATGAGGCATGCAACGTTGATGACAACCACACCAATTTCACAAGAAGAAAAAAAGATTGGGCCAAATGGATAAGTGGTCAAGAAACGACAGTACTAATCCAGATCGAATGGTTAGGTAGACTCTAGTGAATTCTTTCTTTAAGATAGATAAAAGAAAAGAAAACTGGTCGTAGTTTACAAATGATGGATCATTTGCGCGTGGAACTGTGTCTGCAAGTCAAGTATCTATTAAAGGGTGCGCAGACTGAACCAAAGTATCACCGTCTTAAAACCATTTCAAAACCATCATTGAGAAATCAAGTCTGTACATGCCACGTGTAGAAGTTTTGCATATAATAGAAAACGACACTACCTAGGATCTAGCCGCAAACAAGACCAAGTATTCCATTCAACGAGTGGAAATCAAAACCTGTACCACTACTGCTTGGCTCAAAAAGCAAGTACCACATGGCCAGTTACCCAAATGTATGTTATTGGCATCGTCAGCAATTAAGCCCTGAAAGAAGCTATTGGTCTTAACCCTTCCCAGTCCTATCACGACAACTTCAAGATATCAGCCATCCAGAACAGAGAGGCTTTGTTTACGAGATCCTTTAAACCTACCTTTACCAAGAAGAAGTGCATGAGATCGTATTTGAACCTGTTTAAAACTACAGGATAATTGGGTACCAAAAGGGCACTCGGCATTTCCTAAGATCACTATGCAGAATGTTACTGTTTGTGGGGTTTCATTTTCACATTAGACCAAGGCGCTGACGAGATATATTTTTTGCGTTTGAACATTCAGTTTCTTCTAACTCTAGAGAACACGGTGGCAGTGATGTTGCTGGTAGAAGTCGACAATACCATTGGAATCAATGGTCTGAATTAAATGATCTTAGACTGCTAAACATAGAACTAGACGATCAAGAACAATAACTACAGCAGGAGACCAGCCAACCTAAAATTAAAACGTTAAAAATGAAGGAGAAACAAATAGTATCTGCACTTTGGTGAAAACATAATTGTCTAGTATTAGTATTCATATTTTAAAATGTTTTAAATGTTCACAGACACAAACAGTATAGAGAAAGCTAACCTAAAGCTTTCGTCCTCACACTAAGGACTTCATCGGCAGACTGTTTTAATCTCTACTGACTATTAACATCACTCTATGGAATTGTGAGCGATGTTAGCAGATTTTCCCAGATATGCGGCAGGTTGTAACGGTTCCCATCCATTTGAAAATTACGGTTTATCGTAAACCTACGCATATCGACCAGTACTTTGATTTTGACTTGCACCATCCTTTTGATTAGAAACTTGGCTTGCTCAAAACATTATATGTTAGAGCCAAAGTCGTTACATCTGACCCAAAAGATTTAAAACAAGACCTAGATCATGTCAAAGCTGCCCTCATGAGGTGTTATTATCCAGAATGGTCGATTAAGAAGGTTTCCAACTCATTCTAATGGCAATACCGGGACGAGCAGACCAACATAGAGAACAGATTCTGAAGGAAACATCATTCTACCATATGTAAAAGGGACTTCCGAATGCCAAAAGTACGGTTTTGAACGACACAAAATTGATGTTTGTCTTAAACCGTACCGGACCCTAAGAGAGGTACTATTTCACCAAAAGGATAAGTGTGCAAAGAAAGATATGCGTGGACCTATCACATTAAGTGTGATGGACAGGGTGCAAGGCAATGCCATCACGACTATATTGGGGAAACGGAAAGGACATTGAAAGCGAGATTTAATGAATATAGAAGACGAAGTTCAAGCTCGTCTGAAATATCACGGCACATCTTCAGTGTTAGCCCTGGTCATACTGTAACTTGGAACTCAGTTAAAATCTTAGATCGAGAACAAGCGTGGTTTAAGCGTGGGGTTAAAGAATCGATCTAAATCCGTACGCACAAACCGGACAGGAACGGGGGCAGTTACAACCTGTCGCATATCTAGGACAATCTGCTGACATTGCTCACCATTCCATCGAGTGATGTTAACAGTCAGTAGAGAAATAAATCAGTCTGCTGATTAAGTCCTTATGTGAGGACGAAAGTTTCAGGTTGGTTTCCTCTATACTGTTTGTGTATGTAATTGAACAGTTAAAACATTTTCAAAAATGAATAGTATCGGCACGATGGTCGGAACAAGAGAAAGCCTTGGTGGCATAGTTTACTCCAGAAACTTCCGAAAGAATTGAACCTCTAACGAAGGAACAACGTTATGGATGTCAAGTCAATTGTGAAGTACAACACAGTAAATGTTTGCTGACGAACCAAAGAGGCAAAAATAGGCAACTAATCTGGATCAAGTTTGGATTTTCTTTGGAGAAAAAAACCCTTGAACAAGTGGTATATGGGTACATAGAAGATAAAAGAAAACAGTAGTGAGATTCGGTGTGATTTATGTATACCATTCCACGTATATTTGTTTTTCTATCCAACTTTCCAAAATTCCCATATGTTGGCCAGTGTCATTCGTAATGTTAAATTCTCATTCGGTGGAGGGTGTGTGCGTGTGGGGTGTTTATTATCATCAGTAACTTTAATTTCCCGTATGTTGGCCATAGTGTCATTCGTAATGTTAAATACGCATTCGGTGAAGGATGTATGCGTGTGGGGTGTGTACTGTCATAAGTAACGTTGTATTCCCTTATGTTGACCACAGTGTCATTGGTAATGTTAAAATTCCCATAGAGTCGCACACGTGTGAAATTCTAGTTGGTCCCGTATACCACTAGTATTAAATATCCTTCAATGGCTATTCCGTCCAAGTAATGTCAATAGACGTAGAGAGCTATAGTATCCCCTGTATCTACTAGCCATCCACTATTTAACCAACAAATGCAGCTCATTGTGGAAATTACCCTGAAATAAACAGCTCCATGTTATATTTCTCATAGCAAAATATACATTTACATGTTATATTTCTCATAGCAAAATATATATTTACATGTTATATTTCTCATAGCAAAATATACGTTTACATGTTATATTTCTCTCTACAAAATAAATGGCCATTTGGTACTTTAAATAACATTGTGACATCTTCATGATCTTAGGGTATTTTGACACTTTAAGCAAGCCTGGCCATGAAAAGTCTGTACGTGTTTTTATTCCATGGTGTTTAAACATTTACAGTTTTTCGTCGAATTCAATAATGTGCTTGTATCCTGAATATAAATGAACGCTTCGCTGTGTCTTCCTGAATTAATAATTGCTCTACAAGTGGAGATCGTATAGTTGTGAATGTCTAAATTAGTAAAGTTTCTTGAGGCGCCGTCCTTATCGCTCCATCGCATTATGTGTTATTAAGCCGATATGCTCTCAATAAGGGACTTACACATACATGTATAGGTCCCTGTATCAGTAGTCTCTTTAATGCTTTTAGTGTAATTTTAACGATTTCCTAGAGGGATGGGATGCTATAAATCGTGTCGTAATGTGTGCCCTCAGTCTATTGAATCAAATACGACATCTCACACTTGCCTTCTTATTAATGCATGACTGGTACTAGTGCATTACTCTGTGCAATTGTGTTATCGCAACCCGGAACTACTTATGGTATGCCACCATAAGTTTTATGTTGCTGATGTCACATTTCTTGCGCTCGACTTTATGCTTAACAATATAAAACATCCTGACATCTTTAGAAGCTTATACAATTAAGATGTGTGTTTTATAAGTTCATCCTTTTCAATGCCCAGAGCGCATTCGCGGTATTTCACGACCATAGCACATCTAAACGCGTGTCCATTATACAATAAAAAGTGCACTAAGATAGAAAATATTTAATAGGTTCTAGATTTTTAATGACTATCCGAAAGGTAGGCTTATACTTCTGATCCTGCGGCGTGTCCCCGCGAATTACCAGTTGGTCCTTATATGGATAGCTCAATTTGCGAACTTCTTTTAACCTAGTATTAAGTTCATTCAACTGTTTTAGGATATATATATTTTTTCCTTAATTTGGAGTGTCGTCAGGTTGTTGTACCATTCACTTTCTCGCTAGTCTTCTTCCATGCAATGGTCGATTTCTGCTGAAGTAATACTGTGTATGGTGAAGGGTTAAACCGTGTCTTAAGAGTTCCTGAATCATACTTTAAATGTCGCCTTTGATTTTTGATTTATACGGAGACAACTGGCGTAAAACCATACCGTCTTTATCTTTGAAATGGTAGTTGCATCTCCGTGCTTATTCAAATATGTCTGAGTCAGTGGTTAGAGTGCCGTACTCGCAAACAGAATGATGTGTGTTCGAATCATGCCAACCGAGCGGATCTGGTCGGCTGCCGTGGTTATGTCCTTTGCCAAAGCACTCTGCTCTTCTTTGATCGGCATGATATAACCTAAATGTGCCATACAAGACAAAAGCAACCCTTTCAGGCACAATCCTGGAAGAAACCTGTCAATCGCATCTTTAATACGCACCAAGTACTTACGATTTCCTGGTATGTGGGAAAACTTATTTCAAATTTCCATTCGACGTCTTTTGTGGCGGTAAGGCAACGCTCATTCCCTTATTTCCCATTTTTGACTTGTCCCTTGTCATTTATTTTTAGAGAACAAATGTAGATTTTTAACACAAAAAAGCAGAATATTGGATCCCTCTCAAGTAAAAATTTATTGAGTGTAGTGAGAAACAAAGTGCAACGATTTCATATCATTGTTCAGTGATTAAGACATGGGTGCTCTGTGACGCATATTTGTTTTGTTCATTTTGCAGGCGAAGCAACCATTCAATTAATGATAGGGCTATATGGCGACGACATTTAGTCTGCATTGGTACAGAAAATAAAATAGATTTCTGGCCATGGTGTATGTATTTTGCAGAGTAATATCTAGATTTAACCTTATAGAAAACATTTTAAAATCTGTATTTCAAACGTTGATTTCCTATCCAAATTATATCCAATCAATCGACTCTCGATCGGTAAGTCTCAGTTATAATTTACTACCTAATACAGTATAGTTAGTGTACTGTCAATAGTATAATATTTTTGTACAGTTGTTCTATTAAATTGTGTAATTAAGATAAACAGCTAATAAAATATTTATGGAGACATTATGTATTATATATAAAAATAACTATTTATTTTGAAGTGATATATTTATATAACAAAGATTACATATTTGGTAAAGAATTGTCTAACAAAGACCAGTAATATAGTGATAGCGTCTCCGATTTATATCTTCAGCGTGATAAAATTGTGTGTTCGAGGCTTATGATAAGTGTTACATTGTAATATTAATTGAGTACATATGCTTACTCGCGTCCATTCCTGCAAGTATAACGACATATTAGTGCCAAAGGAATCAGTTTAAATTTATTCAAATCACAAATCTAATGTTACGTTAGAGTGCACCGTAATAAATAAGGGTCTAATACCAACCACTGGCGTGTGACTTACTTCCGAGGTTCCTTTTCTTTCATTCCGCCTATATCATCCTGTGAGAATCCTGTATCATCCTGCGAGAATCCTATATCATATTGTGAGCAACTAGCGTTAATTACGATTTCGTTGATAGAACAAGAGCCGAAACTTCATGGCGTCTCGAGCGCGATTGTTACAACACAGACAATGTGGTATTTGGCGAAACGTTTTCGCCGATAACCTTATGTAGATCCATTTATCAATTATTTCACTAACAGAAAAAGAATAGAGTTATGTTCGGAAAATATGTGTTCTGTCGCATCCTATAATCGGCCACAAAAACAAACAGTCGGTGCACCTGCGAACAGAAGGCGTGGAACATATTACTCCTGGTGAGCATGTTGTCGGACATGTTGAAGACCTAATATTTCCAGATCTAGCGATATTGAGCAAACTGGCATTTTCTTTTATATCACCGCCGACTTGCCATTAAGCCACGGCGTAAGAGTAGATGTACGTGTCGGCAGGGGAGTTAACTCTGCATCCACACATGCAGATCAATTAAACTTGCATATCACACTGCTTATATAGGAATGTCGACATATCAAAAAAGGACCCACAACAGTTTCGCCTTCAAAAGATGGGCGAGGCTGCAATATCCTTGCGTGATGAGGCTGAACAGCTAATCGCCGTACACAGAAAACGAGGCGGATGTCGTTAATACTAGACCGACGGCTGTGTATCTGGGTACAATTATGACGGGAGTGCAAAAGTATCAATAATTATTATTACCCCTCACTGCTATTGCCCTTGAGATCACAGCTTTCAGATGTGGTTTCATTTATGTAGCTGGGAAATTTATCAGCCTGCTACAAACCGTGAAAGCTAGAAAGCTCGGTGAAATCTGTGTCGTAGCCGAAACAGTGCTCAATTCACTCGCAGAGTAGATATGTAAGGCGCTACGGAATGGTATCTGCATTATCTGAAGTCAGTTTCGTCAATATGACATGCAGATCAGCAGCTGAAAGTACTGAAATCCAACTACAGCTGGCAATGTTGTTGACCTGCTTTGATCCGTAATTTCCAACTCTATTACAAATAATGATGCCAAAGTCAACAAAGGAATATAGGAATCAATAAAAAGAACTCGGTATATTTTAATGATAGTGTTTCTTTTCTTTTCATTTTATTATAAACATGTATGGTGCGCTTATACGCGCAGTTCAAAACATGATATGGGACTGCTGGAGGAAGCTCATAGAGTGCATTAGGTGTTTTGGAATGAATGGATACGACAAGTATGGAAAAAAATAACCTGTACACATAGCTAGTGTGATATTTTACAGCTGAATCAAGACCAAACCAAGGGATATATTGGGAAAAAATAATATGCGCGTGTTCAAGGCAACGCGGTACTAAATCGAAGTCACAAACACATGTTCAGGCTTATCAACAGATGCCTAATTAACATTGAAATTTTCGTTTAAAAACGATGACTTTCACATTTTGAGAGGTGTTATTCTTTTTTATGTACTACTTGACAGTACATTTCTGAAATGTTTACGAAACGACAGTTACTGTAAATGCGCAGTTGGCAAGCCTTGCCTACTGGAGCCCACTATGGCTTCCCAGGTCAAGGTGCTCATCTTGCTTGATGATCTGTCTTGCTGTTCCTTATTTGTCAATGCCTCCCTTTATCCCAACCAATTCTCTGTGCCTTGGCAAATATGGTAACACTTATGGAGGCAATACAAAGATTACGTGCCATGAAATGCGAGAACTCGATTTGCCACGTTGTGACGTAAAATATTGCCCCCATAGAAAAGTAAGTACATTGCAAGCAACGACCAAACATCATGTGGGTCAGCTCTTATCCGCGGCTTTTCAAGAATTTGGCGCTTTGTTTGTTTCGTATTGCCACTTGGTGCCGTATCTTGGCGTTTAAAAATGAAAATGGCCTCCTCCTCCTCCTCCTCATCTACTTGCTAACCCTCACAACCCCTTCGTCACTACTTGGCGCGCTTTCCAGTTAGTGCTGTTTCACATATAGCGAAAATCTCACCAGGCCACGCGAGAGATCTGGTTGAAAGAGACTACTGTTACGGGGGCCCCGAGTGGCCGAGTGGTCTAAAGCGCTCACCGTTCTGGATTACTGCCATCTCACCTCTGTCTGCGTGGGTTCGAGTCCAAGGTTCGGCTAGCGTGGGTACGTGGGAAAGCCTGCCAGTAGCTTCTCGTGGGTCGGTGGTTCTTCCCTGGGTATTCCAGGGTTCTTCCTCCACCAGTTATACTGGCCGCCATGTATAGCCTATCTTGTGCTGAAAAATGGCGTTAAATCCTAGAACAACAACAACAAAGACTACTGTTGTATACTGAACGATTAACATTAACAATAGACTGATGCCTAGAACAACAACAACAAAGACTACTGTTGTATACTAAACGATTAACATTAACAATAGACTGATGCCGTAAACAACTATATTACCAATTTACCAGGTATTTTTATACGTATGTTTAAGTTCATAAAGCACTTAGATCTAATGAACGCGCGCGCGTGTGTGTGTGTGTGTGTGTGTGTGTGTGTGTGGTTTGTATTTTTGACGTAGTTTTAACAACTTTTCCAGCCATATAGCTACGATGTCTGCTGCAGTGTGACAGTGATGTCTAGCACTGGGGCGTCGTGCCGCAGACATGTAGTACCATGTCCCACCCAGTCACGTTATCCTGACACCAGGCAGACCAGTCCTAACACTAACCTCTTAATGCTGAGCGCCGAGCGAGGCAGCTGCTAGCACCATTTTTATCAGTCTTTAGTATGACACAGCCAGGGTTCAAACCCGCGACCTTCCGTATCCAAGGCGGGCGTTCTAACCACTAAGCCACCGGAGCGGTCTGTTTCTAATACTGTTGTCTTTGTCACAGTTAGTGCTGTTTCAGCGTTATGTGAACTTATTATTTTTTAAAAAGTAGAATTTAATATATACTTTTTGAGAAAAATGGTACACATTTGAGATCTATTAAAAACAAGAAATCGATATTTCAGTAACAGAAGTGTGTGTATGTTCAGTACAAGACAAAACGGAAACAAAGCAACCCATTTTGCCACTATGTTATTTGCAAATAAAACACACCTGATTACAGTCATCATAATAGCTTTCCCTTTTAAGACCCTACAATTACAATAAAAATATTTTATATACTGATATTTTCTTCTCTGCATCATCTCAAAAGACTGTTTGCAGAAGCTGCATTTTAGCTCTGGTATTAAAAAAAAAAACCTGTTATGGCAAAATGGGAAATAAATCTCATTTAATTCAAGCAGGCCAAAGTACATGAGTGAATAGGACGCGGTCGAGATCTGCAGCTGCTAGGAAGTAATGAAATTGCGGGCACACAAATCCACTTCTAGTATATGCGTTGCCTACTTGACTTTCATCATCAGAGACACTTTTTTTAAGAGACACTTTTACTAATTTGCATTGTAGCTTTGAGTTGTTACGTATATGAGCCTTAAGTGATAAGTTTGACTCCGGGAAATAATAATAATAATAATAATAATAATAATAATAACCGCAAAGACGGTGCGTTGGAGAAGGAGCATGCTAGTTATTGTAATTTTCGTCATCATATTCATAACAGATTTAGAGTTATGTATTATGAATATTAAGATTGCTTTTGATGATTTCCATATTCGTGTGAGAGAAAAAATGCGGGAAATAATGCGACCTGGACTAATTTAAATAATACCCAGTCTCAAGTACCATCAGATGGCTATAGGAGATAAACAAACTCTAAGTGGTTCTGTTGTTAATTGTTCTCTTCCAAAGTGTTGTAAGGACAGATGGTGCACTTAATGTGTGTGCGTGTTACACACCTGCACGCCGAGTAGTTTGATGGACGGGAAAATATGTTAACCTCGTAGACCCAATCAATGATCTAGAATTCATTTGTTGATCTACCTACATTCTTAGGGAGAGTAGGATTTCATTATAATATCTGACTGCAGACACATGTTGAAAACATTCACTGTGGTGTAAACAGCATGTCCTGTTTGTTCATGTATTCAAAGGGACAATGTAAAAACTAAATATCATCATTTTCCAAGACGCGTGTGATTTTGTGATGTCAGCTGTCCTCGAACAGCAGAATAACGCGTGCCGCGTAAGAACATATTTATTCTGTTTTAAAAATGAAGAAATCCTTTTGTAGACATTAATGCATAATTTGTATATTCTGTAATTAATTATGTAGGGAGAAACAAATAGAGAATTTTCACAGTTAGTGTTCTCCAAGGGACGCGAGAACTTGCGAGGTTTCACTTGAGGGGACAAACATATGACCTACCCTGCAGCTATAGAGAATTTTTTTTAGCAAATTACAATATTACACAGCAACTTCTTAAGCGTATGTTTAAAAATTAAAACTGTTTTACTTCATGCAGAAAGAATAATAACAAGTCTGTTTCCTCAAAATTTATCACATATAAACAAGTTTTGATTTACCGAATATATCTTCCACCATGATGTTTTTATACCTCGTCACTGGAGTATTGTCAAAGATCTAGGTCAACTTACGCTGCTCTGCTTATATCAATATGTACAAAGAACACACGGTGATTAAGTAAAATTTAACTATATTAGATTAAATGTCAATATGTACAAAGAACACATGGTGATTAAGCAAAAGTCAACTATATTAGATTAAATGTCAATATGTACAAATAACACACGGTGATTAAGTAAAAGTCAACTATATTAGCTTAAATGTCAATATGTACAAATAACACACGGTGATTTTAAAAAATTAAACTATTAGATTAAATACAATAAAGACTTTTTATTGTCTCTTATTGCCCTAACTAGGGGAGATTAGCGGCTTGTCGGATTGTGTTGAAGGTTTTTATTATGTAACCCTAATGTCCATCGGCTCAGTAGGTAATTCATGTATTTCTCTGTCTAATGAAAACGTTAATTAAAGCCCTTATTTCAAAGTAACATCTGTTCATTGTCGTAATTTCCACCGTTACAACTGTATTTCCTTTCAATGTTTCACTATAGTCTAAATGTCCATTTTTGAAACAGTGTTATTTTGTGGTTCAAGCAAGCAAGGATTTAATTATTATTTTTATCTTATAAACTTACTCTCATGTAATGATTATTTATCATCTTTATTCTCGTTGGTATGTAAATTGTTTGTTCGTTCGTTTGTTCATTATATAATTCATTAATTCATTATTGTGTCTATCAATCTACATCTCCGTGTGTTCGTTCGTCCATTTCCTTGAGTATTCGATGAACATCGTATATTGTGTAGTTTGCGGAAAAATGTGTTTAAAATATATTGGAAGAAATACATATATGCTGCAAAGCCCTGTGGGTGTGTGTGGTTTGGATTTTCAACGTAGCTTTAACACTTTTCCAGTCATATCGCTACGATGTATGCAGTGTGGCAGATTATAATGATGACTAGGACTGGGGCATGATGTCCCACGCAGTCACATTATCTTGACATTAGGCCGACCAGTCCTAACACTAACCTCTTAATGCTGAGCGCCAAGCGAGGCAGATGTTAGTACCATTTTTATAAGTCTTTGGTATGACTCGGCCGGGGATCGAATCCATGACCTCCCGCATCCCTGCAAAGCCCTAAACTCAACCAAAATTTCTTTCGTTGGCGAAAGCAGCATATCTAAGACATGGGAAAGTAATTATTGCCCTATTGTGACATTTAGAAGTCTAAGTAAGCGAGCAAACTTGCATAGCCGTCCACTTTCAAAACGCATTATGTCTCCGAAATATTCAATTAAAATTTCAAGAGAAAGTATTCTTAAAACTAACAGATCAACTAAGCACTCTCTGTCTGTGTATTTTGGTTCCCCAGAAAATAAAGTCGACTAGATTTTAATTTCGTCTATAATTTGTATAATCCTCTGAATGTAAGTAGTGACTGTCTTATGACAATTACTTTGTTGTATACAGTTATTGATACACTCCTTCAAATTAGCAAGTAAAGCATTTTCATGCATGTCACCTGTTCACGTGCACGTGCATATCCTATCCTAGCAAGTAAAGTATTCTCAAACGTGTCACCTGTGTCACGTGCACGTCATAACAAGTATAACATTCTCATACGTGTCACTTGTGTCACGTGCATATCCAAGACGTGATTAGTTACTCTGGAAATTTGTGGGCACCAATATTTTCAAGGTGTCTGTGTGGTCATCTGTTTTGCAAACAGAACATATCTCACTACATTGACTAAAACAAAGTAACAAAGGATCTGTGTTTAAGTAAGTTTGGTCTGGATTTGATCAGGCTTTTGCAACTTTACGGCAGAGCAACACAGGTAGATTATAATTTAGTCCTGAGGCAATTAGAGTAAAATGCATATTGTACGCAAGTATATCAAGTATATTCTCGATCAGACTAGCTAGAATTTCAAAGCATAATAACGGCTACACAATCTTATTAAAAAGAAATTCAGCTTTTCATTATGATTGTAGTTTACAGCAACCTTTTCAAAACCATGGGCTACACACTATCATTAAAAATAAAAGTTTGTATATAAATTTAATTGAAAATGACTAAAACCCAGCATCTACAAGGAAATAGAATGCTCAGTTGAATAACATGGAAAAAAGTGATTGGCCACAATTTTGTATGCTTCCATATAAAACCACCGCTCCGGTAGTATAAGTGGTTAGAGCATCCACCTCGGATGCGGGAGCTCGAGGATTCGAACCCCGGCCGAGTCATACTAAAGACTTGTTTTAAAACAAATGATACTAGCAGCTGCCTCACTATGCGTTCAGAATTAAGAGGTTAGTTTTAGCACTGGTCGACCTGGTGTCAAGATAATGTGACTGGGTGGGACATTGTGCCACATGTCTGAGGGATGGTGCCCCAGTGCTAGACATCATTATAAACTGCCACACTTCAGACATAGTAGCGATATGACTTAAATATTGTTAAAAGCTACGTTAAAAATTCAAATCACACACACACACACACACACACACATATATATATATAACCACACACACACATATATAAAACCGCAAATGCCCATAACTTTAATTGAATTCAACTGAAGATTTTTGATGATGATATAATACATTTACTGGTACTTTTGGTAAAACAACTAATAATTACTATAATTACTTCTTTCGGTCTGGGCTATCAGACTATCGTGTACATGTAGAACACTGCCTCTTCGGTTGTTACCACAGATCGGTAGGAACACTGCCTATTCGGTTGTTACCACAGATCGGTAGGAACACTGCCTCTTCGGTTGTTACCACAGTTTGGTCTGAACACTGCCTCTTCGGTTGTTACCACAGATCGGTAGGAACACTGCATCTTCGGTTGTTACCAAAGATCGGTAGGAACACTGCATCTTCGGTTGTTACCACAGATTGGTCTGAACACTGCCTCTTCGGTTGTTACCACAGATCGGTAGGAACGCTGCCTCTTCGGTTGTTACCACAGATTGGTCTGAACACTGCCTCTTCAGTTGTTACCACAGATCGGTAGGAACACTGCATCTTCGGTTGTTACCAAAGATCGGTAGGAACACTGCCTATTCGGTTGTTACCACAGATCGGTAGGAACATTGCATATTCGGTTGTTACCACAGATTGGTCTGAACACTGCCCCTTCGGTTGTTACCACAGATCGGTAGGAACACTGCATCTTCAGTTGTTACGAAAGATCGGTAAGAACACTGCATCTTCGGTTGTTACCACAGATTGGTCTGAACACTGCCTCTTCGGTTGTTACCACAGATGGGTCGGAACACTGCCTCTTCGGTTGTTACCACAGATCGGTAGGAACACTGCATCTTCGGTTGTTACCACAGATTGGTCTGAACACTGCCTCTTCGGTTGTTACCACAGATCAGTCGGAACCCTGCCTCTTCGATTGTTACCACAGACTGGTCGGAACACTGCGTCGCCGGTTGTTACCAAAGATCGGTGGGAACACTGCCTCTTCGGTTGTTACCACATATTGGTCGGAACACTGCATCTTCGGTTGTTACCACATATCGGTAGGAACTCTGCCTCTTCGGTTGTTACCACAGATCGGTGGGTACACTGCCTATTCGGTTGTTAGCACAGATCGGTAGGTACACTGCATATTCGGTTGTTACCACAGATTGGTAGGAACACTGCATATTCGGTTGTTACCACAGATCGGTAGGAACACTGTCTATTCGGTTGTTACCACAGATCGGTAGGTATACTGCATATTCGGTTGTTACCACAGATTGGTAGGAACACTGCCTATTCGGTAGGAACACTGCCTATTCAGTTGGAACTAGTGCTATCCGAGTAAGATTTCTCGTTTTCACTGAGCTCAACATTGGATTATCAGAAGGCAGCAGTTACAGAACCATTCAAAATTACATCAAGTCAAATTATCAGGAAAATTATATGTCAGTTACACAAAATAGTATTTATTTATTATTAAGAATCCAGTTATTTTTATCAATCACTATCACATCCAGGAGAGGAAGAAACGGAGACTGTCATTTGGTTTGCCTTTACATTTACTGTAGATACTCTTCTGGTCGTACAAGAGGGCTTTAATTCCATTATGTAGTCTCCATCTGTCATTTTAAAAAAATGAATAATGACGATATTTCTACAGCTGCATGCCAACTGTCCTTGAATATTCTTCTATAAGACTGTGTAAAACATTTCTTTATTCATGTAGGGACAGACCGTTTAATCGCATTCATGTTTTAATTTACAATGTCATAATTTAGAAAGATGCTGGTTCAGTGTATATTGATGGTTACATGTCCTTGAATTAGCAACTTTTATGCACAGTACTCTTTAACGAGACTTCTCAGAGAATGAGTATTTTCCTGGAGTTGAAGGGAGCTGAATTATTTTGTATAATAAAAGCGTAAATATCTCTCTCTCTCTCTAAGATATATATATATATATATATATATATATATATATATATATATATATATATATATATATATATATATATATATATATATATATATATATATATATATATATATATATATATATATAAGTTATAGAAAAAACAATTATCGACTCTACCAATTAGGTGATTCTATTTAAAATTGGGTTTAAAAATTGTTTTTATTTGGTTTCGAGATTACATGTATCATTGGGTGGGTGAGTGTATATTTTACTCCCTAGCAGAATCAGAGCACCTATCTGAGATAATCCTAATCCAGTGTGTTTAATAATAGGATAATACATGGTGCTGGAAAAATAGATAAACTCTGTTCAAATACTTTTTGCACATGTTTTCGATAGTTATTTTTGTTGTTGTTAATTATCATCCTAATTAAACGCAAACCTACGTCTTTGATTAGATAACAATATTGCACATTTTCACATCTTTAAAGAAAGCTTAAGTCTTTAAACACGCCAAAAGCTACTTAATTCTTAATAAATTACTACACGTTATTTATTATTGGTTTAATACCCTCACGATGGCTATGTATTTCAGTCATTTTTAATATATTGGGGCTATTTAGGGAACACGGTATTTTTGAACTGAATTTCTTATATCAAAGTAATTCCTTTGAGTCTGCGACATCCAAATAAATTCTTATTGGTTAGATATAGGCCTATTACAGGGGTCTCAAACTCAAAGCACCCTGAGTGCCGCATGAGGGCATTTTCGATGGCCCAAGGGCCGCACGATCTTTGTCATTTCTCATGACACCTTGTGATGCCAATCGTTTTGCGGGCCACAGGATACTGCTTAGCGGAGAGAGACCCCTGATGTATTAGAGACATATCTCACAATTAATTTTAAAAACTTGTACAATTTATATAATGTAGAATGAATTGATGAAGTGTAATATTTATAAAATGTAAGAAAACTAGATTAGGAATAGTGCAGTTAAGTGAAAAAGTGTGTGTGCGATTCGGATTTTTAAGGTAGAATGAACAATTTTTCAGTCCTATCGCTACGATGTCTGCAGTGTGGCAGTTTATAGTGATGTCTTGCACTGGGGCATCATGGCGCAAACGTGTGGCATCATGTCCCACCCAGTCACATTATCCTGACACCAGGCTGACCAGTTCTAACACTAAACTCTTAACGCAGAGCACCAAGCAAGGCGGGTGCTGATAATATCGTTCGAAGTCTTTAGTATGACTCGGACAGGGTTCAAATCGCAACCTCCCGCATTCGAGGCGGACGCTCTAACCACTTAGGCCACCGTTGCTGTTCAGTGGAAAGTGTACTATCTATATACAACGTAGGACAACTAGATAAGAAGTAATACAATCAATTTAAAAGTACTATTTATGCAATTTAGGACAACTAGATCGAACTAAATCAAGTTTGGAGGTTTTATTTTTCAGGTATTTCATCATTGTTTGTGAATTAGCTTGGTAAAATGGACGGAATAAACCAGGCCCGGCCCTACGGCAAGGCGAACGAGGCAACCGCCTTGGGCCCCGCGCTTTCTGGAAATCAACTCTGCAATGCAATATTTTTTTTGTACCTGGAGCCTCGTTCATTGCTTGCTGTCTTGGGCCCTGCACATCCTAGGGCCGGAATAAACTACTGTTCACTAGTAAATTTATGTTTTAACGGAAGTAGCAACCCCCTGCAATGATTACATGAATACGTCATTTGTAGCATTTAAGTCGATGAGCCCAGTAACACTGATGAGAGATTTGTGCATTTGCATAAAGTACTGAGTATGTACAATTTATGTGATGGCCAAAGAAACCTTTATAACCATTATCCTCGCAATGTTACTCGATAAACATAAACGTTAACGCTTAGCTATCATAAAACTATATTGTCAGTGTAGATTTTATTTTCCATCGCGTAGATTGCCCCCACGGACTGTTAATTGCCCCAAGCGAGGAATTTGATAGCTTCGTCGTATTGAATAAAATGCCAAGAGGAGCCAAACCCTCCGCTGTTTCCATTTCGTTTCATCTTGACTGTCCTCGTGTAGTTCTATCATCGATTGATTTTCTCTGGAGAAAAAAAAAATATTTCTACAGGAATAGGGTATACAGCCTAGCTGCTTAATAAGACTTGCACATATTGCATGTTATATCTGAAGTACAAACTGGTGTAGACCATGCATACCGTCTGTACGTGAATTGGTAATAGCAACCCGATACAAGTCTTTGTATTCAAAATATGTTCGCTACTGGTTATTTTAGCCCACTTACACGTGTGGTACGCGCGCCTAATTATTATCGCTGCATGGTTTGCGGAGATGTGTAATTCAGGATAAAATCCCGCACTTTCTATCGTGGTAGGGAGAATTCATGCCATTTCTTCAAGGACTTTGTGAAGTGTGTCTCGCTTTTTATTAGAGAACAAAAATTGATTACTGAGGGAGATCGCAGAATCAAGTACAAAATTAAAGGGATTATTGAGAGAAATAACTTCTAAAGGAATAAATTCTTTCTTCCAGGAAGGATATTTCAGTATCTAAACAAGTTAAATAAATAAAGCTTTCCATCATAAAATCGATAAAACGTTATGCAATCATTATAAAAATCGAGTTAATTAAGCATATGCTTAAAATTACGTCAACTTAATGAACATACAAGAGTTTGTCGAAAGATTTGTAAAATGTGAATTTTATTTCAGCTGGAAAAAAAACAAAAACGTTATCGAAAATCAAGCCACCATTTATTCTTAATATGACTGACAAAAATTCTGCTTGCGAAACAGCTGAATTAGCTTTTGTTGAAATAAAAGACAGTCATTTGTTTTCATTATTAGTGGAAGAAAATAGGTAATCTACTGGTCAATGAATCAATCAAAGATATCATGATCTTTTGGTCGAAATTATCCATGGTTCTTCGGATTCGAACGATTGATTATAAATCTTACAATAAAGCGCTTTTTCAAAAATTTCCGCATATGTTTCCTGTTTATTGATGCAAACACCAATTGCAACCAAATATTTTTTGCAGAATAAAATGAAAGACTACTAATTAAATTTTAGAGTACACAACTCTGCAATCACTTACTGAAAAGGAACTGGTCACTGGTAAAACCCCTGCTTGTCATACGCCTGTATAGTTTAGCTTTGTTCCCTGCTGGTCCCTTTCTAAGCAAGGACCAGTGTCGTCTATGTTCGGTAGGTCATTGCCACACAAAAGGCTCGGTCTCTATCTCCTCAGCCTAGAAAAATGCTGACATTATTCAAGTCCTTATCTTCAAAAGTGAGCTGATGAAACAAAGTCTTTAGTTCACATCAAAGTGAAAGGAAAGCGAATTTCAATTATGGGAAAATGAATACAATTACTTCATAGTTTTATTTAATCCACATCGTTATTAAACTTTAATTGCACTAATGACCGCTTCTAAAATCGAAGAGAAAATAAGAGTCCCACTTCGCAAAGTATCTCAGATTTACTTGTTCAGCTTGGGTTTTATTAATAAAAATAATTATAAAAAATTCAACAGCAGTGAATTTCTCCCTGACTAGTCGGCATGCATCAAAGATTTAAATGCACGTATAATGTCTTGAGTATTAGGATTTCTTGTTTTCTCTTTGGAAACTAAAACTTCATGAATCCCTGAATGTTTCTTTTCGTGACGAAGAATAAAAAGATTCCAAAGTGGACATGTGTAAAGATATAAATACTTGTATTCCTTCTATTATTTCCATCTGATACTGAAACCCTGATATTTTCAGATGTATGGTGAGGTAAAAGCTCATTCTGGGGAGATATTTTGAGCAATTAATGATTCCACGGCTGAGTTCTATTATCTCACTGAATAGTTCTGTTTTATATATTTGAATCATTTCGTTCAGAGCATATGCGGGGTCTTTCGTAATGATAACATGACCAAGGGAGATAATTATGTATTTTCTTCACCGTCTCTGGAGATTAGCTTTCGTGTGGAAGATTCTACTTTAGTTGTCATGCGTATTATTTCCACATCATTACCTTTCTCATGCGTATTATTTCCACATCATTACCTTTCTCATGCGTATTATTTCCACATCATTACCTTTCTCATGCATATTATTTCCACATCATTACCTTTCTCTTCATTTATTTTTCTTTCTCATCTTATTTTTTTTTTTTGCGTTTGGATACATCTTTAATGATTTTAAAAAAATCTGGTTAATACCTCGAAACGCAATTCAAGATTGCAAGTCAGAACCAGGAGCAATCCAAAAACGTCTAAGTTGGTTTTAATAATTACCAATTCAATTTTAGGGTTGGTCTGTCTCCTTTATTTCATTGGCAAGAAATTGTGATTTCAGCTTTTTTCTATATTCCTCAAGAAATTCACGATTTTACATTATTTTTAAGCAGTTCACAAGATACTCATTTGCAAACAAAATGAAAGATCGTGGAAAATGTGCTGCTTTTTTGTCACATAAATTGTTTTCGAAAACACTGGAGTTCTGATTTAAATCTTAATCATCCGATCCTGCAATTACCCTCCATTACTGATTGTTTGAATGCATAAATCTACTGTCCCAAAGACAAAATATTAATATACTGTCATCATCACGCCATGTGAACATCGAGGTCCAGGAATATTGTTTTTGGTTGGTTTTACGTCATTTTTCATCACATGATATATACCATACATGGCGGCTAGTATATTTGGTGGAAAAAGACTCTGGGAAGACTCCAAGAACACCTGAAAAAGGATATAATATTTGAACCTCTTATACGCATAATTTTCTTATTCTCAGTTTTCATTCATCCACTTGCAGACTTTTCAAGAAGGGCATTGAAGAGAAACCCCTCTTTGAATACGATGAGGAGGAGGAAAAACGTTCAAAGAGTAGTTTTCCGTCCTTCGTTTGTGACAAGGTGCTATCGTGTATCCGTTGTGACCATTGTGCCAAGCGATATCTGACAGCCTTCTTGAGCAGTATAGTTCTCCTCATTTACTCAGGAATACGGCCCAACATGGGGTCGCCATTGTGAAAATGACTAAATACGAAACCCTAGATCTCGACAAAGAAGGAAAATTAACTGTAAGAACCTTTAGTGACTATGCATTTATTCTTATTATATGGTACAACTCACGGACACACAATCCAAATGCTGCTTACGATTAATGATAACATTATATTTAGTACCAACTTTTCTTTTTGCTAAGAGATTTGCATTATTTAATTTTAAAATATTTTTTTCTGCTTTGCATAAGTTAGCTTTTCGCGACATTTGAAAAAGAAATCAAAATTAAATCGGAAGCCAATAATATACAGCTCTTGTGCAGTTAATATGCAAAGAATGTGAACAACGAAGCAAAAGCCTGTGCAAGGTGGAAAACCAATGTTATAATTATCAAACTTTAAATTCAATTTACTTAAAAGTTAAACGAATTTTAGTAGTGGCTGACTGTGAAGGTGGGGGGGGGGACGAGTGTAGGCAAAGCTACCTCTGCCCCAAATACACACACATGTACATGGGAATCCAGTTACGATATGAATAAGATGCATCGTAACCTATCAATGCAAGTGTGGCTTTCACGACAATGGATTCATTTTAATGTGTTTTGCCTGATCGTGATATACTGTATGCAATAAAAAGTGACTCTGATAATACATTTTGTATCTACCCCATGATGCATGAGTAGTATGATTCCCATGGCGAGTTCCTTGCCATTACTACCCCTGCATAAAAAATATTTCATTCCAAAATTTTAACCGATATTTATTTATTTATTGATTTTGTGAAATTCTTGCTTACCAAACCTACTGACACTATTACAATGTATTGGAGTATTCAATAATCATCCATCCCACCCCCACCCTTTCCCCTGAAATGAAGCAAGGTAGACGGGGCCTTTTTTCTGGTTGATAGTGGCGGTCTGTATATAAATAAATAAACAAATATATATATATATATATATATATATATATATATATATATATATATATATATATATATATATATATATATATATATATATATATATATATATATATATATATATATATATATGCATGCATGCATGCTTGTGTGTATGCGCACACATATACATATATACATACATACATACATACATGCATGCATGCATACATACATACATACATATATACATACATACATACATACATACATACATAAAGGAAGAGAGAGATGATATGCTTGTGTGGGTGGTTGGGTGGATGGGTGCAATTTTGCTGAAGCTTAACATATTTTCCTTTTAGTTTTTTAAGGTAATAATTTGATTTTATAGAAGAGTAACTGACTACAAGTACTGTGTATATGGTGGGAGCAGAATAAGTATGGGTTGCCGTTGCTATTGTTGTGAAGTACCTCTCTCGATTAAAAAAAATATCAGATATATTAATCTCAATGGTTATTTAGTATCAAAGAAGCCAAGAATTACATTTGGAAAATGATTGCATTCGTGTGGATTTTCATTTTTCTGAATTACGTCTTCGAGGATCGGTAGTCAAACATAAACCCCGCCCACTACTCCGTTCCATAGCAAAGTTTCAGCATACAGATCTGTTATCATGGTAATGTTTAGGAGCTTTTTTAAAAATTCAACATATTTCATCATTATTGCCTAATTTAAAATTAAAACACAACCTTTATTATCTTCAACGCAAAAAGTTTAATTAGAAAAAGATTAATAACATTTTATTTCTAAACTAATTTTTGCGCCAGACTTCTAAAATATAATAATAAGCATTTCTTTATTCTTTAATAAACCATTAAATAAAGAGCTGCATTCTTGTGTCAATAACCATATAATTCTTTTTCTTTTGTCTGAAAATGCAACAACAAAAAACATTTAAATATTATTATAGCTCTATTGAAGTAGGTCCTCATAAACTAAACAGAACCTTGTATAAATGTGCAGCTGTTGCGGAATAATGGACGCGTGCACGTGTATAACTGGTAATTGCGTATGCTTAGCGTACTTGACTCTTCACACTAGCTTAAGCCTTGTGCTCATTAAAATTACCTTTGGAGAATAGCTTTATTATTATTATTATTATTATTATTATTATTATTATTATTTAAAGAAGAGGAAGATAGAGACTTGTGGCGGTAAGAGAGCTTGTAAATACAGCAGCAAAATTTCATGCATCATTTCAGTGTTGTGCTAACTCTTCTAAAAATCTCAAAGAACACAAAAGTTTGAGATTGAAACAATATCCAATATGAAGTATCGTGAAATGGCTTTACAGGCTTGGCAATTGTCTGTTTTGTCGCGAACTATTTTTTAAATAATTTTTTAATAATACCGTTTGTCATTGAGTGCTGTACATCTGTCAGTGAGTGCCTTACATCTATCAGTGACTGTCTTACATCTCTCTCTGAGAACTTGACACCTGTGTGTGATTGCCTTAAATCTGTAGTTGATTCAGAAAGTTTAGATTTTTACGTAGGGACAAGTTTAGGTATACGGCATGCGTAGACATGTCAAAAACCAAATTATCAAAAGGCCAGATTGATCTCTTGAAGCAGCGGAGGGCAGTTGTGTAACTTCAGAGTTGTGCCCCCAACACCCCGCATTATTTCAGAACTGGGACACCACCTCCCTTTCTAATGTAAAATTTTGGGATTTGGGGCCCATTTTTTTAATTATACTCCCTACCCCAACTCGCGTCCGCTGGGTTGGAAGTTAAACCATTGAGTTGGCGACAATAATCGGTTGGTCTTTTTTTTTTGAACGTTGCATATTCTCCTTTTTAGCGGTACCATATAGCCAGCACTGTGCTGACGTACGAAGAAACCCGATTTCATAATTACATTCATCATTGTGCTGGGTATGAAGCTTGATTTATTTTAACAATTGAAATGTGTACCATCATTTCAATTTATCGTTTTTTGATGCACTCAGGCATTCACGCTAAAGATAACATTTATCATAAGCCGTATTTACCTGAAGAGTAAGATGCATTGTATTGTCAGTGTGATACACAGTTTATAGTACAGTCGGATGAACCTGTTATACTAATATAGATGGAATGGTAAAGTGTCAGTTTTTATGTTTGTCTATTGTTTGGATCATTGATTTTGAACCTATTAATGCATAATGTATGTCTCACTAATAATCGACCGCTGTGCTTTTTACAAATGTCTTCCAGTGATAAATGCATCTTTTAATCCACTTACTGCTTTGCTTGTCGATTTTCGCACAAAATATGGTTCTACTACAATTTTCGAAGTAGCAAACAATAAAACCCATGCAAGACATCAAAGGATTTTTAAGGCTACCCAAAGTCATGTCAATTGCTTTTATCTTTGAAATTGCAATTTATCTTTTCACATTTTAAAATCTTCCTGCAGTTGCGAATCTGCATGCGGCGCACCTACATAAATTGCAGAAATTACTGCTAACGCGAGATGTCAAACATAACATTGACGCCTGGGAAACAGACACAAGGTTTCCGGTGCGACGGGTGTGACAAAATGTTAACCAAAGAAGAAAACAAGTTTATTTTGCGGAGCACTGCACGTGCTACCGTTCTTTATTCCAGACGATAGTAGCTTACTTTATTCCAGACGATAGTAGCTTAGATTTTAAAATCATTAACTGTTTTAATTGAAGAGGAAGGGTGTGGCAGCTGGGGAGGTATTTTTGATAGCAAAGTGATGCAAATGTGCGCTTTATGTCGTAATGTGTGTGTGTGTGTGTGTGTGTTTTTTGTAGTTTTAACGTAACTTTAACAATATTTCAGTCATATCGCTACGATGTCTGCAGTGTGACAGTTTATAGTGATCTCTAGCACTGGGTCATCATGTCGCAGACATTTAACATCATGCACCACCAAGTCACACTATCCTGACATCAGGCCGACCAGTCCTTACATTAACCTCTTAATGTTGAGCGCCAAGCGAGGCAGGTGCTAGTACCATTTTTGAAAATCTTTGATATTACTCGGCAGGGGTTCGAACCCGCTGCCTCCCGCATCAGAGGCGTACGCTCTAGCCACTAAGCCTCTGGGGCGGTCCTACAAAATGGTAAAGAATACATTTTCACACATTACTTTTAACAGGTAAATTATTCCAGCATGACTTACTATCACATACATAAAACGAGACCAAGCACATTACAAAATGGAAAACACTCAAATTTTCACTACAAGGCATGTTTAATATTTTAAGCTTTTTCCTTCACCTAAATATAGCTGCCATGCAGTGTTCATTTTTTTTTTACACACTAAACGAGACAATAAAGAAAGAAGGAATCAATATGACATTTACAGCAAAGGATAAACTTCAAGTAAGCAGTATTCTGACTCATACAACGAAACACGTGGAAAGATGACATTTATATAATAAAAAAATGCGTCTCCTGCTGTCATGCATATATTATCATGTAAAAACGCACATAAATAAATGAACAAGAAAGTGAAGTCTATGACATTTAACTGTGTGGAGATAATAATAATAATAATAATAATAATAATAATAATAATAATAAATTCAGTAATTTAGGCCACCAGCAGTATTATAGTGGGATACTATAGAGTATGTGGGACTTCAATGTTAAAAGTGGGTGTTTTCACTATAGGGTCTATGGGAATTTAACATGGGTGGGATACTCTAGGGTCAATCGGAATATAACATAGGGAATGTATAGCGACAATGGATTGGGACTGTCTAGGGTCAGTAGGAATTAGAGAGGGGTGACGTCACGGTACTGGAGATAGGCAACAATGTTGCAATGGGCTGACCTCAATCGGATCAAACAGCGGAGGGAAAAAAAACAGAACGCTTGGCGGGCAGGGACTGGACGGACATCGACATATAATACAAACAAAACATACATACATACATACATACATACATACAGGCACATACATACATACATACATACATACATACATGCATGCATGCATGCATGCCTGCATGCATGCATGCATGCATACATACAATACATACATACATACATACATACATACATACATACATACATACATACATACATTAATGAACATCAAACACATATATGGCAAAGAGAATAAATATCTTGTCAAAGCATACGAGTGGCCCTGAAAAGGGCTATTCTTTGATAACATCATTCCTTTAACACAGAGAGTATCGCATAGGTTTTCTTTCTTCCTCAAACATCTTCTGACTTCTGGACTGTAGATGAGGAGTCTCTCTTCAGACAAACTTTGTCTCTTCACATAGATTCTTCTTTTCCAAACGTTCGTATCGTGATCCTGATGATTATCCAGTATAATCTGACATTCATTAGTAAATCCGTAAGCACAGACTCGACGATACGAGGGTAGATAATTCTACGTTAGTCCACAATTTGTGACGATAACAAGTGAAGGGAATGAAAGTGAACCGTTGTTGTTTATAGTGGAATAGCAGATCGAAACGGCTTAAGTTTATTCACCAATCCCAATGCGCGTTACAAAATTGAGCGACGGTACGGAGTCTGTCTTCAAATCCGAAGAGATCTTCCTGTGACGACACATTCCATATACAAATGTTCTAGCGTTTGTGCGCAGTGAATCAATGCGACAAAGTTTTCAAACATGACGGAAACTAAGAAGATGAATTGGGGTGTACCGGCTGTGGAGAAGAGAATCGACGGCATAGCAGCGGCTACCAAAGTCAACACAGTCCTACTTCCAGAAGGGACCGACTTTAATTGGGATTCAGTGGATTTTCTCTCTTCTTCGCAAGAATTTGTTCCGGTACCAGCACATTCGCCACCTTCCCCTTCTTTACCACACATCGAGGATTTTAAACAGAGATAGAAAGAAGAATTGGGGAAAATTTTACAGTAGCAGAAAGAAACAGAACAAGCTTTTCTCATTCAACAGCAACATAAAGAAGAAGAGAGGCAAGAAGAAGGAAACGACAGGAAGAATAAGCATCAACAGAGAAAAAACAAGGCCTGTGAGAGAAGGAAGACATTGAAACTCAAACGGTGACGGTACTCTAAGACATTTTTGGCAGAGTTAAGGAGCTGAAAGAAATGTATCAGACGTCTTTGTTACGACCCAAGAGAAGAAGACCTTCCCGAGTGAAACAACCCAACCCTTTACTTCACCTGAGATACCACTCCTAGTGATTTCTAGCAAAATCATCATCGACGGGAGCAAGTCCAGTAGTATACCTTGGCCGTGGCAAAGGCTTAAGGCCACTCACCTCTCTCGAAAAGAGATAGTAAAATTAAAACTCAAAATCCCTTTTCTGCCCATGATATACGTGTGAGTGAGTGAGTTAGTGTAGATTCCTATTATGATTATAAAAATCAAAACCAAGAGACACTTACGTTTTCTGTCTGGACTATTCTGTTACAAATAATACATTTCAGAACACTACACATCAAAAAGTTTATAGAAATCTTCTGTGTTTGTTCACTCTCTCTCTCTCTCTCTGTTTTTTTTTAATTTTTAATTTCTTCATTTTCACAGTTTTTTTCTCCTCTTCTTCCTCACCTTCTCCTCCTCTCTTCTTTTCTTCTCTTTTTTTTTGTGGTCTGGGTTCTTCCTTTTGGGATGGTAACTCTTCTTCATGTTCTGAACCACCCTAGTAGTAAATGGGGTCACATTAGGGACAATGGGACTTAGCATTAAAAACACCCCTGGGCCACTTTAGGGACAATGGAAATTTAACATGGAGAAAAACGCTGGGCCACTTTAGGGACAATGGGAATTTAACATAGAGTTTGGGTCTGTCTAACGACAATGGAAATTAACATGGGAATAGAGTTTGGGTTTGTCTAGGGACAAGGGGAATTGAATATGGGATTTTTTTTTTTTTTTTAAAAAGTTTTTTTAAATTTAAATTTAAATTTAAATTTAAAAAAGGGTAGGCAATGGAAAGGCTATCTCTTTTCGAGAAATATGGCTGGCCCTGAAAAGGGCCTTTGGGTTTATGTTAATATTAAGATTAACATAGATGGCATCTGTCACATCTTCTTCTTCTTCTTCTTAAACTCCTTCTAACTGCCGGTCCATACACAAGTACCCTCTTGAGACATCCTTATCTTTCTATGTAAACTCTCCTCATCCATTGACTAGTATCTGTCCTATCAACAACAGTCCACTTGGACCTGACATACATGAGCATGTCCGTCCTAAACATCATGGAAGACACAAGGGTGGATGACTCAACTGTGGTCCACATCTTGAAGCGACGAGAATAGGTGAATCAATGCAGTGAACTGCGCTTATTTATAGGTACAGGAGGGATTGAAACGGATTGAATTCATTCACCAATCCGAACACGCGTTACAAAATTCAGTCAGCTCGCATCCAATCCGAAGAGAGCAGTCTGTGACGTCACGTGGTCTATATAGATTAGTTAGCGCTTGTGTGCAGTCAATCTATGCGACAGTGATTCAACATGACGGAAACTCAGAAAACGATCCATTGGGGTGCACCAGCAGGGGAGACTGCCCAAGGGAACCCGGACTTACTTTCAGAAGAGGTACATTGGGATTTTGTGGATTTTCTTACCTCGCAAGAATTTGTTCCGGAACCTTCGTTACCTTCTTCATTACCGCAAGTGGAGAATTTTAGACAGAGACAGAAAGAAGAATTGGAGAAATTTATGCAACGACAAAAGGAAGCGGAACAAGCTTTTCTCCTATAGCAACAGCAACAGCAACAAGAAGAGGTAAGAAAAAAACAACAGCAACAACAGCAAGAAGAAGTAGCAGCAAAGAAACAAGAGGGTGAAAATCAAACGGCTACGGTACTGTTGGACATTTTAGCGGAGTTAAGAAGTCTGAAACAAATGTATCAGACTTCTTTATCACGACCGAAGAGAATACGACCTTCCCGAGCTAAACACGCCAACCCTGTGACTAAGCCTATCGTACCACCCTTAGTGATTTCAACCCAATCATCAGAAGTAGGCCTCGGCCGTGGCAAAGGCTTAAGGCAGTTAAAGTTGATTGGTTAAACTCACCCCTACACCAAAATAAAAAGGCCCTTTTCAGGGCCACCCACATTTCTCGAAAAGAAATACAATTTCAATTGCCAATAACTCAAAAAAAAAACAAATCAACAACCCATTTTTACCCTTATAGTACGTGTCTGTGTATGAGTGCGTGAGTGTAGCTTCTTATTTTAAAATCAAAACTCAAAGACACTTACCTTATATCATTCATGTATTCTTTTCTCCATTTTTTACAATCCAATTCACAATTCACCACAGAACACTTTAATTAAAAGTTCATTGACTTCTTCTTTCTCCTTGTTTAGTCTCTCTGTTTTTTGAATTTCTTCACCGTTTTTTCCTCACTTTCTTCCCTTCTTCTTTTCTTCTCCTGTTTCTTTGCTTCTTTTAAATAGAATTGTCTTCTTTCTCTTCCTCTGAAGAATCCCTCTCTTCTTTCGAAGAATCCCTCTCTTCTTCCGAAGAATCCCTCTCTTCTTCTGAAGAATCGTTCTTTTCTTCTGACTCCTCTTGTTTCTTTTTTGGGCAATCTGGAGACCAATGTCCTTTTTCTTTACAATAATAACAGGTATCTTGACTTTTGTCTTTTTTAGCCCCTGTTTTTTTTCTTTTTTGACGGTCTGGACACTCTGAAGACCAATGCCCTTTCTTCTTACAGATATAGCAAGTATCTTGACTTTTATCTCGAAAGGAAGGAGAGTAGTCCGTCGGCTGGTCTGAAGAGAATTTTCTAATGACCCCTCGCAAAGCTCTGACGAAACGTTCCATCTGGTTAGTCTCTTCTATCGTTGTGCTCGGCTTGAGAGTGAAATGAATAGTGAAAGGACAAGACACACACCCTTTTATATACGCTGGTTTGTCATGACTATAAATTAGTCTATGGTGTTTAAACTTGAGTCATTTGACGTTTTGCACTCAAGATGAAACGATCCTATTCATTCGAGAAGAAAGAAGAAGAAGAAGAAAGTAAGAGGCAGAAACGTGATCTATCGCCTCGTACCAGGGCTGAAATCTTGGCACAAATTCATGCCAGTGATTTTGAAGAGGACATGAGTGAACCAGAATCCGAACCCTCTAAACCAAGTTCACCACCCTTAGTCAACCCTGAAAAGTACTATTCCATTCGAGAGACGGAAAAGCGCTCCTCTAGAAAATTTAGAACCACGGCTTACACCTACACGGTGAAGTTTAAAGATTTCAAGGCCGACGTACCCTTGGAGAAAGCAGAAGGGTTTATCACCGAGATGTGGGATTCTTTGCTCACCTCACTCAAGCGACAATGTCAACCCAAAGAAGACGATCGCTTGACACTATCCATAGATCACGACGGTTTGAAATCCCCTGTTTGGATCGAGTTTAGCAGACCCGCAGAACTAACCCCTTCCAAAGTCATGGACAAGATTCAACACGTACAACAATCTAATGACCAGTTTGACATCACCGATGGTAAAGCCACACTGAAAATGGCTCACGTCTCTCTTCCTCAAGGGACAGGACGCAAAAAGATGTTATTGGTGGACGACCTTCGCAACACCAAAAAGAGTCTCGTCCGAATTAACAACCCTCAAGACCAGATGTGCTTAGCCCGTGCCATCGTGGTGGGACGAACCTATGCCAACAAGAACGACACGGTAGAATGGAAAAGAACCTGGGAGAACAATCGAAAATCGAACCGAACCAAACAACGAAACGAAGCAGAACTCCTGTTGCAACAAGCTGGACTGTCCAAAGACACACCCTGTGGGATTCCTGAGATGCAAAAATTGCAAGATGCCCTAGCTCCACGCTACACCTTGAAAGTGCACCCTCAAGAAATGCGCGGACCTCTGTTGTTTCGAGGCCAAGACTTTAAGGACGGAAAATACATTCATGTTTATTATCACGATGACCATTTCGATACCATTACCAGTATCACCGGATTCCTGGGATACAGATATTACTGTGAGAAATGTGATTATGGTTATAACAATCGAGAGCAACACAAGCATTGTGGATGGAAATGCCCAGGATGTTTGGCCTCTCCACCCTGTCTGAGCGAAGAACCAGTGCCTTGTTCGACTTGTCTGCGCACGTTTGTCAGCCCTACCTGTTACCAACAACATTTGAAAACACAAGGTTCACAGAAGAAATCTGCTTGTCAACTCCTGAGATTGTGCCCTACGTGTAGACAAGGCATACGTACCAACAGTACCAAGGCACACGTATGTCGAGGAAAGAAAAAATGTCACATTTGTCACCACATCGTGGACTTGGAACACCAATGCTACGTGCAAAAATACCAAGCCCCACCAGAGAAAGAGGACGGTCACAAGAAGAAAAGCAATTTCATCTTTTTCGATTTCGAATGCATGCAAGAGACTGGCATTCACATTCCTAATTTCTGCGTGGCTCATCGAGCGTGCGAGAAGTGCATTCAAGATCCTATCTTCAGTCATTGCCCTCACTGCAGCAAGATTCCTGGAGGACGTGAAAAAATCTTTCGGGGACCGAACACGCTAGCCGATTTCGCTCGATGGGTCTTAGACCCCATCGACAAGACGTGGAGCCAAGAGGACATCGAACGTTACGGAGATTGTCATCGTCATGCCACGGTGATGGCTCACAATTTCTCCGGATACGATGGACAGTTTCTTCTCAGATACTATACGGAACAAGGCACCGAACGTCCTAAAGTGACTTTGAACGGAGCCAAAATCATTTTCATGCAAGTGGGACAAGTGCAGTTTAAAGATTCGATGAGTTACTTGGCCATGCCTTTGAGCCGAATGCCTAAAACGTTTGGAATAACAGAAATGGCTAAAGGGTACTTTCCACACTTTTTCAATACGGAAGCCAATCAACATGCCGTTCTACCCCAATTGCCTGAGGCTCACTATTACGACCCCGACAACATGCGTACCGAACAACGAGAAGCTTTCTACGCTTGGTACCAGGCTCATGCCTCTGACCCCTTCGACTTTCAGGAAGAAATGCTAAAGTATTGTCGTTCCGACGTGGACATTTTACGACGTTGCTGTGGAAAATTTCAAGAACTGTTCATGGAACACGGAGGGGTCGATCCTTTGAAAGAAGCTTGCACCATTGCCAAAGCGTGTTCCTTAGTGTACCGCCAACGATTCATGCCTGAAAATACCGTGGCTGTCATCAGTCCTCAAACGACCCACTTTGTCAAACGTCAATACTCGGTCAAAGCCCTACGCTGGTTACATTACTTGTGCGACAAGGAAGACAAATGGATTCAGCATGCCCGCAACGGAGGAGGCGAAAAGACCATCGGAACGTATTCGGTCGATAGCTGGGACTTAGAAAACCCCAAGATTGTGTACGAGTTTAACGGTTGCTTATTTCATGGATGTCCCGTCTGTTACCCTGACCGTGACACTAAAAATCAGTTTTTGCAACGAACCATGGAAGACTTGTACCAGGACACTTGTCAGCGACGCCTAAAGTTAGAACAGCAAGGATACCAAGTGGTCGAAATGTGGGAACACGAGTACGATCACCGTTTGAAAACCGATCCCGAGTTTAAACGCCTCGTGGAAAGTTACCAGTTCATGGACCCGTTGAACCCGAGGGATAGTTTGTACGGAGGAAGGACCAATGCCACCTGTTTGCTGTACCAAGCCGACGAAGAGAAAGGAGAAGAAATCAAATACTTGGACGTGTGTTCGCTGTATCCCTACGTGTGCAGATATTGTCGCTTTCCCGTAGGGCACCCGCAATTGCTGACGGAACACATCGACCTGAAAAACATTCGACAATACGAAGGCTTGATCAAGTGTAAAGTTTTTCCTCCCACGAACCTATACCATCCCGTCTTACCTCACCATTGTCAAGGCAAACTGATGTTTCCCTTGTGCCGTACTTGTGCCGAAACGTGCAACCAGGACCAACCTTGCCATCACAGCCAGGAAGAACGTGCCTTGACGGGAACCTGGGTCAGCGTGGAATTGTTCAAAGCTCTGGACATGGGATACCAACTGTTAGAAGTGTACGAAATTTGCCACTTTCCCAAGACACAACAGTACCACAAGGGTTACCCTACTCAGAAAGGCATTTTCGCCGACTACGTGGATGCCTTTTTGAAACTGAAACAAGAAGCCAGCGGCTATCCTTCCTGGTGTCACACTCCCGAAGACCAAATACAATTCAAAGAGAAATACTATGAACAAGAAGGCATCTCTTTAGACCACATCGAGAAAAACGAAGGCAGGCGATCGTTTGCCAAAGTGATGTTAAATTGCTTGTGCGGTAAAATGGTACAATGACCGTGTTTACCCAAGACGGAATATTTGACAGAACCTTCCCGCTACTTCCAGATGATTCACGACAAAACCAAATACATGAAACACGTGGACGTCGTTCGAGAGGATTTGACCTTGGTCAATTACGAAGAAGATCTGGACTTTGTACACGACGACCCTTTTGGAAATGTCATCATTGCGGCTTACGTGACAGCTCATGCTCGCTTAAAATTGTACGAAGCTTTAGAACTGTTAGAAGAACGCGTCTTGTACTTTGACACGGACAGTTGCATTTACATCCATCACCCGATTCAACATCACCCTGACATCGAAGGAGACCGTTTAGGAGCCTGGACAGACGAGCATCCCGACGACAAGATTCTAAGTTTCGTCAGTGGCGGCCCCAAAAATTACGGCTACCAATACCGGGACAAACAAGGAGAAGTGCACACGACGTGCAAAGTGAAAGGACTGACTCTGAATCATCGTACCAGTCGAGTGGTCAACTTTGGGGTATTGAAAGAAGCCTTGCAATCGGGAGAGGATGGAAACTTTAAAGTGACCACCTATCAACCGAACAAGATTGTACGTTTACCCACTCACCACATCGTCAGTCGACCCTTGGAAAAAGTCTATCAAATTGTATACCAGAAGCGAGTGCGACTTCCCAATCACTTTACGTTGCCGTACGGTCACGCCGGTATTGGTCTGTATATAAAAAGGAACCCTAGGCAAGATCGATAGTTCATTGTTCATTGAAGTAACTTACCATGTCGTTGACGAAGAAGAAACCAGATTGGTTTGGCTTGGACCCATGAGGTGGCCCAGTATGCACGAGAGTTATTCAAGGAAAAAAGTTACTTTTCAACCCGTGTTAGTGACGGTGCCAGAAGAACCCGTCACCCAGGACGGGACTGTCGTGGACAGGCCTGAAAGACCCTTTCGGGAGGACACTTGTGTGACCTTACCCCCTACTATAGAACTGGTTAGAACTTTACCCAAAACATGTTGTACAGACACTTGTGTTTATTCCACGTTCATGGTTATCATGTGCCTTTTATTCTTGTACTTAAGCCTTTGGCTTTTATGTATTTTTGTCTTTCGTATTCATGTTTGAAAAAAAACATTCAATAAACGTGTTCTGAAAAAAGTATATAAACTCTTGTCTTGTTTGTTTTCGTGTCACAAGTGACATTTCTCACACTATGGCTACCTCTGCTGTCTCTGCTCCCTCTTCCTCTACTGTCAAAGTCATCGACGAACACTTAGATCGTGCCAGTTGGGAGTCTTTGTATCTTCGCCATCCCTTTAACATGCTCATTGCTGGACCTAGCGGTTCAGGCAAAACCGAATTCGTCAAACGTTTGATCGAACATAAACATCATTTGATCGATCGACCCCCTCAACGAATCGTGTGGTGTTACAAAGAGTGGCAATCGGCGTACAGCCTCTTGCGAGAAAGTCAAGGCGATTCCATCGTGTTTGTGGAAGGCATTCCTAAAGAAGACGACGGCATCGTCTCTGACTCCCGTCAAACCCATTTGGTCATTTTTGACGACATGTTAGGAGAAGACGAAGAAGAAATTAAACTGTGGTTCACGCGCAAAGGGCATCACCGTAATGCCAGTGTCGTTTACATCACCCAAAATTTGTTTCAACAAAGTAAAGCCCATCGCACCATCAGTCTCAATGCGCATTACGTGGTCTTGTTTAAAAGCCCTCGAGATAAATCGCAAGTGCAAGTCTTAGCCAAACAGTTAGGAACGCCTTGGCTGACTCAGGCGTACGACGATGCCACTCAAACTCCACACGCCTATTTACTCGTCGATTTGAAACCTACGACTCCCGAGGATTTGCGATTTCGTACCCACTTGTTTCACCACTGGTGCCAAGACGGAGGGCCTGTCCTGTACACGTCTCCGTCCTCGACTTCATTTCACTCCACATAAAAAATCTATAAAAACCTCAGACCCTTTTTCGTCTGTCTCACTCTCAGTGCGAACATGACGTCCCTTCAGTCGCATCTTCCCGTCAAATTGATTCGTGCCTTGTATGGCATCAGTCGAGAAAAAGATCCACAAACACGAGCTCGTGTCTTAGAAGCTAGTCTCAAAGAAGTCTTACGATGGTTCACGGTGACGGCACGTCAATTACTCCAAGGAATCATTCAGATTCCTCATCAAACCAAACGCTTTTTTGATCGAAACAAAGTCGCTTTGGTCCAACTGGCCGATCCCCGCATCGACACTCAAACCAAAAAACAAATCATTTTGAAACCTGGAGGGAGCGGCACTCTAGGAGGGGTCATCATTCTCTCACTCTTAAGATGGGATCCTAATGCCCCCAAAGTTATACCCAAGACAAAAGTCCAACGAAGCCCCAAGAAGAAAAAGACCAGGTCCCCAAGGAGAACTTCTCCAGTGGCAGGACCCTCCTCTGACCAGACACCACCACCCCGGAAAAAGAAAAGAAGCCCCCAGAAAAAGAAACAGAGAAAAAGTCCCCAGAAAAAGAAAAGTCCACAGAAAACTAGTCGCAAGAGAGGCACTTCGGCCAGGACGCAACCTTACACTCGCAAACCACGACCTGCCACGGCGGTGACTGCGTCTCCGGCAGCCTCACGTTTGTCCACTTCTCCGTTAATGACACCCAGAACTGAATAGTACTTGGAGACGTTGATCACACCAAGAACTTCTCCGTTGATGACCCCCAAAAGAACTTCCCCAGTGGCAGGACCTTCCAATTTAGTGGCAGTGGCTGCTGCTCACAAAGTACCTTCTCCCAAAATCAAAGTTCAAGAAAGATCGGGCATGTTACAAAGTTTACTGGATTTGTCCAAGCAAGAACTGGCTCGATTTAGTCCGTTACGTACCCCTGCACGACGTGTCATGCCTGTCCTCAAACTAATACGACGTCAAGACAATCAGTGGCGACGCATTCCAGTATAAAAAAGGCCTGTGACCAAGTCGGGGTATCAGTGTTTTTTGATGCTCCTGAAGACTCAAAGATGTCACCCTCCTGAAAACCCCAAGGAAAGAAAAGGAAAGGACTGCCACCACGTTTAGCCAAACATGAGGACATGTTATCTGTCCTGTCCAAAGCTTCTCCACCCCTACGAAAAAAATTCATTCAAACGGCCTCCAAAGAGGTCATCGATACCGTGTGCGAATGTTGTTTGAACGTTTTGAAAGGCACGATCCCTTTGTCCAAACACCAGAAACAATGCTTAGGCAAACATCGTCACGTTCTTCGCCAAATGGTTCAAAAGAAAATTCCCATTCGTCAAAAAAAGAAGATGTTAGTGCAACGTGGAGGTATTTTACCTCTCTTGTTAGGCCCCATACTGAAAGGAGTCTTGGGAACCATGTTGGGAGGACTGGTGGGAGCAAGATAAAAAGGCCTCGGAAGTTCCAAGATCTCAGAATCGACCCCTGACAACCCCATGGAAGGACGAAAACTAGCTTTAGTGCCTTACAAACGATGGATGGAATACCATCGGTGGCAAGAACAACACACCCCGCATTTACCTCCCAATCCCAATTTGAGCGAGATATCCCAGTTACAACACGAATTGCAGTCCTTGATGGATCGCCAAGATTTGTCCGAAACAGAAAAATCGCAAAAGTACGGTCAACTCTTGCAACGACTGCAACTCTTTCACCAGAAAGCTTTAGACGAAACAGCTCTACCCACTCTGAAAGATTTTAAGACCTTGATGAAAAGAGCAGCACCATCACCAGTACCAGTACCAGTACCAGTGACCAAGACAGAAAAAGGAAAAGAAGAAGAAGAAGAAGGGTTTCAAACTCCACCAGAAAAAGTACGCAAGTTAACAACACCACCTACCTCCAGAATTGGATGGATTAAAAAGATGATGGCCACCCCTTCTTCCTCACAAGAGAAAAAGAAAGTGAAGACAGAAGTAAAGACAGAAGTGAAACAAGAACCGATATCCCCCGCTCAGACATCCTCCTCCTCTTCAACACCTATTGCCGGTCGCACACGCAAAGCATTGCAATCCAAGAAAATACCCCAAGAGAAAAAGAGTAGCATCCTCCAGAGTGGGTGCCTTATTAACACACCAAGCAACACAAAAAAATGGAAAAAGTCTTAGCCAGCATTTACTACGATCCCTCCCATCCTGCAGGTTACGCAGGAGTTCAAAAATTGTATCGTGCTGCCAAAACGCAACTGAAAAGTCTCCGTTTACCTCAAGTGCAACGATGGTTACAAGAACAAGCTACCTACACTTTACACAAACCCATTCGACGCAAGTTTGCCAGAAGTCGCACCCGAGTGGAAGGCATCGATCATCAATGGCAAGCCGATTTAGCCGATGTCTCTCATTTGGCCAGCTACAATCGCGGCTACAAATATTTGTTTTGTGTCATCGACGTCTTTTCCAAATTTGCCTGGGTCGTGCCCTTGACTTCCAAATCGAGCAGCGAGTTAGTGCGAGCCCTGCAACGAGTGTTGAAACAAAGCGGTCGTCACCCTCTTCGATGGCAAACGGACAAAGGCACCGAATTTCTGAACCAAGCTTTCCAAAAAGAATTAAAGAAACGTGACATTCATTTTTTTACCACCGAGAATCCCGAAACCAAAGCCAGCATCGGGGAACGTTTTCAACGCACTTTGAAAGAACGCATGTGGAAATATTTTGAGCATCACCACACTCTGAAGTACATCGACATCTTACCGCACCTGGTGCAAGCGTACAACCAATCTTACCATCGAAGCATCGGACGTGCCCCGCAAGACGTGACTCCCGACAACGAAGTGTTGGTGTTTGAGCGCCTGTTTGGTACGTCCCCGACGAGGGCTGTCCCCAAGAAAAGTGGAATGTTGGCCGTAGGAGATTGGGTGCGCATTGGCAAAACCAAACACACTTTCGACAAAGGTTACTTACCTAACTGGACGACCGAATTGTTTCGCGTCACTGGACGAGTGCATGGCCGTCATCCTGCCGTCTATCAATTGGAAGACATGAACGGAGAAGTGCTCAAAGGAACGTTTTATTTGCCCGAGTTACAACATGTCACCAAAAAAGAAGACGACGTGTACGACATCGAAAGCATTCTCGAACGCAAAACCCGTAAAGTGGGCAAACGACGTGTCAAAGAAGTCAAAGTACGTTGGAAAGGATATCCACCCAGTTTTGATTCTTGGATCGACGCTTCGCAAGTCATCGACTATAAAAAGAAGTGACCATCATGCCTTTTCACACAGACGCAGCTACGTCGACCACTCCTCCTTCACCTAGTTCTTCTGTGCAAGATTTACAAAAACAACCCTTGTGGGTGTGGTGTGGAGAACGTGTGCCTAAAACGCAAATCGTCTTTTTCTGCCAAATCTTCGTGGTGTATCGTGTCATCGGGGCAGCCATCGCCAATTTGAGTTTGCAACAAGGAGACAAACAATTGTGGACCATTTTATTGAGCAGTTGCATCGGTTACCTGCTTCCTAATCCCTCCCTGAAATTCACCTCGAACGGGAACCCCGGGAACCTTGTGTCCAGTGCCAGTGCCAGTCACCACTTCAACCACAACCAGAACCCCATTTTAGACGGAGACACGCCTCTGACGTCCACTAACCCCTCGGACAGCCACAGAACTCTGGAATTATGAGTCACCAAAGCCAATTTTACTTAACTTTACCCAGTGACAGTTCCATGGAGGTGTTTCCCAAGAACACGTTGTGCTGTTACACGGCCAAATTACCTCAGGCCATCCAGTTAGATCACGAAGCCCATTGGGAAGTGGCTTTAGTAGAAATCATTCACCCGACCCAAGTCCTCAATGTCCTTCCCAATCAAAATTTTTTTGATGTGGAAGTTCATGACGAGCAAATGCAACAGTGGATTGATAGCAATGTCAAATATGACAAGAAAACCCGTACACAAAAGTACACCACCTATCACTTGTTCATTCCCCCAGGCTATTATTTTAGTGGTCAACATTTGGTCAGCACCATAGCCTCCAGGTTTAATGTCGTGTTTCTGAAAGCTTTGGAGCATGTCAACAAAAGTGTCACCATGGAGTACCACAAAGCAGCTCGTCGCTTCTTGATGAAATTTGAACGAAGTAAAATCATGTCCATTTTATTTTGTCCTGAATTGTTTGACATGTTGGGCGGAGACATGGACATGAGAAAGGCCATGCTCAAGAAAAACGAATTACCCATCGTTTACGACAACGAGTCTTTTAGCAAGTTATTTCGTGCCCCGGTAGAACTGAACCAAGGACTGAATTTGATGTTCGTGTATTCCGATGTGGTGGAGTACAACGTGGTGGGACACACCTCCGTACCGTTACTGCGCGTCATTCCTTTCAAAGTGGATTCTGTCCATCCTCACTATTTGCCTGTCAGTAAGTCGTATTTGGACACGGTCAACATTGCTATAAAAGGAGATCTGGGACAAAATATTCCATTCACCAAAGGAAACGTCACGGTGAAACTCCATTTTCGAAAACGGTTCTCTCACGACTCTTAAGTCATGTATCCAGTGTACCGAGGGGTTAAAATCGGCCTTTAGTTCGGTGGCCCCGGTGTTGAAACCGATGGTGACACGCGGATTGCACGCCTTGAAAGATGCGGCACTGACGCAAGGCAAAGAATTTCTCCAAAATGTCATCATCGACAAACAAAACCCTAAAGAAGCCTTCATGACGGCAGGCAAAAATGTCTTGCTGCAAACGGGCAAAGACATTTTAGGCCAACGAGAAACACCTATAAATGCCCTGCACGCTACCGAGTCAGGCATTCAGCAAGGACAAGGCAGAAAGAGACGACGAAGAAAACACCCTTTCACCAGACTTCAAGCGAGAAAGGCCAAGAAAATAAGAACCGTTCGAGACTTAGACGTTTTCGATTATTGAGAAAAGAGACAAAAAAATGATGCACCGAGAATCTTGCGCTTGTTCCAAGATGGAACTGGATCTGTTTACCATGCCCCCCACGATGATGACGATGCAAGAATCCCAGTGGGTGGAATTTCACCCCGTCTCCTCACTGACCGATTCCGCTCCCATCGAGTTTGAAATCAAAGGACAGCCCGAAGATTACATCGATCTGAATAGCAGTTACTTGTACCTGAAAGTCAAAATTCTAGATAAGACTGGAGGTGCTATAGACGATGAAGCAGTAGCTCCCGTCAACAATTTCATGCATTCCTTGTTCAGTGGAGTGGACTTGTACTTGAATAACAAACTGGTCAGTAGCAGCATGGATACTTACCCTTATCGTGCCTACCTGGAAAATCTCTTGACGTACGGAATAGATGCCAAGAACACTCATCTCAGTGCCTGTGTGGTATGGGAAGCTGACGAACCTACCAAGTTTGAAATATTGGAAACTGATGAAAAGAAAGACAACAATGATGGATTTGTAGAACGAAGAAAGAGAATCACGGGAGCCGACACAAGTTTAGAACTGATGGATCGTTTGCATTTGGACATGTGGTTGCAAGAAAAGTATTTGCTGAACGGGGTGGATGTCCGCCTGAGACTGTGCCGCTTTCCATTTGATGGCTGATAGTGACGGTTACAAAATCAAAATCCTAGAAGCCAGACTCTACGTACGCCGTGTGGAAGTGTTACCTAAAGTGGGAAACGACATCAGTCAGACGTTGAGCAGAACGACTGCCAAGTATCCCATACGACGCGTGGAAGTGAAAACCTTCACCATTCCCAAGGGACAGCGATCCATGATCGAAGATCATCTGTTCCAAGGACAGTTACCCAAACGTTTGATCGTTGGTATCGTCGAGAATACAGCCTTCAACGGAGCTGCAGAAAAAAATCCTTTCTACTTTCAACACTTTGGCGTGTCCAAAATCGAAGTCAGTCGCGATGGCAAGACCTTGTGTACCCGACCTTTCGAACCTGACTTTACCAAGAAGAATTACTTGAGATCGTACTTGTCCCTGTACGAAGCCACCGGACAGTTAGGAACCAATACCAGTCACGGTATTACGTACGAGGATTATGCAGGAGGCTACGCTTTGTGGGCTTTTGATTTCACTCCAGACCAAGGCAGCGACGAGGGACATTTCCACCCTATAAAATCCGGCCAGATTCGTGTGGAAATTCAGTTTAAAGACCGAGACCCTGATGAAACGGTGAACGTCATCCTGTATGCAGAATTCGATAATACCATAGAAATCAACAGTTTGAGAGAAGTCATCCTAGATTACTAGAAACCATGGAAGACTGTTATCCCTCTTTATCTAGTGGAGAAACTTTTAGTGTTGGATTATTGTTAAAAAAATATTAGAGTTGTTGTTGTTTAGTGTTAAGTGATTTTTGAATAAAAAATGTTGTGTTTTGAAAAAATTGTTTGATGTTATATTGTTGGATTATTGTTAAAAATGTTAGAGTTGTTGTTTAGTGTTAAGTGATTTTTGAATAAAAAATGTTGTGTTTTGAAAAAAATGCCTTTGTCTTTTATTTAGCTATAAGAATGTTGGATTGATGCTCTTTCATTTCTTACTATCCCTCTCATGACACTCACTAAACGTTGCGACTCAAAAACCGTGTGGGGGATGTTTTCCTTCACGTCCGCGCTTTGACTTTAAGAACCGGGGTTGTTTCCAGTCTAACCATCCATTGTCGACTCATCCTCCTACGAAGATGTGCTCCAAACTAGCTAAGCTCAACGAAGCCTACGTGAATTTGCATAGGGTCAGACACAGTCTGATACCGAAGCCAGAAGAAATAGAGAATGTGAGAATGTTAAAAATCACTGAAGACCTGATAGAAGAGCTCTTCAGAGAAGAAATGAACAGGGAAAAAGAAGAATGGACAGAGAAGTACAGACTTCAGAGACAGCAGCAACAGCAGCAACAACAACAACAGCAGCAGCAACCTGAAGGTGACAGAGGCTTTGTCGATTGTCGTATCGACACCAAAGAGTTCTTCTTCTCTTTTCGAAGAAGCAGACCTATCGCCAGAAAGTCTATCCTCAGAGGACATCGCATTCTTAGAAACTAAAAAAGAATGCCATAGTAAACAAAAAAACAGCCCTTTTCAGGGCTACCCAATACTCTAGAAAAGAAATAACAATCCATTTGCCAATGTGTGTAGGTAGAGTAGTGTGAAAATAAACACTAACTCTTTTTTAAAAAAATGTGAGGGTATGTGTTTGTGTGTTTGTGTTTGTAAGTGGTTAAGTAAGTTGGTATGGATAGTAGATTAAGTTGATGTCTTTTTTTTGGTGTTTGAGGTGTAAATTTGGGGTTAGATTGGATTGCTTTGCGTATGTGGATAGTCTATTGAAGTGATTTATAAAAAATTTTAAAATAGTGATGGGTAGCATAAAAAGTGAGTGAGTGTTTCTTTTAGGTCCGCGCGTTGTTTTTTTTTTTTTGGTCATGACGTAGGTAAGATCAATTTTATGTTTTTAGGGGATGTTTTCCTTCACGTCCGCGCTTTCACTATAAATTGAAACTCGTTCCGCAGTCCAACTACCCTTGTTGATTGATCAACACCAAAAATGAACACGAGACTGGAGAAACTGTTGGAACTTCATGTGCATCTGGAATATGCCAGGTGCATATTAAATGAACTGGCCGCGGAAGCCATTGTGGAGGAGGGAAGGATAAGAGAGGAGGAGGAAAGAAGAAACAAAGAAGAGGAGGAGAGAAGATATAAAGAAGAAGAGGAAAGAAGATACAAAGAGGAGGAGAGAAGATACAAAGAAGAGGAGGAGGAGGAGGAAAAGGAGAGAAGAAGAAGAAATTTCAGAATCCCAGAAACCGAAAATTGGGATTCTGAAGCCACATATCCTGCCTCTGCTCTCTCCCCCCAAAAGGTAAAAAGTAACTGGGGGATAAGATGTGTATGCGGCGCCAGGCCTGGAAGGTGCCACCATTAACCAGGTGTCCATGAAGTTCCAAAAAAACAGCCCTTTTCAGGGCTACCCAATACTCTAGAAAAGAAATAACCATCAATTTGCCAATGTGTAGGTAGAGTAGTGTGAATATAAACACTAACTCTTTTCTAAGATAGTGTGAGGGTATGTGTTTGTGTGTTGGTGCTTGTAAGAGCTAAGGTATGTTTGTGTGAATAGTAGATTATGGGTTTCTTTATTGTTTCTTAGCGTATGTGAAGAGTATAGTTAGGGTTTTGTAACCGCTCACGTACGATTGTGTGGATAGTAGATTATGGATTTTGTTTATTGTTTCTTAGCGTATGTGGAGAGTATAGTTTGGGTTTTGTAACCGCTCACGTACGATTGTGTGGATAGTAGATTATGGATTTTGTTTATTGTTTCTTAGCGTATGTGGAGAGTATAGTTTGGGTTTTGTAACCGCTCACGTACGATTGTGTGGATAGTAGATTATGGATTTTGTTTATTGTTTCTGAGCGTATGTGGAGAGTATAGTTTGGGTTTTGTAACCGCTCACGTACGATTGTGTGGATAGTAGATTATGGATTTTGTTTATTGTTTCTTAGCGTATGTGGAGAGTATAGTTTGGGTTTTGCAACTGTTCACGTACGATTGTGTGGATAGTAGATTATGGATTTTGTTTATTGTTTCTTAGCGTATGTGGAGAGTATAGTTTGGGTTTTATTATATGAAATGAGAAAAGTAGGGGATGTTTTCCTTCACGTCCGCGCTTTCACTATAAGAACCCACAGTATTCGTCGTTCAAACCATTCTACAAAGAAGATGGCTTCTAACCAAATGAACAAAATACAAACATTGCAAGACGTTTTAGACAACTTAGGAATGATGGAACAGATGTTAATAAGACTCGTTGAAGACCATTATTCCTATAGTCCCCATCGTATAAAGATGGAAATTAATAACTTAAAAAAGGTAAAGGACAAGATTAGTGGTGTCATGAAAGAGATAAAGGAGGAGAAGGAGGATGAAGAGGAAAGAATAAGAATAAGCAAATGGAACGAAAAAATTGAAAAAGAAGAAGAAAATGAGAAGAGGAAGAAAGAAGAGGAGGAAGAGAAGAAGAAAGAAGAGCAGGAGAAAAAAAAAGAAAGAGAAGAAGAGAAAGAGTGTAGGAGATAAAATAAGAACTTGGTGGAGAAAAAGAAGAAATTAGAAGCAGAAGAAGAAGAAGAAGAAAACCCAAAGGCCCTTTCCAGGGCCAGCCATATTTCTCGAAAAGAGATAGCCTTTCCATTGCCTACCCTTTTTTAAATTTAAATTTAAATTTAAATTTAAAAAAACTTTTTTTAAAAAAAAAATTAAAAAAATCCCATATTCAATTCCCCTTGTCCCTAGACAAACCCAAACTCTATTCCCATGTTAATTTCCCTTGTCCCTAGACAGACCCAAACTCTATGTTAAATTCCCATTGTCCCTAAAGTGGCCCAGCGTTTTTCTCCATGTTAAATTTCCATTGTCCCTAAAGTGGCCCAGGGGTGTTTTTAATGCTAAGTCCCATTGTCCCTAATGTGGCCCCATTTACTACTCACCCTGTTTCTCTTGCTCCTGTTGCTTTTGGTCCATTCTGAAGACCAACGTCCTTTCTCTTGACAATGATAACAGATATCTTGACTTTTGTTTCTTCTGATACCTGTCTTGCTTTTTTGACTGTCTGGACACTCTGTAGCCAATTGCATTTCTTCTTACAGATATAGCAATTATCTTGACTTTTATCTCGAAAGGAGCGGGAGTAGTCCGTCGGCTTGTCTGAAGAAAAACTTTCGCATGACACTTCACAGAGATCTAATCTGTGTGGGCTGTTCCATCGTTCTGGTCGGTTGAGAGTGAAATGAATACTGGAAGGGAAGACACTGGCCCTTTATATAGGGAAGAAACTGGTCTGACATGGATGTAGGGGACCACCATGTTTAAAATGTAGTCTTTTGACATTTTGCAGTCAAGATAAAACGATGGCATCATTTCATGGAGAAAGGAGAAAAAAGTAAGAGATAGAAACGTGATATATGGCCTCTCAACCCTGTCTTGACGAGGGACAAGAACTAATGTATTGTCCTGCTTGTCAGCGCACTTTTGTGAGCCCTACCTGTTACCAACAACATTTGAAGACCCAAGGTTCACATAATAAAAGTGTCTGTCATTTGCTGAGATTGTGCCCTATATGTGGACAAGGCATACATACCAATAATGCCAAGGCACACGTATATTCAGGAAAGAAGCGATGTCACATTTGTCACCAAATCGTTGACTTGGAACACGAATGCTACATTCAGAAATAATATTCCAAATGTTAAGAGGAAGAAGTTGACCAGAAGAAAGGCAATTTCATCTTTTTCGATTTCGAATGCATGCAAGAGACCGGCATTCACATTAATACTTTCTGCGTGGCTCGTCGAGCGTGCGACAAGTGCATCCAAGAGCCTGTCTTTAGTAATTGCCCTCACTGCAGCAAGATTACTGGAGGATGTGAAAAAATCTTTCTAGGACCGAACAGGCTGACCGATTTCGCCCAATGGATCTTAGACCCCATCGACGAGACGTGGAGCCAAGAGGACATCGAACGTTACGGAGATTGTCATCGTCATGTCACGGTTATGGCTCACAATTTCTCGGGATACGATGGGCAATTTCTTCCGAGATACTATACCGAACAAAGCATCGAACGTCCTAAAGTGACTTTGAACGGAGCCGATATCATTTCCATGCAAGTGGGACAAATACAGTTTAAAGGTTCGATGAGTTACTTGGCCATGCCTTCGAGTCGAATGCCTAAAACGTTTGCAATGACAAAAGGCTATTTACCGCACTTTTTCAATATCTAAGCCAATCAACACGCCGTTTGGGTAGACTTGGACGTGTTTTCGCTGTATTTTTACGCGTGCAAGCATTTACCTGAGGCTCACTACTACGACCTCGTCAACATGCGTACCGAACAACGAGAAACCTTCTACTCTTGGTACCAAACTCAACGCTTTGGACCCTTTCGACTTTCAGGAAGAAATGTTTAAGTATTGTCGTTCTGACGTGAATATTTTAGGCGTTGCTGTGGAACATTTCGAGAACTGTTCATGGAATACAGAGAGATCGATCCTTTGAAAGAAGCCTGCACCATTGCCAAAGCGTGTTCCTTAGTTTACTGCCAACGATTCATGCCCGAAAACACGCTGGCTGTCATAACCCCTCAAACGATGAACTTTGTCAAACTTCAATACTCGGTCAAATCCCTACGCTGGCTACATCACTTGTGCGACAAGGAAGACAAATGGCTTCAACATGCCCGCAACAGAGGAGGCGAAAAGACTATCAGAACGTATTCGATGTATATTTGGGACTTAGAAAATCCCAAGATCGTGTTCGAGTTTAACGGTTGCTTATTTCAAGGATGTCCCCTCTGCTACCCACAATGTGACACCAAACTCAGGTTTTGCAACGTACCATGAAAGACATGTACGAGGCCACTTGTCAGAGGAGCTTGAAATTAGAACAGCATGGATAAAAACTGGTAGAAATGTGGGAACACGAGTACGATCACTGTATGAAAACCGATCCCGAATTTAAACGAATCTTGGAAAGTTACAAGCTGGTAGACCCACTGAACCCGAGAGACAGTTTGTACGGAGGACGGAAGCATGCCACCTGTTTGCTGTACCAAGACTACGAGGAAAAAGGAGAAGAAATCAGAGACTTGGGCGTGTGTTCGCTGTATCATTACGTGTGCAAATATTGTCGCTTTTCCTCGGGAAATCCGCAATTCCTGCCAGAACACATCGACTTGGACAACATTCGACAATACGAAAGATTGATTAAATGCAACGTCTTGCCTCCCATGGACTTGTACCATCCCGTTTTACCTCACCATTGCCAAGGAAAACTGATGTTTACCTTGTGCCGTACTCGTGCCGAAACATGCAAACAAAGCCGACCTTGTCAGCACACCCAGGAAGAACGCGCCTTGACGGGAACGTAGGTCAGCGTGGAATTAATTTAAAGCTCTGGACCTGACATACCAATTGTTAGAAGTGTACGAAATTTAGCATTTTCCCGAGATAGAAAACTACCACAAGGGCGGAGAGATTCTGAAAGGCATTTTCGCAGACTACGTGGATAATTTTCTGAGACTAAAACAAGAAGGCAGCGGCTATCCTTCCTGGTGCCTCACTCCCGAAGATCAAAAGAAATTCAAAGATAAATACTGGGAGCAGGAACATATCACTTTAGACCACATTTAGAAAAAGAAGGAAGGCGATCGTTTGCCAAAGTGATGTTAAATTAATTGTGGGACAAAATGGCACAACGACCGTGTTTACCCAAGACTGAGTGTTTGACAGAACCTCCCCGCTACTTCCAGATGACTCACGAGAAAAACCAAATACATGAACCACGTGGACGTCGTTCGTGAGGACGTCCTCTTAGTAAATTTCGAGGAAGAACTGGACTTTGTACAAGCCGACGAATTTGGAAATGTCATCATTGCGGCTTACGTTACAACACATGCTCGCTTAAAATTCTACGAGATTTTAGATCTGTTAGGAGATCGTGTCCTGTATTTTGACACGGACAGTTGCATCTACATCGATCGCGCCTGGGTCACTGTTACCCTAAACTGAAGGAGACCGATTAAAATCCTCGACGGAGAAGCACCCCGACGACAAGATTCTAAGTTTTGCTAGTGGCGGTCCGAAACATTACGGCAGAGAATACCGGGACAAACAAGGATAAGTGCACAGCGAGTGTAAAGTGAAAGAATTGACTCTCAATTATCGCACCAGTTGAATGGTGAGCTTTGGGGTCTTGAAAGAACCTTTGCAGTCTGGACAGGATAGAAACTTTAAAGTGACCATCTATGAACCGCACAAGATTGTACGTTTACCCACACACTAACTCGTCAGTCAACCTTTGGAAAAAAAGTGTATCAAATCGTCTACCAGAAGCGAATGCGGCTTCCCAGCCACTTCGCTTTTTGACGCAAGGACACGTCGATGTTGGTCTCTATGCAAACAAAGGACAACTTTCAAGACCGATAGATCATTGTAACTACCAACACTAAGCGAGAACGATAAATACTTTTAAACAGGCATCATTCAAGTTCGGTGATTCTCAAGTGGAATGCGATGCTTTGCCTTGCGATTGCATGAATACCGTACCCTGTAACCTCAGCGATTCAGCAAAACACCATGGGAACTTTGTTATGACTACTACTACCACTACACCTACCATGGAAAGTGATGATGTGCGTGTCAAACCTGACGGATGGGAAAGCGATGACACTCGTTGTCGTGGACTCTTTACTGGATTCCATGGTGGATGTCATCCTCCATGGGAGACCATGCATCTACAACCCTAACGATGTCATCCAGCCCTACGCAAACTTCTGCGGATTTGACCCTACCCTCATCGACATGAGCCTGTGAAAAACGAATATTCGTTCCTTGTACGTTTACCTGAATACTGCAACTTTGAAAGTAGATTCCAAACATTCTAATGAATGGTCTAAATATCTGGAAGGACCTACCCCCGAAGAATTAGCCAGAGCCTGATTTTTCTACCTGGTCGAAGGGAATAAAGTCAAGTGATTTAGTTGCGATGTGTCACTTCACGAGTGGGAGCAGAAAGATACGGCTTACCAAGAACATGCTCGATTGTCTCGGCATTGTAACAAAATCTGGGACAAAATATTCCATTCTCCAAAAGAAAAGTCACGGTGAAACTCCATTTTCGAAAACGATTCTCTAACGAGTTGCAACTCGTGTATCCAGTGTACCAAGGTGTCACTCGACAGCAAGGACGTTGTTTAGAAGATATGCTAAAATCGGTCTTTCGTTCAGTGGCCCCGTTTTTTAAACCGATGGTGACACAAGGATTGCACGCTTTGAAACACGCCGCATTGACGCACGGCAAATAATTTCTCCAAAATGTCATCATCAACAAACGAAACCCTAAAGAAGCTTTCTTGAGAGCAGACCAAAATTTCTTGCTTCAAACGGGCAAAGACACTTTGGGCCGACGAAAAATTAATATAAATACCCTGGACGCTACTGAGTTAGGCAATCCTGCTTCCCTAACGCCACAGCAAGGACAAGGCAGAAAGAGACGACGAAGACATCCTTAAAGACAACTTCACACCACTAGAGCTAGAAAGACCAAGAAAAGAAGAAGAGTTCGAGACTTAGACGTTTTTGATTAATAAAAACAGAGAGAAAAAAGAAAGAAAACAAATGATGCACCGAGAGTCTGACGCATGTTCCAAGTCGGAACTGGATCTGTTTGTCATGCCACTTATCATGATGACGATGCAAGAAACCCAATGGGTCAAATTTCATCCCCTCTCCTCTGTCAATGACTCAGGATCAGCTCCCATCGAGTTTGAAATCAAAGAAAAGCCGGAAGATTACATTGATATGAATAGCAGTTACTTGTACTTGAAAGTGAAAGTGATCGACACATCGAAGGACGGTCCCTATATATAGGACGAAGATAAAGTAGCCTCCGTGAACAGTTTTGTGCAGTCGTTTTTCAGTGGAGTGGATTTTGTACTTGAATAACAAACTGGTCAGTAGCAGCATGGATACCTACCCTTACCGAGCGTACCTGGAAATCTCGACGTACGGAAAAGAAGCCAAGAACACCCATCTGGATGCTTATGTGATAAGGAAACCTGACACAGCAGGCAAATTCAATGATACCGATTTGATTAAAGAGAATGAACCCAGACACAATGTGGGATTCAGGGTCGACGGAACAAAATCAAAGGAACCAACAACAATTTAGAACTGATGACTCGCTTGCATTTAGACATGTGGTTGCTGAACAGAGTTGATGTCCAACTGCGACTGAACTGTAGCAGCGTCGTTTTTCATTTGAGAGTCTTCCTATTACAGAACAGTCATTAAAGAAGCCAGACTACATACGACATGTGGAAGTGTTACATACAGAGGGAAAGGACATCAGTCACACTTTGAGCAGAACGACAGCCAAGCATCCGATACGACGCGTGGAAGTGAAACATTTTACCATTCCCGCTAGGCATCAATCAATGATCGAAGATCATCTGTTCCAAGGACAGTTACCCAAACCTTTGATCATTGGTATCGTCAAACATACAGCCTTCAAAGGAGCCATCAAGGAAAATTCTTTTGAGTTTCAGCAATAGAATGCGTCAGATCGAAATCAGTCGAGATGTCCAAACATTGTGTACCAGGCCTTTCTAAAATGACTTAGTGACAAAAAGAGGAATTACATGAGATTGTACTTGTCCCTGTACGAAGCCACCTTACAGAAAGGAACCAATACCAGTCACGGCATTACGTACTAGGATTATTCAGAAAGTTAAACTTTGTGGGCCTTTGAGTTCACTCCAGACCAAGGCAGCGACGAGGAACATTACCTTTCTATAAAATCAAGCCAGATTCGTTTGGAACTTCAGTTCGCAAAGCTAATACTCGTAAACAACACAGTGAACGTCATCTTGTATGCCGATTTAAACAATACCATAGAAATCAACAGTTTCATAGCCGTTTAATTTTCCCGTGATGGTTGTGTGGAGTATTTTGATTTGTATGGATTGCCACCTTTAGAAGACGATATCATCGACTGTATGAGAAGAAAATCCCAGACGACAAGATTACAAGGTACATATTCCATGGTGTATGGACAATATTGTGTGCATTTTCTTCATCAACACAGTCTTGGATATTATTTAGAACATTTAGTGACTTATTTTGATCGTCACTCTTCTAGAAACGATGACAAAGAAGTAGATCGATGGTTTTATGACCATTATGGCTATCTTTTGCTCTTAGCTACGAAACGTAGTGTACAGCAATGGCCCAGAAACTTCCATTCGTGGAAAACTCACTCCACTTCACAACATTGTCAACCTTGTCAAAATAGTTTATTTCTTTGAAACATTGTTTGTTTTGCTGTTAATTCTTGGATGTTATTTGTCTGAGAAAAAAATGTGTTTTGAGAAAATGTGTCTCTCCCCTGTTTTCAATTTTTATCATTATACATGCTCTTTTACTTCTTTGTATCCCTCACCCTAAGATCAACTGTGTAGGGATGTTTTCTATCGCGCCCGCGCTTTAACCATATAAAGCGAATCAGTCTCCAGTCTGACCATCCATTGTTGTGTTCAATACTAGCCAAGCTGAACGAAGCTTACGTGAATTTATCTCGTGTCAGGCAAAGTCTGATACCCAAACCTAAAAAGATAGAGATTGTCAGAATGTTGAAAGTGACCGAACACCTGATAAAAGTACTCTTCAAAGAGGAAACCAAGAAGGAGAAAGAACAATGGACGGAGAAGTACAAGTTTCAGAAACAGAGAGATCAGCAGCAGCAACAGCATGAACCAGACAGAGGTTTTATCGACTGCCGTGTGGACACGAAAGAGTTCTCCTTCTCTTTCCGAAGAAGCAGACTGTGGGAAAGCTCGTTGCCCGTTGCCAGACGGGGTCGCCATTTCAGAGGATAAAGAATTTCCATAACTCTCCGTCCATAAAAACAGCCCTTTTCATGGCTACCCAAATAATCTAGAAAAGACATATTAGTTCAATTGCCAATTGTATGGTATTAAGTTTAAAAAATAGAAGTGTGTCTATAAACACTTCATTTATTTGTTTTATGTATAAAAAATAGACGTGTGTCTATAACCACTTCGTTTCCTTAATTTGTCCAATAATAGTCTGCAGGTGTTTGTGTTTGTAGTTCGTGTCAAAATAAATTCCACCTCCCCATATTACATAAATAACATAATAGAAATCAATATAATACATGGAACTAACCCAATATACTTAAAAGGGAGGGGAGATATTCAGTTTATTTTTTAAATTATTTTTTATATAATTAATATTACTGTTTCTTCCTTATTCTCTCCTTCAAACGTACCACCATCTAATATAATGATCTTACTAATGTAATACCATCTCCAGTCTAACTACACTATGTAGCCTGAAAGTGACATCTATACATTAGGCAAGGACATTTAATTTAACACAGAACAGACCCAACATTAGAGCTTATAAGGTGGTCTAAACACCCAAGACCATCAGGCTCCGTCGCACAAGGTGGCAAACAAATAGACATTATTAGGAAAGTAAAACCCAAAATTAGTTCATATAAGAAGGTCTGAGCAACAGAGATGATCAGGTCCAACACCACAAGGCGAAAATCAAAATTTTGTACTAAGGAACACGAATGACCCCAACTTATATACGACATATAAGGTGATCTAAAGTTCAGGACCAGCCACACAAGGTGGCAAACCTAGTAGTATTGCAAGGCTGTCATCAAAGGTACACCTGTCCATCCTAAATTTAAAATAAAAAACTAAACGAAACAACACATAGTTTTTTCAAATTGTACAAGACGATCAAATTTAGTCCTTAAATACTGAAGTCTTGGAGCACCAACCTGTGAACCGGAATAGAACCTGACTGCCATAGCCTCCCTTGCCTCGAACGGACAATCAAAAGCCATTAACGTGCAGAGCACGCACAAAGCAATACTGGAAATTCAGTAAAATTTCAACAAAAATATGAATGTATACAGGGTCTACTCTCACTCATATACACTATACACTGCTCACTGAATACATACCTGAAACATGAGGGTGTGCTGGGTCTATTCCAACTCATGCAAACCCTACACCGGTAGTTAGGGACTTTAATTATTCCCACGACCTGACGACTTTAATTAAATAGTGCTCCTTGAGCACATACATGTCTGGGGGAAGTGGCTCCAATTCTTTCCTCTAGGAATAATTAAACAACCTGCGGTGCAGGCATATAACAGTGGTGCATGCACTAATGTGCGAAAACCTCTTTAATTCAAATTAAGTAAGTAAATAAGTCAGTCTGGCTACCCATTGTTGCCTCGTCAACTAAAAGAAGATTAGCAGTATTTCAATATATATATGTCTGTGTGTGTGTGTCTATGTATGTCTGTGTGTGTGTGTGTCTGTGTATGCATGCACGTCCGTTTGTGTGGATAGTAGAGTTTGTGTCTGTATGCATTCGAGTACGTTTGTGTGGATAGTATATTTGTTTTTGTTTTGTGTTCTTCACGTGTGTGTATATAGTAGAGTGTGTGTTTATATGTTCGCGTACGTTTGTGTGGATATTATATGGGCGGGGGCGTCTTCTTTCCGTGTGTGGATAGTATAGTGTGTGTTTCGCGTATGTTTGTGTGGATAATAGATAGTTTGGTTTTTCCTTCTTCCCGTGTGTGGATAGTAGATTTTGGGGTTTTCTTCCCGTGTGTGAATAGTATATTTGTGATTGTATTTTTCCTTCTTCCCGTGTGTGGATAGTATATTTTGGGGTTTGTATGTGTCCGCGTAGGTTTGTGTGGATAGTATATAATATGTGAGGTGAATGTATGAGATGTTTTCCTTCACGTCCGTCCTTGACAAACCTAATGTGAAGCGTCTGTCATTGGCGCCATTCTGCACGGAATAATCTAAGATTATGGCAAGTAATCAAACAGACAAAATGAAAACGCTGCAAGAAACAATAGACGATTTGGGTATGGTGGAGGAGATGCTGGTGGAACTAAATGATAATTACTATTCTTATAGCCCACATAGAGCCAAAATGAAAATCAACAATTTGAGAAAGACGAAGGAAAGACTAAGATATTTATTGAAACAGAAAAGGGGGAGAAGGATGATCAAGAGGACAAAAAAGTGAATGATAGCTTGGGATGCGAAAATTGAAAAAGAGGAAGAGAATTAAAAAAGAAAAAAGAGGAGGAGAAACAGGATAGGACAGTCTATTTCGTTTCAGAGTAAGCACAATACTCAAAAACCGTGACTTTACGACAAAACAGTGAAAGGTGTCTATCATTATATCCGAAGAATTTGGCTTCTGCGACAACAATAAACAGCATGTCATAGTGATCGGCTAAGCAACTCAAACTGCTGTGAATTGAATATTTTACCTAGTTTCAGACACCGATTATGCTGGATATCGCTGATATCAAAGAAGACATTTTTTGCCTCAGGGAGAAATCCTGTCAAAGCCACCCTCAGCCCTATTCAATGATGCATAACAAACAATTTCATTGAACCTTTCTAAGGACAAAACGAGATGACGCATAGATCCCAAGTCCAAAGTGATGGTTAATTAGTGGTTTTAGCTACTTAAAGACGTTTTTGTAGTTTTTCCATTAGTTCAGGGTGTTCCCTAGAATTTCTAGACTCATGTACAAAAAAACACGTATTTGAAATATCAACTTTTATTTTTTCCTTTACACTGCACTAAGTGTACAGTGATTCCTTCGTACAGCAAATTCAGTGCACTTTGTCAGCGCTTCTTCTGCTACCAAAATGGCGGACGTTGCGCTGCGCGCAAAACTAAAACCCAGCCTCCGTTGCACATGGGCTGTTTTTACAAGAAACTATGGCCGACCTCGCAGGGTTTCAAATGAACGAAAGGGTTTCGTTCTTGTAGGAAACATTGCAACACTTTCTAGTATCAATATAGTTCATCACAGCAGCGATCGAGCATGTTACTGGAGTTCATGGACTGCAAATCAGTTCATTTTTCACTCTCTTGTGTTTGCAATATTATTAAATTTCTTAAAAAGTTTTTCAAATTAGAAATTGCAAGACCTTGATCGAAAAAGCAGATCTCCTATATTACAAATTATATTGGTAAATCACATTCTAAAACATTGACGCAGAACCTTAAAATCACTGACACCAACGCAAAAGTGAAACAAAAGTTGGTGATTCAGAGACGAGACAATCGATTTGTTGTCCCGATAGGAAATTTCGCTCAGTCATTTCCGTCAGGTCGTGAAATAAACCTCGAATGTAATTTGTCCCCATTGAGAACTATATTCTCAACATCTTTCGTTCACGCAGAACATTATTGCGGCGAAAGGAGACAAAGTCGCAATCGGAATGACTTTGGCCTTTGCTGTTGTAACGCATTCGGTGTACTCCGCCCGAGGCGACACTCCGCACCGTAGTCGCTAAGTAAGCGACTCCGCTATCGGGCGATTTACTATTCAATTTTTTATATTATCCCTACGCCAACTGATTTTGAGGTTATTTCTGTATGTTAAGAGCAACAACTCAGTTCCAAACACTGGTCTCACCACTTTCTTAATTTTACTGATTTACTGAATACATGTCTTGGAAGTAATTTTCAAAACAAACTTGCTAGGTTTGTCCCAGGCAAATCACTAAATTCTGTATTCCTGCAACTACTGAGGTTATTTCACGACCAGACGGAAATGGCCGAGCGATGTCCCTATCCCATAGCAAGCAAGCGACCTGTTTTTTGTTTCGGTTAAAATTACATTATACGGGTAAATTTTAAAATCGTTATCAGGCCCGCGCCCTGGCGGACCATGCACATGCCGGAACTAGATAAATCACTTTGGATACAGCAGAAACTGCGTGTATTCAGTACAAGCAATGGGGCTAATAAAGAGATGGTTGGATGATTTAACAATGAACGTATCAAGTCAGGAAATGTTCATTTGGAAATTACACAAGAGTTGTAACTCAAAATGTAGATTTTATTAGATGATATCATTGAAGAGTTGTCATGTAATTTATTTATGCATCTAACGTTTCCTATAATTTTGACTTCTTCTGCAACCGATAAGCTCCTGTGATGCTTGCTGCATTATCTTTAAGAGAGCTGGTAATATTTAATAGTGAAACAAACCTTTAATTCAAGTCTTAATATTCAAAACTAGTCCAACGAGTGAGTGAACACGACTAAACACCTAATTAGCATCACAGCACGGAAACGGAGTAATGCACTTGTGTTAAAAACATGTCCTGCGTAAGTTAACCGGTGCATCTCTCTCTCTCTCTCTCTCTCTCTCTCTCTCTCTCGCAACTAGTCTCAATCGCCGATATCGAAGCAAAGACAAATGACAAAATTTTATATACACTAGTGACTGAGCTGTATTCCTTTGGTAAATGATACAGCAATGAATGCGCATGCGTTATCGGACAATTGGTATTCTGTTTAAAAATATATGTGACGAGGAAGCTTAAAGCAGTTGTATATTATTTCATATTGTTTTTCTTCATTTTTTTTAGGAGCGGGGATTGTCACTTACTTTTATAATTTTACTGATGTCTATTTATTGTTGTGTGTATCTAATACATATATTTATACACAAAATTTGTATGGAGTCTTTACTTAGTTTTACGTCATCAATTTGTACGTGGATACGCCCGCGAATGTGTATCCGTACTATTCACTATGACTAAGACTAACATGGTCAAGGATTCTGACGTCAAAACTAATGTACAATGGATATTTGAGAAATTATATTCAAAAGATACGTAAAACTTTGTCCCGGTTTTATGAAACGTTAAACTTCAGTAAGATCGTCAAATTTAAACTAAAGAAAAATAATTAATTCGAACACACAATACAAAGAAAATATTAAACCTTTGTTTTGTCATATATATAATAAAGCTTCTTGTTTAAAAATTTAAAGAATATATAAAATATGGAGGTATAATTCAAATACTTTGATGCTTGATAAAAGCGGAATTCCATAGATCAATTAAGGGGTGAACCTGGTCCGCAATGTCAAACCTCAATGATCAAAATCAATGTCACAAACACATTGTTGGCAAAAGACACACTACAAATATTGTACAATAAACGGTTTTATCCGTATGCATAAACTACTTTTTCTAAGAAACTGCCACAACTGTTATCACAACTATTACTACACAATAGCAAAAGTAGAAATAGTCGATGTTTGAAAAGATACAAAAGGACTTTGTCATAATTTCTTGTGTTTGCTTTCTTTTAGCCGTTGTTATGTAGAAATTGATCTTTCGCTTGCTGCAATATTGGTTGAATTGCAGTTTCTTTCCATGCAACTGTTGTAGTATTTTGTAAGACTGAAGACAAAAATTCTAGATTTTCAATAAAATATGATTTTAAATTTTAAATTGTCTTCACATATTCAAAGCTTTTGAATGTTTCTAACAAAGTCAAGAACTCTGAAACATTAAAACAGCAGGAATTAGTGCCATTTTGCGAGGAAGACTATTTTTCATTCCCGTGGGTAAGATAAGGATCATGTAGGTTGTTTTCTCCTTCCTTTATAAAGTAATTCATGATCTGCGTATCTACTGTACCATTCATTGAATCTAAAAGTGCCGTAAAATAAATTCTCCACTCAACATACGATATATATTTTGAGATCACATTTTAACGTCAATACATTTAAATTTCTTCTAATAAAGGTCAATGAATTTTAAGATATTAACGTTCAGTTGAATCTCTTCATAATGGGGGCCCGTGTACCCAAGTTGTCTAAGACCATTGCAGATCAATCACATCTCAGGTCTGTCGGAGTGGGTTCGAGTCTTGGTTCGGAGGTCGTGGACATGGAAGAATGCTTGCCAGTAGCTTCATTGGTCTCTGGTTCTTCTCGGGTTCTTGCTCCATCAAATGTACAGCCCGCCATGTTCTGTAAAATGGTGTTAAATCCACACAACCACAAACCCTTCATCGGATTGGCTAGGACACGGAAAAAAGTCTAAGGCTGCCGCGAAGTACACTAATAGTACATTTACAGTCCGGTACCAATATATACCTTGCATTGACACTTCGCAATAAACATAAAGGCTTTCTCTTTTACTAGATGTAGCTTAATAATAATAATAATAATAATAATAATAATAATAGACTTATAAAAATGGTGCTTGCAGCTGCCTGGCTTGGCGCTCAGCGTTATGACCATTTTAGGAATGGTCGGCCTGGTGTCAGGATGATGTGACTGATGCCCCAGTGCTAGACATTAATGCAGGCATCGAAATGATATGACTAAAGAATTGTTAAAGCTACGTACAAAATCGAAAACACACTAATGATGATGATAATAATAATAATAACAATAATAATAATAATAATAACAACAACAACAACAAAGATGACTGAACATACGATATATATTTTCTTCTATTTTCTTGTCACGTTTTTATAGTTTTCTTGTTCCTTCCCTTTCTATAAAAGACTCCCAGAGCTTTCCCCCGATCTTTTAATAAATGATGGATCCAGGGTGATTTCCCCGACAGTTTCCTATTTTAAAAATTTCAGTTTTGTCATATTTTATGTTTGCCTCGAGGCTTTTCCAAAGGATTCGAATTCCTTATCTAAGTGTTTGAAAGATTTAGGGTCTCTTAAAAGGTTTATGCAATCATCTGCATGCTGGTGCATCTTAAATTCTTCTTTTAGATTCGGGATTTTTAGTCTCTCAATTTCTTTGTTTTTTCTTATTTTAGTACTTAAGATTTCAATTGCTATCACGTATAATAGCATCGATAGTGGGCACCCTTGCCGCATTAATCTTTGTATATCAAACTTTTCTGTACCAGCCCCATTTACTTGTATTCTTGCAGTTATTTTACTATACAGGATTTTGGTCCAATATTGGAAATACGTTCCAAATCCAGATTTTTCCGGAACTTTCTGTATGTTCCAATCTATCGAAGGCTTTTTTCCTTGGTCGAAAGTACCATGACACCTTTCTGACCTGTTTCCTGTACGTAGTCTATTACTGTTCTTATACCTAGAATGTTATTTTGAATGCCCCACCCTTTTGCCACACATGTTTGGTTTACGTTTATCATTGTGTTCATTCCTTTTTTAAAACCCTATTCGTTAATATCCTGCTTAATATTTTGTAATCTATATTAAGGAGGGAGATAAACAATTTTAGGACACGGACGTGATTGAAAACATCCTGTTTAAATATTTAAGTACAAATTATATATCTTGAAGCACCATGACGCTTCACAGCTTACAGAGGATTGAAAAATTTGAGGCATTTAAATCTTCTGGTTAGCGGACGCAAAGGAAAACATCCACTAGTTGCATAAATTTATTCGTGAAGCATGTATGCTCTTTTCTGTGGTCACGGTATTATCAAGCGTTTGGGTGAGGATATTGCCTCTTATGTGTAATCTGGATTCAAATTGGATTGTTGAATTGTGATGGACGTTCAGGAGCTGTTGTGGGCACATTTTTAATACAGAGAATGCCGATTTTTTATATTGTTCCCCACCAGATATTTTATCGAATAGGGGAAAATGATGTTAGACTTTCATCTATTGAAGATATTGTAAGACAAATTCGGGAGCTGTGTATTCTTACTCGGTGTATCTGAGTTGTTGCAGATTGTGTTTCGGCAATGTTGCCCAGATGCAGGCCTCGTTATATGACTAAGGGTGAGTATGTTTGTTTTATCCACCAACTGACTCAGAGATTGTCTCAGGTTTCAAATGTGTTACACTTCGTAAAGTTTTGTACATACAGAGGTTTCAGCAGCTGTATTTAGGACGAGATGGAGTTTACATATGTCCTCAAGGTAGTCGGTGGCTTTATACCAGGATGTTATCCTCGATCAGGCGTAATTTTGAGTTGTTGGCTTTGAGTTCCTAAGAAGAGATAGTGAAGAAAAGATAGAGGGAAAAAAAGAAATGTATTTTTTGTACGCGTTTGAAATAAAAAATTTAATGAAATAAAAAGATAATTTTTCTGAAAAGGTTTATTATTCGAAATAGCCATTTCAGTAAGTTATTTCAAGTTCAATCAATCAATTAAAGGATTTAAGTCGCCTACGCAAATAGTGCTTTCGCGACTGGTTAAGTCTCAAAGGTCGAGATTTTCAATTGATAGGGACTGTAGGACTATAGTCCCGCTTCTATGTGCGAATGTCGCACTTTTTAATTCATAAACATGTCCGGCCGAGGTAAGGAGGCAAGGGACTCGCGGGACACGAAACGCCACAGGAAAGCGGTACGTCCAGAAACGGCAAAGCGCGTAAGATCAAATCAAGTCCAGTTGTACTAGTGGACAGAAATATATTCCAATGGTGTGTAAGCCACTCGTGTAATTTTCCTAATCCTTTGAGTTGTGTAATTTCATTGCCATTTTTAATTGAAGCTGGAATTTGGTGTACATTGTGTACTTTTGATTTTCCGAAATGTTGTCAATCAGCTGGGTGTCAGACACCCTATACATGTTTGGGTCAAGCTGCGTTTACTTCGGTATTCACTTTTGATACAAAGGATCGAGTTAGGGTTGTGGGGATAGAGCTTTTATCGAAAGAGGTCTTAAATAGCCAAAGGAATAACCTCATATAAATTGGCAATTTGAAAGTCGATGTCCGTTTTCTTCTTTATTCCTTCTTCGTTCTGTGTTACCCTCTTTCTTTCTTCTTCGTGTTGTTGTAGTGTTTGGCTGTTTTGCTAGAGTTTGCTGTTCTGCTTCGACTCGACTTCCATTGCCTTAGATCTTGATGTTTGCGACTGGTCTTTTATTGCCATGATTCTTTGTTTAATAGCTATATTGAAATTGGAAAGCATATTGTTCCCCTTTTTGTTGTATAAATTAGTATGTTTGGTCTGAGTATCAGTGTTGTATTTACATGTCGTGTTAATAATTGGGGATTGTCTTGTTCTTGTTGTTTATTTAGTTCCGCCTTGTGTGTGTGTGTGTGTGTGTGTGTGTGTGTGGCCTGATGACTGGACTTAGGTCACCTTATAGTCTTAAGATGTGTTTTTGTGTTTATTTATGTCTTACCACTCTTGTTGTCGTGTGTATCTGGGCCTGATGGTGGGGGTTTGCCACCTTTATAATATATATACGTAGTTATGGGAATATATGTTTTGTTTTTCTCAGACCATGATGGTTAGTATTGTGTTAGCTGCATGCCTACATGCGAAAGAAACACCCACACACACACACAGCAACAGCAACCATGGGCCTGCGCTTCAGCTAGCAGTCTTGCCTTACTGCTTTAGCCCTTCTATTAATTGTTCTTATAATTACTTATATGTGTATTTATATGTTGCCATGTTTGTTAATGTGTTTGAGATACCTTATTATGTTCATGTATGTGGTATCGATGTTTTTGTTGCGTACCTTGTCCAAAAAATCAGGGTATGTTGTAGAGTATTTAATTTTCTTTTGATAATTTTGAAAACCGTCTCGTTGATTATGGTATCTGGGACAGGTGTTGAATACGTGGTCCAGTCTCTCTGCAGCAGGGCAATGGGGACATTTAGTAGTTTGGTTCAATTCCTTCCTGAAATGTTTCCCAAAGCTGTTTCGGAGTAAAGTTTTTCCTGTTTTGATCCTATTGATAATTCGGATGTCCACGATTTACAGGATTTTAGGTGTCTTGATTACCCTTGTGGCCTCCTTTTGCAGTTGGTATAAATGTCTGCCATTGCTACTGTTGTCCCAGAGCTGCTGCCATTTCTTGTTGATTTTGCTTCTTATCTGGCTATATATCTCATACACACTGTAGTTAAGTGGTTCTGTTGCATTGTTCAGGAGATTGTATTTCGCCCTTCGGTCAGCTTTATCGTTGCCAGTCAGCTTGCTGTGAGAAGGTACCCATAGGAATTCGATGGTTTGTTGTTTGTCTTCGATCTTCCTGATGGATAACATGGTGTCTTCTAGCATATATGCTCTACCTTTTGCCGTGCCAGTCTCTAATGATTTGAGTACGCTTAGAGAGTCTGTTATAATGACGTACTGGCTGTGGTTTGGAGTCTTAATCCATTTGAGGGCTTCATTTATTGCCCAGAATTCCGCTGTGTAGATGGAGCAGCCATCCGGGAGTCTTGCACAAAATTAAACTTGTTGTTGCGGCACCACTATTGCAGCAGCAGTTCTGTTTAGTTCTTTCGATTTAGATCAGTCTGTGTAGATTTTAAGAAATCCAAAGTAAGTTTCTTCGATGATTTTCTGGATTTCTGTTAGTATTTTTGGTGGATTTTGTAGTTTGGATCCTACGTTCTGAGCAGACAGGTTTATTTTGGACGTTCAGTTTTTCCAAGGGGTAGGATCTTTGATTTTGTATTGTTCTGCTTGAATGCCGGATAGTTGAATTTCATCACAGAGTGTGTGTATTTTCTTACCTGCTGGGTGGTTTAGAGCTCTGTTTTGCCCGAATGGAATGTTGCACTTTTTAATCATCATTTTGATTGGGTTGGTGTCTTGATGTATTGAGTATCTGGTAGCATCTCTCAGTATGTGTTCTTCTCGTCTGAGGTGCAGCGGTAGATCTCCCGTCAGTATTTGTAGCTCCTCGAATGAGATGTTAGGAAGAGTCTAAGTACATAGTCTAAGTGTTTTATATTGCATGCCCTCCAGTTTCTTAAGCAGGTCATTGTTTGCCGAGGCATACACTTGACAACCGTAGTCCAGTTTAGCCCTGTATTTCAAGTTGTTAAGTAGAGGATTGAAATATGTCTCACGCGGACCTGGTGGAAAACGTGTTATTGGATTTGGTTTTAAGGTTCTCCAAGCGCATTTCACTGTTTTGTGATGTAGAGAATTGAAATTTCCCTCACTTTTGAAATACAGAATTATATATATATATATATATATATATATATATATATATATATATATATATATATATATATATATATATATATATATATATATATATATACACAGATATACAGGATACAAAATATGTCATACGTTTCCCTTAGGAAGCTCTCTTTAAAATAAAACATTTTCTTAGATACACTGTGTATCTGTTTAGAGAAGGTTTATGTCAATATATTATTGATTGTTTTGTGGTAATTTTCAGTGAAATGAACTTTGTAATACAAATACAAAAGACGGCGTAATTTTGAGTTATTGAGTGTGAAGTCTTAAGAAGAGGAAATGGAGTTTTAAACGCGTTTGAAATAATAATATAAATGAGATGAAATGATGGGAAATATTTTTCTGAGAAGATTAATATTCAAAGTTATCATTTCAAGTTGTGACGTAGAGAATCAAAACTTTCCTTCGCGCGGAAGTGATGGAGAGACGTGTTATTAAAATTGGTCTTATATGTTATTCTTTTAGGATGTAAAAGTTTCAAATTTTTCACGACACAATAGCATCAAATGCAGTCATGGCAGCGGAATAAAATCGTGTGATTAGATCAGCAACATCTATATTTGAACTATTACATCCCTTTTTCCGATAAATCAGCGAGTATGTCATTTGTCGCAAGTTTCAAAGGTAAAGGAATGTCTGTACCGTATCTTGAGATATCTTCAGACGGAGATCAAATATGCTCATATTTTCAATCTGGAAAGGACTCGATTTAAATACAGGGGTTAGTTATGTTTTGTTAGAGATAACCGCAAATAAATGGTGATTCACGAAAAATGTTTCTTTGATTTTAACACGTTTCGCTCACTGTTCGCCAGTGTCTGCTGTATTTATATTCATGTTAATATAGTGAAAACCGGCAACCAGACTGGAAGATGATAAAATCAATACCATGTGCCAGTCTCAGACGGAAGCAAGTCTCGTGGCGTGTAAAGCAGAAAAAAATATGAATCATCGACTCTTCATTTTCTCATTGTTGCACGGCTTTCTCGTTTCTTGAGTAGGTCGATGCTGAGCAATATATAGGCCTATGCCTTGTGGTAATGTGACTAGAAAATTGCTTCACCATTAACTGATGACTATGCAAAGTGACTGATTTACGCTTCAATGTCAACTGAGCCAATGACACAGAAGCATCTGAGTGACGATTTAGACCCATCCAAATTCTTGCCACGAGTGACAGAAACATCCAATCCCCATTCCCAAGAATGCAATATGCCAGGAATTCCCCCCCCCAAAAAAAAAAAAAAAAAAAATTTAATAAATAAATAAAATAAAACACCAGAACATTATAATTTCGAAGCGTCTTTCACACCAGCAGATAATGAAAACTAATTAAAACAACACAAATAGTTACTCCTAATAAGTCAAGCAAAAGTCTAAGGAGTACTACTTCATTGTACATGCTTCGTTTAAAGTTGTTCAACCCGATGTTCTGCAAGTAACTGTCTAACAAGACCGTTGGAGAACACCAAAACTAAATTTGAATTGTGTTTATATGCAAACCTACCACTCTTTCCAAAATCATTCGCAAGGAATAGTCATAGATCTAATTATAACAGTTATTGCAACGTTATTGTGTGCAATCCTCAACATAATTTCTGAGAATCATATGCCGTTCAGCGTAAAAAGAAACCGACATTACTTCTGCAATGAAATATGGGTAACTAACACAGGTATCAATGCACGCGCGATATTTTTTTTTATTGTTGACTAAAGGGATATCGTAGTAATTCGTGCTCCTAATAGTTTCCTTGTCCTTAAGGTACAGTCCAAAGACTAAAACTGTTTTCGTTGAGGTGTAACACATTTCCAAAACAAAACAAAAACAACATTCTACGCATGAATTTCGGTAACACAGCTGGTGTATGTATGTATGTATGTACGAACGTATATATATATATATATATATATATATATATATATATATATATATATATATATATATATATATATAGAGAGAGAGAGAGAGAGAGAGAGAGAGAGAGACAGACAGACAGACAGACAGACAGAGACAGACAGACAAAGACAGAGAGAGAGTTTGTAATCTCTATATATAAGTGTACGCCATGTCCTCGTCAATCACGTGTCTGTGCCATTTCTCGATGTTATCAGTAATCTCCAAAAGGAGGAAATAAAGATGGATTACATGTCATCTTGAAACACTTCGGGAAATGAGGAAACAAATTCTTCAATTAAGTTTATTTTATCGCAGTATAATTTATCTAAAGTAAAACGACTAGATAATAGGAATCAAAGTAGCAGCGAATAAGTAATCTGAATGACATATACTCTAGGCAAGTAAAATAGTCTCTTATACGTAGAAAGAGACGAACAAAGTGACATGTCCAAGTTCACATATAGTCATAATTGTTTAGACAGTTCGTTCCAAGCACGGATCGAACTCATAATGCAAGTACCAATAACTAACGCCTAGGTGTAGAAAAGAGAAGAGAGAGAGAGAGAGAGAGAGAGAGTTTGTGAGCTCTATTTATAATTGTACGCCATGTCCTCGTCAATCACGTGTCTGTGCCATTTTTCGATGTTATCAGTATTTCTACAAAAGGAGGAAATAAAGATGGATTACATGTCATCCTGAAACACTTCGGAAAATGAGGAAACAAATGCTCCAAATAATTTTATTTTATCGCAATATAATTCATCTAAAGTGAAACGACTAGATAATATGAATCAAAGGATCAGCGAATAAATAATAACAAAATGAAATATGAATGACATATATTCTAGGCAAGTAAAATAGTCTCTTATACATGATACATAGAAAGAAACGAACAAACTGACAAGCCCAGGTTCACACAATGTCATAATTGTTTAGAGAGCTCGTTCCAAGAAGGGATCGAACTCATGCTGCGAATACCAGCAACTAACGCCTAGCTGTAGAAGAGAGAGAGAGAGAGAGAGAGAGAGAGAGAGAGAGAGAGAGAGAAGAAGAAGAAGAAGAAGAAGAAGAAACCCCCATTTTTGCAAAAGGGCTCTGTATAAGAAAAATCACCCATGAAAATAAGGAAATGTTGAAATCATATTTGAGTATAGCAGAAATTATTCAGGTAATATCGATGAGTCTGAACAAGTTGAATGAACTGTTTCAATAATTGATAAAATATCAAAACTGACTGTCTGAAGATGGAAATAAAATAAAACTCGTGCAATCTGCATTTGCTCAGATTGGAACCTCGAGGGATTATTACATTATGTATTCATTTGTCTAAAGTTTCAGTTAATTTACATTTTCTCGGTGATGAATGCATGAATTAGGATCATTTACACGTATTTGCATCTGGTCTCATACTGAACCTCTTGTTACTCATAATAACCTCTTGTTACTCATAATAATCTCATTTTACTCACAATAACCTCTTGTTACTCATAATAATCTCATTTTACTCACAATAACCTCTTGTTACTCATAATAATCTCTTTTTACTCACAATAACCTCTTGTTACTCATAATAACCTCTTGTTACTCATAATAACCTCTTGTTACTCATAATAATCTCTTTTTACTCACAATAACCTCTTGTTACTCATAATAACCTCTTGTTACTCATAATAATCTCATTTTACTCACAATAACCTCGTTACTCATAATAATCTCTTTTTACTCACAATAACCTCTTGTTACTCATAATAATCTCTTTTTACTCATAATAACCTCTTGTTACTCATAATAATCTCATTTTACTCACAATAACCTCTTGTTACTCACAATAACCTCTTGTTACTCATAATAATCTCATTTTACTCACAATAACCTCTTGTTACTCATAATAACCTCTTGTTACTCATAATAATCTCATTTTACTCACAATAACCTCTTGTTACTCATAATAACCTCTTGTTACTCATAATAATCTCTTTTTACTCACAATAACCTCTTGTTACTCATAATAATCTCTTTTTACTCACAATAACCTCTTGTTACTCATAATAACCTCTTTTTACTCACAATAACCTCTTGTTACTCATAATAACCTCTTTTTACTCACTATAACCTCTTGTTACTCATAATAATCTCTTTTTACTCACAATAACCTCAATTTTATCATAACAAATCTCAACTTCTGAAATATATTTAAGAAACAAACACAGTACACACACTCACTCTTGGTTATTTTTCGAAAATAATTTTTAAAACCTTTGGCAAAATGTAACTGTCAGTCATCAACAACAATTATTCCCTCTCTCTCTCTCTCTCTCTCTCTCACACACACACACACACACACACACACACACACACACACACACTCACGCACAGAGGCACATATTGGAACAATTATTAACAATATTAATCAGATTAAAAAAATGGCAATTTATTGTTAAGTAAGTACAATTGAAAAATTATTTGAAATTTTACAAAGAAAACATTTTGTTTATGAAAGGATAATATAATTAAGTCGCAATGAAGATTTTTTCTCAAAGGTATATACATATTAATTTTTCATGTATCGCATTTATTTAATCTGTAAGTCAGTTAAAGATACATTCAATCATAGATAATCACTTTTACTGATAGCCATAATGCAACAGGAAATGTGTTTGTACCGTGGTTAGCGTGCCAAATTCGCGACCGAAAGGACGCGTGTTCGAATCCTACCATCGGATTAACCATGAACTACCGTGATGAATACATGGGCATGGTATTTTACTCCAAGTGCCTTAGCACTAAATAATTTACTTGTGTTGATGTGTGGGGAAACACAAGACACCAACTATACCATAACGTCGTAAATAAAGTAATGTTATTTTTATGTTTATTGAAATGCGTGCATTATGTTAGTGTTAACGACTCACATGCATATGGTAGATGTCAGGGGTGGGCAAACTACGGCCCGCGGTTTTTTTGCACCTCATATGTATAAGTTTTCACATACGTCTTGATAAATAGTGGGCTAACACAACCTGAGAAATTATGAATAAATGAGACATTGGAAATGATATTCATATTACAAGCTTGATGAACAGGACGTCTATAATTTCACGTTAAGGGTCACGCTCTTTGTCTTTAATTATTTCTCTCTTATAAAAATTACACGTATCCCTTGAATTAAAATGCTTTTCCTCTTCATCTGTGAATACCAAAGATTTGGCATTTTTCAGTTTATTAAAGTCTCTGTATTTCTTTCTATCATGATGCTTACTCATGACGGTAACAATGTGGATAAATCGGTTAGGCCAGCATAATGGTTTAAATCCATTCTTGAAATGTAATCGAAACGTCAAAATGCTTATATTTTTCTTTTTCTGTTATTCTAATTGCCTTAGTGTATTTATTTTCAAATATTTCATACCCATTTACCGAGAGGGCCATCTTTGTGATGCACTGAAGTGTTACAATGCATACTTTAAACCAACGCTCCAGTATCTAACCAAACTGTATGTATGTGGTCTATCTACGTGATCACACGATGTGTTTGGTACATTATTCAGCTATATTTTCTAAAAAGGCATTAAAAACAACGTGTTATTCTGATTTTTTTTTTTTGTTGACGGGATAAACAAACATTGGGTTGCATCATGCATTTCACCTCTATTCATTATGTTTATACGTCCTGCTCCGTATTCAACTTTGTCTCCATCCTGTGTGGGCAATCAACCTTTTCTCCATCCCGTGTGGGCATTCAACCTTCTCTCCATCCTGTGTGGGCATTCAACTTTCTCTCCATCCTGTGTGGGCATTAAACCTTCTCTCCATCCTGTGTGGGCACTCAACCTTTTCTCCATCCTGTGTGAGCATTCAACGTTCTCTCCATCCTGTGTGGGCATTCAACCTTTCTGTGTGGGCATTCAACCTTTTCTCCATCCCGTGTGGGCTTTCAACCTTCTCTCCATCTTGTGTGGGCATTCAACATTCTCTCCGTCCCGTATGGCATTCAACCTTCTCTCTATCCTGTGTGGGCATTCAACCTTCTCTCCGTCCCGAATGGGCATTCAACCTTCTCTTCGCCTCGTATGGGCATTCAGCATTCTCTCCATCCAGTGTGGGCAATCAATCATTCTGTATGGGCAGTTTCGTAAGTCTGATAGTTAACTTAATTAGTCAGGCTGTTCTATTTTACAGAATCTAATCAACAGATTATCTGAATAATAACTTTCTTCAAGTAGGATTCAGTAAAAACAATAGTCATACCAACCTTGACTTTGATCGTCGTAAAACAATGGCGTTATCTTTTTAATCTTTATATATGAATAAACCACATTTATGTATAGTCTCCAACAACACATATGTCTTCACTATTTTAAACTGCAATAGTGTTCCAGCATAGCATAAGTCATCTACTACTCTCGTAATCACTCCGGATAAGGTCAACTGCTAACATATGTTATACATCTATTAGGTACACCTGCTAAACTCAGAGAATTATTTAAAAATATTGTTAGTTACACACGACGTTCTGATAATTTCTACACCTGTTATTTCTTTTACAGACTGGTGTTATATATGAAGCGATAAAAAATGGACCTCTTTGCACTGCCATCCATGAGAAAGACACAAATCATCTTGCCCCATTCATCTGAGAAGAGAATTTTAGCACAGAAAGTGGTCTACATTAGATCAGACCTGGAGATTACAAAACTGATGAGCTCCAGATTGAAAGATTTTTTTTTTGGTGTCAACTAATAAATAATGATATTATGTTTGAAATGTCAATTCTGATTGGCAAGTCAACATTAAAATCAGGGTTTTATGAAATTCGATATGTATCCATTATGCATTTAACCGGCCTGAAGCCCGCTAATTCCTAATGGAAAAAGACGGAATGTTTCACCTTAGCTGATTGAAGGATCACTTGAGAATACCAGGATGAATTAAAGTGGCAAGAGGCCCTAGAGTTAGTCTAAAAGCGCCCCCTCTACCAATACAATTTCACTGTGATAAGGGCCCGCATAAACAACCCCATACTGCTCCATTTGCTCCGCCTTTAGGGTAAATGGGTCTTATTCCGATCACCGGGATAATTCCGTGTGCTTTCATGATCAAAATATCAAACGTACAGGAAGTAAATATCAGATGCATAATAATAAATACCAAAAAAAGAAAAGCATCTCTGTAACCTGGAGTGGTTACCCTAATGGCACAAAATATCGCGACATCGTGCTAATGCAAAGTTATGTCACGTGATATTCCGGTAAAGTGTTGCAAGCGGGAAATTTCAAGTTTCATCAGGGAAGATTTGTGTCTGCACAACTCGCATGCCTGGTTTGTATTATCATATTATAAAGGTATATCATTCATTTTTCTTCACACAGAGAGTTTTATCTTTGCAATCTAAGCTTAACTATATATCCAATTAATTATATTTTCCCAATGTTTCCAAAAATTACCCATGTGCCAGGGGTAAATCCGACCAGTCTTGCATGTGATAAACCTTTCAGGCTCTTTATTCGGTTGTATCTAGTTGTATGCATACCTCAACAAACTGACAGTAAGAGCAATGAATAAACTTTGATCAGTGAATTAAAAGCTTGCACACACACACACACACACACACACACACACACACACACACATATATATATATATATATATATATATATATATATATATATATATATATATATATATATATATATATATATATATATATATATATATATATATATATATGTGTGTGTGTGTGTGTGTGTGTGTGTGTGTGTGTGTGTGTGTGTGTTCATGTATGTATGTATGTATTGGTCTATATTTAGGTATCTATATAAAGGCTTAAACTCTTGCAGGATGCCAAAGACGAACCAGATGAAGAAAAGTAATATGCAGTATGCATATAAAGATTAAGAAGCCGCTCTATCAGCAATAAAAGCTGTATTGTGCTAGAGGAAAGCCAGCTTGAAATATGGAATCCCCAAAACGACCTTAGTGGACCATGTAACTGGTCGTTACCTGTCAGGGTCCAAACCAGGACGACCTCAAGTGAAACCGGCAAAGGCTGAAGAAAGCATTATTGCGAAGTCACTGGAAACATTGTCAAAGTGATTTGGGATTACCAAGAAGCAACTGTTGATGAAGACCGCCAAATTATGCAAATGGATGAAAATTAGTACACCATTTCAAAATAAGATAACAGAAGAAGATTGGTGGAAAGGTTTAAGGGCTAGATATCCTCCATTGGCACTCAGAAAACCTTAGAAATTGTCAACATCAGGTGCCAGAATATTGAAACCAACAGCTGTTGATTATTTCTTCCAAGACCTTCAAGAAATATTTACAAATTTAAATATACATGGCAGTCCTCATTTAATATGGAATTGTGATGCGACAGGCAGACAGTTTGAACACACTCCAACAACTGTGTGTGCTAGAAAAGGGGCCGGAAGTGTGATTGGTAGAACATCTAACTCTTGAGGAAATGTTACAATCCTCGCCTGTGTCAGTGTAGCAGGAACAACAATGCTTCCTATGTGCATTGTCAGGGGAAGACAAAGAAGTGTTTGCAGTCGTTTAACTGCATGGATGCCCCATCTGGTACAGTATGGACCTACCAGGAGAAAGCTTGGATGTGTGATATTTTAGGTGAAGAATGATTTATGGGAGTTGTCTTGAAGAACTGTGGCCTTGAGCGACCACAGCTTTTTGATTTTCGATTCTCATTAGTTGCTTGAAGGCACTGGATTACCAGAAGAAGTCATAAAAGAGAATATCTATATTTTAGCATTACCGATATACACCACCCACTACTTACAGCCCATAGCCAGAGGTGTCTTCGATCCTTTCAGTACAGCCTACAAAAGGCTTTGCACAGAGTTCCTGACAGAAAATCGCGGATTACTTATTAATAAGGCCACATGGCCAAGATTATTCCGTCTAGCATGGCAAGATGCATTCGCATCCAGCAGCATAATAAGCGGCATCAAATGAACTGGACTCATCCCAATCGATAGAGCAGCTATACCAGAGTATGTTTCTTGCGATCAGTAGCATATGATAGGCCTCATCCTGGTCCTTCCCTTTCACCAGCATCATCAATCTGTAGTCTCTGCCACATACCACCAAATTCAACAACTTCAAACCCTGTAGCTTCTCCATTTAATGCATGTAACACAATATCCGACACAAAAGTCCCGTCAGTCTCAATGACATTTCAGGATTCCAATGATACAGAAACAACAACGCATGAAGGATTTATTTTAGTAGAGGTACCCAGCAACGCAGTTGAAAACCTTCAGCATTCTCCATATATCATTGGCTCAGACGTGCTTTTGGCTAGCACAACCAATGACGAGCTTGATGTCAGCACACTGCTCATCGATTTGGCAAATGGAACATCGCTGCTTGAAGGTGGGAATGAGAAAGAGACAAATGCCACATACTTTCATTGTCATCAGTGAATAATGAATACGACGAGAGTGCCAAATTTGATGTCAAGGTACCAAGGAATCCCGAATTAGATAATATTTTCGGTACTGCCATTGCAAACGGAAGACAAAGGCCAAAGTCGAAACATGCCATCTCATCACATCGTCTTTTGACGAGTGGCGACATAATTTATGACAAGAAAATAGCTCTCGTTCTCAATGACAAAAAGCAGCGGGAAAAAGAAAATAGAAAATAGAAAAAAGAAATGCAAAAGAGAGAAAGACTAAACAAAACTGAAGCTAAACATACTTCAATCTCAAAGTAAGATTCTAAAGGAAGGAGAAATACTAAGTGTAGCGGAATGAAAATATATGCAAAATTAGCTCAATTGCAATGAAACATATAGCTTATTTTAATAATGTTTCTTTTGACATGTTCTTTTGTACTGCCTATTAAACTGAAGTGCTACCAGTATGATTGTTGGTTTATCTTTCCTATACGTAGGTACATAGAAATATGCTAAATAATGCCACATCACAGTCATAAATAGCAAATTAGTTTCTGAATCATTGAAACAACTGTCTCTTGATTGTGTGCAAACATTTATCAAGCATTTTGGCGATATATTGACGAAGAAGGAAAACTTTGAAGGGGGCAGGGTAAAGCGAACTGAAAGTATTTAACAGATGAATAGTATAATACTCTCATTAAGAAGATGACAGTCTTTGCGTGGAAAATATCGATGCTGTTATCCTTTAAATTGTGGTCAATTTGCTAACATTTCATGCCGGAATAATTATTAACCAAAATGTACTAAATTTAAGATCTTTTTCGAAAGTTATAACAATAACAATAATAAATTGTATATTGCCTATAACACCATACAAGACATATAGCAATACAACATAAATACTCACAAGATTAAAAAGAAATAGAGTTAAAATATATAGGTACAATAAAACGAAACTATAAGATAGATAGAAATACATACATATTGTATACTAAATCGCCCAAAACTGTCATCGATGATAGACGCCTATTTCTCTGTTGAAAAAAACAATCTTTTAATCTTTTTACTGTTTATTTCTTAATTTAAAAAAAAAGCTGTTACCTTACATAATCTACTGAATATGTACAAGTCTAGCTTGGGTGTGGGGTAGCTGATATACATTCTTTGCTACTATGGCGTGTGTATAAGCATAGAAAATATACATTTGTAACTATTGCATAATTGCAGGAAATATTGTGATAATAATACAGTGAGATCCCGATATAACAAGGGCCATAGAACCCGACCGTGTTATACACCGAACATTGTTATAAGCAACCAGGTCAGTTAGCTGAAAAAAATGAAGCATGTACCCCAAAAAATTTGTGCGGGGGGGGGGGGTAGTTTATAAATGCGGGCTTTAAACTACGTGCCTCGTCAGGACACTTACCATCTTAAATCAATGCATATTAAATGAGAAATATACCTGTAGTGAAAACAGAGAAGGTATCTATAATATTTTACTTCATTTAGAGAACCACAAATTGGTACATATACGTGTATACTGTTTATATATACATGTTTAATGTATAGCATGAACTGAGTATCAATACCGTGTACTCACCCAAGGAATCTCATCACATACATTGAATCCACAATACAAGTGATTCCGTCGAAAATATACACACACAGATTTAAAATATTCAATAATTTTGTCACAGGTCATATAGGTCTGAATTCAGTGGAAAAACTGCACAATCACGTAACGAATGAGGAAGCACATGTACTTTTCAGTCGGTAAAAGTTAGTTTGCTTTTAAATCCGTTGTTGTTAGCGTTCGTAAGCATAAACTTTTTCCCTGCGAAAAGGAAACTTTCAGGGCATAGTTAACGTGTTCCAGTCACGCTGGAAAATGCAAAAATCCACCCGATTCCTTTGCTTTTATTTAAGTTTGGTACTGACTTCTTTTGAAAAAAGGTTATTTGTTTTTATTGAAGATTGTAGCCGGCTCTCTTTGATGAAGGGTGCATACCTTATTGAAGTCACCGCTAAAGGACAGCTTTGGAAAACAAAGAAATGCCCATTTCTTATTGTGGCGGCAACATCAAATAATTGTATTTCATGATTGAGACAGATTTTGTTTCCATTTGCTAAGTACGTTTTCATAACAAATGTAATCTGTTTCATTTGAAATTTCCGCAAACAATTTTATTTGGGTACTTTTTTAAAAAGGAATTGGCCGTCGTTTGGTCTATTCTAGTTACTGTTCATCCCTACCTATTGAGCATACCAACAAGTAAGATGTGTTTTTTGTGTGGTGTTTTTATATTTGTGGTAGAGGAGTGATGCTGCCTTCCACGCGTGGTCAGAAATTTAACAAAGGGTCAACGGAAGATAAAGCTTCTGGTCTGATGACAGGGAATATTACAGAAAATGTGAGTTTTCTGAAGGATTTAATTCTGAATGAAAACAAGAGGAATTTTACTTACCATTCACATATAAATGTCAGTCTGTGTAAATATATTAATTACTAACAAGCGGCCGAAAATCCGACGAAATATAGATTGCGAGATAATGTCTCGTCCATTGATGTCTGTTACCAGAAATGTCAACAACTAGACAAAGATATCTCACAACTTAAAGTACTCGTGCTCGATGTCAAGATAAACAGATTATAATATAACAATGCACTGTTTAGATTGTTTATCAATATGGACAATGAATTTGTTTATGTAACAATAGATAAATTTCAGTGCATTTTATATCAAGTTTGCGGCTTCCTTTCATGGGGCCTCTGAATTTCTCCACTTGAAACCAATGGTTTTATGTACAAGCTTAAACAGCCAACAATGTCGCTTATAAAAAAATATCGCCAGATGGTATATTTGCCGCCAATAAGAAAGAAAAGAAAAAACAAGTTTGCGACATTGGCGAAGCCCTATGCGATCCCAGAATAAACTTTTTACACGTTACTTTCCGTACTTTTAAGAAGAAAAAACTATTTTTCGTGTACGAGACAAATACATATACAATTTCAGGAGCCAAGCCACGATCGTATTGTATAATTCATACGTGACCTCTTTCCCAGAATAGTAATAAACTTTTTACGTTTTTCTCGAACTTTTAAGAAAGAATTTTTTTTTTGTACGAGAAAAATACGTGTATATGAAATTTCGGGAGCCACGCTACGACTGTGTTATATCCGAATTCATGTTATAACAGAGCGTGTTATTGTGGGGTCACACTGTACATTACTCTGAATCTAATTAAATAATGTAATTAAAGGTACGTGGATTATGTTTTACATAGATGCTCGGGATTAGCCATTAGTATTAACTGCCCGTATGCCGATCGGAATTACCCGATCGAAATTATCCTACTGTGGTCGGAATTAGCCACGTGTTGTGGACGGAATTATCCACGACGTGGTCGGAATTACCCCCATTGATCAGACTGAATAAAATCTTATTTTCCGTGGCTGATATTTGTGTCTTAATCTCAATGTTTGTGTTATACAAAGCTGACCATCGACCCATTGACGTAAGCCTTATAGTCTGATATGTTTAATGGACAGTAGGTTCCTAAAGTAAACCTATGTAAACACCGTGATATTAAAATGCAATAACTTAAAGCTTTTGAGTGCTCGTGATCAAACCTGTGTTTATCAGCATAGATGAAATCTGGATGTCAGCTTCTGCGTAGAAGAAATGATATGAGCCGGGCATTTTCTGGACCTGCAGGTGTTTGAAACACGTGGTTTCAATTCCGCACCAAAGAGTTAAGTGCTAATTTTAGTAATGAATGTATCAAACTCAAGACTGTTAAGGGACTGAAATTCTATCAATAACACAATGTCTCTATTTTTTTTTCCCTTACAATTAGGATAAGCTCTCAAAAGATTCTTTTTCCTCAAACATAACTTACATTATTAACCAATCCTGGTCATCCAAACCCATATATACTCTATTTTAGGTTCACCCATTTTCAAGCTGGTTCCCATATTTCCATATCATTAGTACCGTGTGTCCACCAAAGCGGTCGGAATAAGACCCATTTACCCTAATCCAGTCTTGTCGGGATGTAAACATTGCCCAGCATCCGACATAAATTTCATGTGTATGATGATTTAGTCAGCTGTTTCAGCTCCGGGATTCAATAATTACGTTTGTACCCACGTCATTTATCATTATCAGTACGATCATTAATATATTTGTACGGAATGAAGAGCACTGTCAATCGTATTTTGAAGAAGAAAAAAAACAAAACAAAAAAACAACAAAATAGTCATGAGTGTCAGATCGAGACATATCTAAATATAGATTAAACATACGTACCATGAACAATAACTGCATTAACAAAAGTACGTACAGCCATGTCATTCAAATTCTGAAAATCATGGGTACGACTAGCGTTTAGTTGTAACGTGACTGTTAACTCTCATGTCAGGTAATACTATTATATATAATAATATGGTAACCAGTACAGCCAAAAATGACTTGCAAATAATGACACCCATTTGCAGAAATTTTCTTCTCACAGTTTCTGTACGTGCGTAAAATATACAGATGCCCCATACATCACAACACAGAAACCGAGTAATCGACTGGTGACAAAACGTTTCTTCTACATGAGTGAGAACTGAATGTCAAATGTAAAAGATACAAAGACCAGTCTGAATCAGCAACGGGTCAATACTAATTTAACTAGCGCAAACATAAGAAGATGGGGTGTTTGTGCTAATCATTCTAATACGGTCAGTTTTGTTGTTGTTGTTGTTGTTTTTGGGCAAAATATAACTGATACTCTTAATAAAAAGAGACCCAACCCACGAAACTACATGAAAATTGACGAAAAGATTTTTGGATTTGTAATTTATTTTTTTTTCTTCTTCAGATTCATTTAGTATCACTGAAGTGACTTTAAAAAAATGATGAATTCTATCAAGTGTTTTGAAGTTTTACGATACGGCGACACTTTGAAGGTAACATCGTGACCTGACTTGTAAAGTGGCCTGCTTAAGAAGACGAAACTTGAACCGATCCAGGCTGATCCTATGGTAGGATTCGAACCCACGCACGTCTAAATAAGTCTAAATTCTGAAGACCTCTTGACCACTGTGAAAAAATGCAAACTGAAGTGGTACTGTCATGTCTCAAGGTCATCTGGACTGGCCAAAACAATCCTGTAAGGCACAGTGCGAGGCTGCAGAAGAACAGGCAGATAGAAAAAAAGGTGGGAAGACAACATCAAAGGGTGGACAGTCATAGGGTTTGGAGATTCCCAAAGGGCAGTAGATAACAGGGAAAGATGGAGAGAATTGTTTGTAAAGTCAACTGTGCTGCCTCAAGGAATCTTGGGTTACGGGATTGATGATGATGATGATGATGATGATGATGAGCAGCTTAACTACTTCGCAACCGCTGCTGTGAACTCTATCAGATATAAAAATGTCTATACTTATATGTGATATTTAATATAATATTACATGTAATAGGGCATATATTTATACAAATTGACAAAATGCCAAAAATGTCAAATTCGCAAATAAATATGCAAGGTTGGTGAGGTTGTTTCTAATCACTCGTCTCCCATTAGCTATAAAACTACGTTAAACACACCCAATTCTCATTCAGCCATAAAAATAAATAACCTGTCAAAAATTGCTCCTTGTCGAGCAAAACAAATTATTTCATTAGAAAAGATCGGATGTCACATTACTAGTTATGTGAACTACGAACAACCGTCCATGTAACAATGATCGAGCTGTGATTTAGACGCTTTTAAGATTCTATAAAGAAGTTAAGGCTTTTCTTTACAGGATTATATTTTTTTTAAATAACAATGTTCCATGTGTGGATTTGAACAAAGACTAGCGATTCAGATGCATTTGCGCTTTTATGAAAGCGAACTCTTTAATTGGATTTTGTTATAAGTACTCGTGCAAATCGAATTGCATTGACACATGTCAGCGAATATGAGAATCATATAAATTTATTCTTTATTTAATTGCATTGTATGATATGGATCAAAGAAATAATTCAATTTTAGAGAGTTAATCGGGTCTTTTTAGCAAAATGCAAAAATTCACGACACTTTCTTATACCTGAAATTCTAAATAAGATATTTAATGAGATTTTATGGCTGGTAGAAATTTGACGATAATAAATTATTCATAAAGGGGGGGGTGAGGGAGTAGTTTTCCACCAGTATTTTAATAACTCATAGAGAATGTTTTGTCTTAGAAATAAAAAGGAACCAGCTCTAGGTCAGGTTGACCTTAATGATCCCAAATGAATGACAGGGGTGGATACCGAGAGGTGTCCAGCTGATGTAGATGATATGCTATGTTCGACAATTGATGCATTTAGGACAGTGATCAAAGATTAATAAACATACCTAACTTTACTTAACATCTACATGTGAATATCAATCAGCTTTTTATTATGGCTATTGATCAGTGATTCCATATATATGTCAATTAATATTACCTGTATGATAACGTCCTTTCTCCATATCGGACAGCAACGGTAACCTAGTGGTTAGAGCGTCGGCCTAGGATGCCAGACGTCGCGGGTTCGAACCCCGGCCGAGTCATACCAAAGACATACAAATGGGACTTACAGCTGCCTAGCCAGGCGCTCAGCATTAAGAGGTTAGTGTTAGCACTGGTCGGCCTGTCGTCAGGATAATGTGACTGGGTGGGACATCATACTATACAACCAAAATAAACTGTCACACTGCAAACATAATAGCGGTATGACTGAAATTTTTTTAAAGCTGAATAAAAAATCCAAATCACACACACGCGCGCGCGCGCGCGCGAGCTCTCTCTCTCTCTCTCTCTCTCTTCATATAATTTCACTCCATAATGTCACGCATCATTCACTACAATCTAGTCACAGCTCTCTTCTCTGACTGATGTAGTAACTTCTCTTTTATGTATTTTCCTTGATTTCTGACGGAGCAATCTGGAGCGACTCTGTCTATAGAGGAGAATTATTTACTTGGTCGCTTGTGAGTGTGTCTGCTACGCACGGATAATTGTATATACGATTTAGGTTCCATCCATCTTTCTGTTTTTGTGGTTGGGTAGGGGTAGGGGTGCACATTTAGTCGAGAGTACATAGAGCAAGCAAAGTGATGTGTGCTGTAATTCGAACTGGTTCGAATCACATTAGGGGACTAATTGAAAATTAAATATGCTAAAATTACAATATTATCAGAATCACATCAATAATCTTTCAGGTATATTTGAATCCCTTTAGAGTTAGGCATTATTATTCTCAGATGGCGTCTTTGTTGCCCTTTTTTCAATAGTTACAGAGATGATAATCGTAGCAGAAGGAGGACGATCTTATTTTTCTTCCCTTGTTTTCCTTCTGTCAAAACAACTTAGTTTTTCAGTTGATGGTTTCCTTAGCAGTTCAAGGGAAATAACCCTTTCATACCAAGTAAAATGATAATGACAACGATGACATCCCTTGTACCTTTAGTTCCTTTGTGAAATTGACTCCTTTTGTTAAGATTATCGTATGTGAACAACTCTGCCTTTGGTAAAAAAAAAAAAAATATTTTCTTAATTTCGTATTTTGGGGGAGGGGGGAGGTAGGGATAGGGGAGTACACTTAGTAGAGAGTACATAGAGCCAAGCAAGGTGATGAGCTCTGTAATACAATCATGAACTATTGTATAAAGTATGGTGCTTAAAAGAGAAAATACGGACCGAACTTAGTTTTTAAGAGCATGGAGGAAATTTTATTGAAAGTATTTTGTTTCTATTTATTGGATTCTCAACCCAGTGATTATCTAACACATGGCACAACTGAACAAGATCATCAAACGTCCAATATGAAGCTGCATTATATTGACACCGGGAAGATATTTATTGATATCTATTTCACATTCCACTTTGGTATTTATGCTACGGTCATTTTAAAGTGAAAAGCAATCTAACAATCATTAACATATCTGATATGAGAGCTTTACCATATAGACAGGCTACAGGAAAATATTAATTTTTCGAGTTACTAACATTGTATCCTGCAATATATTTTGCACTATTAACTTCTCCTAAATCTCAAAAGGGGTCCTTTGAAGACACAAAAAACGTCTCTAGAAAAAAGTAACTTTTGCTCAAAGGTTGATACCAAGTGGCATTTTGTACCTATGAGACGAAGGTGATGTCGTTATAGCAGATAAGAGGATTTGTTATATCAGATCTAACGACCCCGAAAACGTATAGATCTCGTCGTTCCGCTCTTTAACATTAATAAGAAACTACCCAAGCGCGAAGTACAACAGACTAAATATCCACGGATACACTTTGAAAGAGCGCCTAAAGATTAAAAAAATCAGACTGATGCAGGGAGTGGTTCCAATATCTTTGACGAATCAGTCATAACAAATATAGAAAATTTGTAAATTTGTGCAAGACTTACAACCACCATTAGTGCTTAAAGGATGGCCAAATGTTACAAAATATATAATATTCAAGTTGTGTAATTATTATAATCATTAAGATCTTTTGTCAATATTTTATTGCTGTCTCAGGAGTGTTTCCAGGTTCAAAATATAAGTGTGCATTCACATACTAGAGAGCTACTAACCTTTTGTTAAAACAAGTTCCATGACTTTTTTTTTTATTCGAATGACTATATTATCCTTGGTAATGCACGTTGCATGTACACTAAAATATTACTATGGGTGCCTTGATCTTGAACATCAGATTCTCTGGTACTCAGCGGTTGTTGTTGTGGGGTTTAACGCCATTTTTCTGCACACGATAGGCTATGTATGGCGGCCAGTATTAATGGTGGAGGAAGAACCCGGAAAAACTACGGGAAGAACCACCGACCCACGGGAAGCTACTGGCAAGCTTTCTCACATACCCACATTAGCCGAATCCTAGACTCGAACCGACGCAGACAGAGGTGAGATGGCAGTGATCCGTAACGGAGAGCGCTTTAGACCACTTGGCCACTCGGGGCCCCCGGTACTCAGCGGTCAACACCACACTCCTTTTACAGACATCTGACAAACTCACAATGTGCATAATGTATATTTTTAATCATATATCTCCTGAAAACATGACATTTAAATTATGTTTAGCATTACATGATTGTTTTTATATTTAAAGCACAGTTTTCAACATTTAACGTACTCCTAACGTATTATTTGTACTAATAAAGCGAGGGGGGAAAAAACATTACCCAATCACCATGTGGATACCCCCCCCAAAAAAAAAATAATGACGTAGCCGTTGCAGCTACTGTTCTGCTTGTCAGTGACATAATAAGCGTCTCATATCCTTGATTGAATGACATAATAAATGAAAGAAATTAAACTAGGTGATAAACGTACAATTGCCATCATTTATCTGTTATGTGATGTTATCGATGAGTGAGTTGTTAAATTTTTTGGCTTCTTTGATTACATTAAATGATCTCATCTATACATGTATAACTAGTTCACCTTATCATTTGAACATTTCATGACAGACTAGTTGGATACTAATCCAATTGTATTCATTTTATATATTTAAAAAAAGAAACAAAGAAAAAAATAGCAATCCAATAATGAAAATTAAAATTCTGCGTAAAACATGTGCATCTAAGATAAATGTTCACATTGTTCCAACACACAGGCATGTGAGCACACAAACTTATACCTTTGTACCATCACAAGCAATGACAGCTTTCGTCAATTGATCGGTCTATGTACTTATCGGAAGTTCCAATTATGCAGCGGCGCGCTCTGTCAGACAGGGTAGGTAGCCGCATTTTCATATTTGTCTATAGGTTTGCACAATTCACGATGCATAAATGCATTTTCAAGTACCTCTTTGTCGTGTATAAAAACTCTCACATGTTGGTACATTATATAATACCTCTTGATTAAATAATTAATTTGTAAAACACGCTACAAAAATATCTTTATGATTAAAAATCGTTATGATCTTATATATAAATTTATACTCAAAATTTCATCTCTTAAATCAAGCATGTGTCCAATTTGGTCAGTTAGTTTGACATTTATTCTTGATAATAGCGGATAATTACATCGTAGATAAACCGGATTAATAGGTTCTTGTACAATCAAATATCCAGGAGGTACTTGGTGCGTAAATGTATACAAAATAAATCCTTGCTGTGCCTGACTGGATTTTTCAAGATCAACGTGATAACTGCCATCAATTGCATCACATAAAAGATTAACTGCTGTCGTTGAAGTTATATTTACAATTCCCGGTGATATATGACGACTTTCACCGTGCTTATTATTGTTATATCGGAGAATACTTGCTGGTGTGGATATTTTTCTCCACTATTCAAGTACTTTAGGGAAATATTCAGCGATGATATCGTTGACTGATTTCTTTAATTCGGCGGCGTTAAATCCAGGAAAATTAAATGTTGCTAGATCTGCTACTGTAACTGAATATTTTTTCATTAAATGTTGTTTATGTTTGTTTTCTGACTTAATTACCGGTTGCATAACGCTCTGATAAACAAATTCCAAGTCAAATACAATCTGATTTAAAAGTTCTATTTGCTTAATGATTTCTTCTTCTGTAGACGCCAAGTCATAAAGATACTCTGAATAATTGTTGTAATTTTGTTGTTGTTGTTGTTGTTCGTGTTCACGATTAATATTATCAAAAACGTGTATGATGTCTTTCGGATCATACACACGCTCAGGTGTGTAACCCGGTATGGATCAAAATTCAACATTGTCCGGGGTATTACTTTTATAGGTTCGTATGTCCAGTAATCTTCACAATAATACGGAAAATTTCTCAAATACGAGCGTTTATCTGTTGTAAAATCAGATCGCGCTGGCTCAGGTATTGCTTTAGGCGCCGGCAGTGCTATTTTAGGCCATCCTGAAACATTTCGAATCGATGAAGAATAAATATCAAATGTGTAATATGGTAAATTTATTTCTATCGCGGCTGATAAAGTTAGTTCGTGAACTGTGACCGCTATCTTTGATTCTCTTCCAGTTAAAGATTTGCTTCTGCGCTGAAATTCATCATTGATTTGTTCAATTTGAAAATTACCCGTGGGTAAGCCGATAACTTGCCAATCGGGAGTTCCATCATCTTTATTTTAATTTGCAAATACATCGAGAATAATTTGCAGATAATCCGCCAAATTATTTGATCTGATATTTGGCCAACTGTAATATACTCGTAATTGTGCAAGAGCTATTTCTTTCACTGGAATTCCAGTTGGAAAGTTGACGCTAAATTCAGGATTGATTGAGCTTAGTGATATCATGGTGGTTTTCAATGGTGTTATATTCGCGACAATTTGCTGAAGTAACTCGGTCATTATTATTTAAATCCCGATTATCAAAATCAGGCGTGGATTATATAACAGTCATTGCTTCTTTGTAGATTTTAATCATCTTCGTGAACTCAGAATCTCACATTTTTCCATCGTTAAGGCTTGTTGATAATAACGAGGATAGTTCAGAGTATGCTAGCATCGCTGTATGTAATTTTACTAAATAATCTTGTAATTTTGCATTTGTTCATGTACATATCTTTCTGCGATGATATTAAAAAGACCAGCAATTGTTGTTGCATCAGAAATACAAATTGTTACAATGGCTAGCGATAGTGTTATTGTTGATAATAATACGTCGGTTCCAGCAATAACGGCAGACGCCGAATAAACAATTATGTCAAGGACAACTACACGTATGCGATATTTTTTACTTTTACTGAAAACTCGTCAACGATATCTTTATTTTTGTTTGCCATTCACGTGCTTGATTATATCTGTAATGTTGCGCTGCAACATCACGTTGAACGTTGATCTAAATACTCATTATATTTTAAGTAGGTGGGAATTTAGCTACTAATTCAAGAGACCAATAATAAATCAAGCTTAGGTTTTTTTCTTTCTTCGGATTCAACTGTACTGTTCCCTCGTCGTTTGCTCCAACATCACTATCACAGATCCAGAGGATCCAGTTTGTGGATAACGCGGTGAAATTGTGGTACATATTATAAATGATGTAACACCTAGTACTGATAGCCTGTATATACCGGTAACATCAGCGCGATGTTTGATAGATTTATTAAAATGTGACCATAATGCTTGTCCAGACGCTACTGTATACACTGAACTGTCGGTAACTTCTTTTATTTCTGAGAGTTTAATACCAACAAATGCTGGTTTTTCAAAACAATTATTCTTTTGCGATAATTCAAGAATGTACTCACATAAGTATTATAATCAGATCTAAATGTGGTCATTACATCGTTGATTATCATTAACGTGTTCATCATTGGAAGGGTGTATTTCTTCGTTACAGTGTCATTGTCTGATTCTGGTTCTCCAAGATCAGTCATTTTATTATTAGACATTGTATCACCGGATTTTTCTACTCGACCACGAATACCATATGATATCGTCGACATAATAACACCGGGTTTAATTTTTCCATTACTATCAAACACAGCTATGCTATTCACATTCACATTTAAAATATTAATTTTAACGATATATTTTAATGAAATATTACTCATTTTTAATTTTCCTTGCTTATATTGAAATACAACCACTTCGTTTGGATCTACATTTGTAAGATTTAATAATTCAGATATTTCATCACTAATCTGCTTACTTATATCTTCATGAGTTATTGCTTCGGTATTTTGTTTTTGTTTAGAGGAAAATCTTCAGTAAATATCTACCATTATACTTTAAGATCTATTTAAATCGTCTACTTGTATAATCGTGCACGACTTTATGAGGTGGCAATGTTGATGGAGATATAACGTCTAGTACAGCAATCGCTTCACGACCGCATATTGGCGGATCGGTTATTGTTTGTGTTGGTAATGTTGAATACCAGGCTGGAGTTTTTATTGTGTTTATGTAATTGTAAAATTCTTTTGGTGGAGCCAGTCCATACGAATCAAAATAAACAATTCCACGTGGATCAATACTGGCATTCCACCCAGTGAGTACCAGGACCAGAACTTTTATCGAGATTAATGAAACCTGTTTCAATATTGTTTGGTTGTTTTGGCAAATGATCCCGCATAAAAACACCTCTAAAATTGTTGATATTTTTATCAGCATCAAAACTTGACATTGGAAAGACTAACGAACTGTTCCTGGATGTCTCAGACCTTTTCCGTATCGATAAGGAGTTCCTGGTAATCTTAGTTCTTTCCCTCTTTTTTATTCCTTGTCATGTTGCTTTCTTTAATGCCATTCCATCAGCGGTTCCAACAGCGCTAAATGCAGCTGATTGTGCAACGGCTGCAGCTTCAGCAGCTATTAACGCTTGTATAGCTGCAAGAAGTGGAAATATACCACCCATTTTAATTGAGTCTTTAATAGCACCAGCAGACAAATTTAGTTTAACTCCTGTTTATGATTGTTTAGCGTTTTTAAAATGCCTGAGTCGACGTTCTGTTAATGATACTTTATTTTGACCACATGTGATCTGATCTTTTCTGAGTCATATTTTTATTCCACAGTTCTTTGCTGAATTTGATTGAAGCTTTTTAATCTGACCAGGAGTCAGACTGACACTAACATGATAATATGACATTATAATATCATGCGCGATTTAATTACATGTTTTCTACTGAGGCGTCAATAACTTTCATTCTTCCACCAACACCTTCAAGTAACATTGATTTATCACTTAGTATAACAGCGATTGCTCTATAGCAATCAGCGGGTAGACGAGCTACACGAGCTCAGAGGTGCATATCAACGGCAGATTTGCCTGAATAAATCTAAATGTTACGAAAAGTAATGGATCGGATATAATGTTGTGAAATCCCGCTGAGAAATCTGCAAACCAGAATCAACATTCTGATCATGCGCCATGAATGTCATCAAACGAATGTCATACACGTGCAAAATGATTGTGTTCAAAATTCAGCAACACTTCTTCAGAAGGTTCTTGATGTCCATTTATCCTCAAAGCAACTTCAGAAACTCCAAGTGAGTCAAATGCCACTGGATTTCTTTCATGCGAATCTACTCTGGCATTTTCCTGAAATGCGATGAATATATGCCGTGGTGCTGACACTCTATGATGTGATGCTATCTGCCATGTGAATAACTCGGCAGCACTACTTTGAATACTATTATGTGGTCATTGTCAACCATGATAATAATAATTTACCACCCGAGTTCATAAAAGAAAGTAATATTTGTTCTTCAGCAAGCGATGGAGTCATTACTGGCATTCACAGCAACAGTTTTGTTAGTATTACTTTACCAACACCAACGGCAGCATCACGCCATATTGCTTCATTGTCAATGGCTTTTCTAGCAAGTATTACCGTGTGTTTAGCGCTAAGTATAACCTTTCTAACATTTCTGCAAAATCCAAAGATATGAGACAGTGGAATCACACATGAAAACTCTTCATCACCGCTCAACATTGTTCGACGCGTTGCGAATCCCACGATGAAATTTTCATTCATTGATGCAACTTCAGTTCCAGCTACATTTAATGTTTCGTTTCTGTTTTCTGGATGATCATTTGTATCTCTTGCAAACAGCCATTGACGGACTAGCTGACCTTGAGTAATCATCCCTGTATCTTCCAAGGCCAAGTATCTTCGTGGCAATGTCGACGTTTTCAATCTACGAGTCAATATTTTTCTCCTTCAGTCATGTGTTCTTGCGCTGCTAAATAACGCCACGACACCTTTATTAACAAAACCAACTCGATCACCAATTTCGTATGCTGTATCATCTGCTCTCAAAAGTCTACCTTTGATCTCGATAAATAACTCAGCGGGCAAGAAATACCAACTTGTATCCCGAACTTGTAATTCGATTCTTCCACGTGCGTTAGGTACACTGCATCATAATAATAATACTGATAATCACGCACAGGCTCATCTTTGAAAATTGGTGCGTCCATGTCAAATGCTGGATCAGATACACGTTTAATCATTTTATTATATGTGTTATCGTCTAACAAGACTTGCAGTTTTATTTTTTTATTTTTTATTTTTCTAACAGCTAACTCTGATAGTTTTTTATGTGCAGCTTGATTTATTATTTGACTAACATTTGCAGGCATAACTTCGGTGCTGGGTAATTTTACTGGCTGAGGTTGTCGTTGTATTAATCGTGCTAGTCTTTCTTTGATTGCTGAAAATGATTTACCGGCGACGTTACCAACTGCGTTAGTAAGTTTTTCTTCACGAACAAAATCAACAGAGTTCATTCCTGTTTGTTTTGCAATTGGTATTGATTTTGGGGTTATCCTTCTAAAAAAAAATGAACAACATCGCCGAGCCCATCTCCGTAAGTTGCTTTATAAGTAGGTAATCGCGAATTTATCACCCAGACTATTACACGTCCACGCTGAGCATTATGTACGATCATCTTATTTATTATTTATTTATTTAATCACTGTGATAATCATCAACGCTTTCATCAATAAGAGACCAATAAACACTGATGTCCATGATACCGCCTGTAAATTATCTTCGACAAATATCAGCTACTTCATTAATAATTTCTGCAGAATTATTTCCAGCTCGTTTGCCTCCAATCAGAATTTCTATTCGTTCTATGTCAGAGTCAGAAAGAACATTGTTAGGACAAGCAATAAAGCCACTTCCTTGAGAGAGAAAAACCTTCCAACAAAACCAGGAGGTATGTCAGGTTCTACATCATAAAAGTCTTGTTCCTTTTTAGCAGAAGATGTACCTAATAATGAATTAAGAGTATCTTCGTCTTTTACTATGGTCATTTTTTGAAAGATCTATTTTAATGTATAGTTTTAATAATAATAATAATAATAATGATAATAATAATAATGACTTTGTATAGCGCCTAATCTTTAGAAGCTGTAAGCGCTTTACAATATTAGACAACACCTATAAGATAAAAAATTATATGAATACAAACACAAACACCATGAAATTAGAAAACATAAAAAACATGCAATGAATATTTAAGGTTGGAAACATTAGGTCTTTAAGTTTGTTCTTGCAGTCGAAATAAGTGAATTTTGAGAGCACTCTTGAATGTGATCACTGTGTCTTTGTGTCTAAGTTCAGTAGGCAATTCATTCTAGTCATCCTCAGTAGTGAATGGGGTCACCCTACGTACAATGGGAATTAGCATTACAGGGACCCCTGGGTCACTCTACGTACAATGGAAATTTAACATGGCGAAAAATCGTGGGTCACTCTACGTACAAGGGAAATTTAACATGGCGAAAAATCGTGGGTCACTCTACGTACAAGGGAAATTTAACATGGCGAAAAATCGTGGGTCACTCTACGTACAAGGGGAATTTAACATGGGATTTTTTTTAAATTTTTAAAAAAATTTTTTTAAAAAAAGGGGTAGGCAATTCAAAGACTATCTCTTTTCGAGAAATATGGGGGCCCTGAAAAGGGCCTTTGGGTTTTTTCTTCTTCTTCTTTTAACTTCTTAACTTCTTCCACCATCCTCTTATTTTGTCCATCATTCCTTTCTTCTTTTTCTTTTCTGTTTCCGGCAACCAGTCCGGGTGACCCATGGCTCGGAACTTCTCTTGGATTTTCATCCAGTTTGCATTTAGTTTCTCTAGTTCTTCCTTTTTCTTTCTATTTTCTTCTTCTTTTCTTTCCTTTGACCACTTTTCTTTGATCTTCTTGACCTCTTCGGTCAGCACATTCCTCATTACTTCTTCCGCTTTCTTAAGCTTGTCTAAGCCCCACTTCACAAAAGACCAATCTGTCCATTCCACAATGTCTTCTAAAAAGCACCTTACACTTGTCACATAAACTATTGCTTCTTTCAACTTACCCACTTTCACATACGGTGGGTTAATTAAACCTCTGATTCTCTTCTCCTCATCCTCTATCATTTCTTTTACTATATCGATGGCTAAGTGGAGGCTGGTTACTTGTCTTGAGACGAAGTCTTTTGTCACTGCATGCCTCCATTCCTGTTCAAGCCTTTCTGCTACATTCAATCCATCCACCATCCAATACCAACTTCCCATAAGGTTGTTGTACAAAGCTGAAGCTGCTGGCATCTTCTTGTTTGCTTATTCCGTAGAATGGGCTCCAATGGCAAACACTGTTAGTTTTATACTTAAAGCGCGAACGTGAAGGAAAACATCCCCCTAAAAAACATAAAATTGATATTACCTAGATCATGACCTAACAAAGTGCGTACGTGAAGGAAAACATCCCCCTACTTTCTCATTTCATATAATAAAACCCTAACTTTATTCTTCACATACGCTAAGAAACCCATAATCTACTATTCACACAAACTTACCTGAGCTCTTACAAACACAAACACACAAACACACAAACTCATACCCTCTCACTATCTTAAAAAAGAGTTAGTGTTTATTTTCACACTACTCTACCTACTCACATTGGCAAATTAATAGTTATTTCTTTTCTAGACTATTGGGTAGCCCTGAAAAGGGCTGTTTTTTTAAACTCCAGATGCACCTATCTAATGGTTGCACCTTCCTGGCCTGGCGCCGCACACGCATCTTCTTCCCCAGTCTTCTTTCACCTTTCTTCTGGGGAGCGCAGAGGGAGGATGATTCGCTTCAGCACCCCAATCCTCTGTTTCAGGAATATTAAACGACATCATCTCTTCTCTTTTCTTTTCCTCCTCTTCCCTCTGTCTTCTCTCCTCTTCTTCCTTCTTTATTCTTGCTTCTTCTACTATAGCCTCCGCTGATAGTTCGTTTACTATCCGCCTGGCATATTCCAGGTGCATCTGGAGTTCTAACAGTTTCACTATTCTGCTAGTCATTCTTCTGGCTGTGTTGATCAATCAACAAGGGTAGCTGGACTGCCGAACGAGTTTCAATTTATACTGAAAGCGCGTACGTGAAGGAAAACATCCCCTAAAAACATAAAATTCATCTTACCTAAATCATGACCAAATTAACAACAACGCGCCGACCTAAAAGAAACACTCGCTCACTTTTTTATGCTACCCATCACTTCAATAGACTATCCACATACGCAAAGCAATCCGATATAACCCTAAATATACACCTCAAACAGCCCAAAAAACAAACATCATTTTAATCTACTATCCACACCAACCTACTTTATCACTTACTAACACAAACACACCAACACATACCCTCAAAATTTTTAAGAAAGAGTTAGTGTTTATTTTCACACTACTCTACCTTCACACATTGGCAAATGGATCGTTACTTCTTTTCTAGAGTATTGGTTAGCCCTGAAAAGGGCTGTTTTTTTTGTTTTGCTATGGCATTCTTTTTTAGTTTCTAAGAATGCGATGTCCTCTGAGGATAGACTTTCTGGCAATAGGTCTGCTTCTTCGGAAAGAGAAGAAGAATTCTTTGGTGTCGATACGACAATCGACAAAGCCTCTGTCAGCTTCAGGTTGCTGCTGTTGCTGCTGCTGTTGCTGTTGTTGCTGCTGTCTCTGAAGTCTGTACTTCTCTGTCCATTCTTCTTTCTCCTTGTTCATTTCTTCTCTGAAGAGCTCTTCTATCAGGTCTTCAGTGATTTTTAACATTCTCACATTCTCTATTTCTTCTGGCTTCGGTATCAGACTGTGTCTGACCCTATGCAAATTCACGTAGGCTTCGTTGAGCTTAGCTAGTTTGGAGCACATCTTCTTAGGAGGACGAGTCGACAATGGATGGCTAGACTGGGAACAACCCGGTTCTTAAAGTTAAAGCGCGGACGTGAAGGAAAACATCCCCCACACGGTTTTCGAGCTGCAACGTTCATGAGAGGGATAGTAAGAAATGAAAGAGCATCAATCCAATATTCTTATAGCTAAACAAACCACAAAGGCATTTTTTTCAAAACACAACATTTTTATTCAAAAATCACTTAACACTAAACAACAACAACTCTAACATTTTTTAACATTAATCCAACACTATAACATCTAACAATTTTTTTCAAATCACAAACATTTTTTCTTCAAATACGATCTACTTTAAACAGGGCTGACAACGTTGTGAATGAAACTGTGATTTCCACTGTTGGAAATCATTAGGCCATTGATGGACACTACGTTTCCTAGCTTGAGACAAAAGATAAGCATAATGGTCACAAAACCATCGATCTACTTTCACATCGTTTCTAGCAGAAGAACGAGGATCAAAATGAGTCACTAAATGTTCTAAGGAATAGCCCAGGCTGCGATGATGCAGAAAATACACACAGTACTGTCCACACACCAAGGAATCTGTGCCTTGTAATTTCACGTTATTGAATCGGGTGGTTTGAGCATTTCTTCTCATAAAGTCGATGATATCGTCTTCCAAAGGGGGCAATCCGTACGAATCGAAATATTCCACACATCCTTCTTGAGGAAAGTAGACGGCTACCCAGTGGGTTCCTGGGAGATGACTTTCGTCCGTGTTGATCACGTAAGCTTGATGGTCTTTAGGTTTGCGATGAGGGAGTTCATCTTTAGCACAGACGACAGGATTCCAAGAAGCCGTATACGAACTATGGTTCAAAAGGTAATAAAGTTCCCAGGTATCCATTGATTTGTGTTTTTTTTCTTCTTCACAGGTAATAATAAGTCGTCAATTCGATCCTGACTTTTTGTTTGAAAATGTCTGACGAATAAACGGTTATTCGTTCTGTTTCCTCACTCTGATTCAGGAGAGCTTCGATACGATGGATCTCTTGAGTGGTTAATGGTGGACAAGAATGTTCACGCAAGTCTTTATACCACTGGTGCAACACGTCTTTGTTTGAGATGAGACTCCAAGCTTCGTCCAGATACTCGTCCAATTTTTCTTCTTGACTCAACATCAGGCATTTATCGTGTTGAATTTGACTGGGATGATCGTTTTGACATCCATAACAATTTTTCTTGATCAATTCCGTCATTTTGTCGACCAAGTGTTTGGCAAAACAGGAGACTAAATGGGCTTCTTGTTCTGGCCATCTCGACTTCATCATGACAATTTCTTCGTCTTTGTCTTGGGATTCTCCTTCCACGGTCTCCTCACATTTCATGTCCAAAGTTTCTTCACTAGGTAAAGAGGGATAACAGTCTTCCATGGCTTCTAGTAATCTAGAATGACTTCTCTCAAACTGTTGATTTCTATCGTATTGTCAAATTCTGCATACAGGATCACGTTCAACGTTGGATCAGCAGGGTCTCGATTTGCAAACTGAATTTCCACACGAATCTGGCCAGATTTTATAGGGTGGAAATGTCCCTCGTCGCTGCCTTGGTCTGGAGTGAAATCGAAAGCCCACAAAGCGTAGCCTCCTGCATAATCTTCGTACGTAATACCGTGACTGGTATTGGTTCCTAACTGTCCGGTGGCTTCGTACAGGGACAAGTACGATCTCAAGTAATTGTTCTGGGCAAAGTTAGGTTCAAAGGGTCGTGTACACAAGGTCTTGCCGTCACGACTGACTTCGATTTTGGACACGCTAGAGTGTCGAAACTCAAAAGGATTTTCGTTATGAAGTCCATTGAAAGCTGAATTCCTGACGATACCAACGATCAAACGCTTGGGTAACTGTCCTTGGAACAGATGATCTTCGATCATGGATCGCTGTCCAACAGGAATGGTGAACGTTTTCACTTCCACACGTCGTATGGGATACTTGGCGGTCGTTCTGCTCAACGTCTGACTGATGTCGTTTCCCACTTTAGGTAACACTTCCACACGGCGTACGTAAAGTCTGGCTTCTTGGATAACAGTTTTGTATTCGTTGGCATGGGCCATCAAATGGAAAGCGGCAGTGCTACGATTCAGTCTCAGGCGAATATCAACTCCGTTCAGTAAATACTTTTCTTGTAACCACATGTCCAAATGCAAACGATCCATCAGTTCTAAACTACGTCCTTGCAAAATTTTAGTTCTACGTGTGTTAAACCCCACATTGTGAGGATTGTCATCTTCTGTCAGGGCTGTGTCGCTAAACGTGCCTGCACCTGCCGTGTCAGGTTTCCATACCACGCAAGCATCCAGATGAGTATTCTTGGCTTCTTTTCCGTACGTCAAGAGATTTTCCAAGTAGGCACGATATGGGTAAGTATCCATGCTGCTGCTGACCAGTTTGTTATTCAAGTACAAGTCCACTTCGCTGAACAAGGAATGCATGAAATTGTTGACGGGCGCTACCCTATCATTGGCTCCAGGATTGGTGTTGTCAGTTTTGATCACTTTGACTTTCAAATACAGGTAACTGCTATTCAGATCGATGTAATCTTCGGGTTGTCCTTTGATTTCGAACTCGATGGGAGCGGAATCCGTCAAAGAGGAGACGGGATGAAATTCCACCCACTGGGATTCTTGCATCGTCATCATGGTGGGGGGCATGGCAAACATATCCAGTTCCGTCTTGGAACAAGCACATGACTCTCGGTGCATCATTTTTTCTGTGTCTCAATAATCGAAAACGTCTAAGTCTCGAACGGTTCTTCTTTTCTTGGCTTTTCTAGCTTGAAGTCTGGTGAAAGGGTGTTTTCTTCGTCGTCTCTTTCTGCCTTGTCCTTGCTGAATGCCTGACTCGGTAGCGTGCAGGGCATTTATAGGTGTGTCTCGTCGGCCTAAAATGTCTTTACCCGTTTGCAACAGGACATTTTTGCCTGCCCTCATGAAGGCTTCTTTAGGGTTTTGTTTGTCGATGATGACATTTTGGAGAAATTCTTTGCCTTGCGTCAGTGCCGCATCTTTCAAAGCGTGCAATCCGCGTGTCACCATCGGTTTCAACACCGGGGCCACCGAACGAAAGGCCGATTTTAACATATCTCCTAAACCGTGTCCTCGCTGTCGTGCAACCCCTTGGTACACTGGATACATGACTTGCTTACGAATCGTGAGAGAACCGTTTTCGAAAATGGAGTTTCACCGTGACTTTTCCTTTGGTGAATGGAATATTTTGTCCCAAATCTCCTTTTATAGTAATGTTGACCGTGTCCAAATACGACTTGCTGACCGGCAAATAATGAGGATGGACAAATTCGCGGTGAACGTGGTAAGTGTTTCCACCTTCCTCGTCAGCGTTTGCGGCAGAATCCACTTTGAAAGGAATGACACGCAGTAACGGCACGGAGGTGTGTCCCACCACGTTGTATTCCACCACATCGGAGTACACGAACATCAAATTCAGTCCTTGGTTCAGTTCTACTGGGGTACGAAATAACTTGCTAAAAGACTCGTTGTCGTAAACGATGGGTAATTCGTTGTTCTTGAGTATGCTCATTCTCAGGTTCATGTCTCCGCCCAACATGTCAAACAATTCAGGACAAAATAAAATGGACATGATTTTACTCCGCTCAAATCTCATCGAGAAGCGACGAGCTACTTTGTGGTACTCCATGGTGACACTTATTTTGGCATGCTCCAAAGCTTTCCCAAACACGCCATTAAACTTGGCAGCTATGACGTTGACCAAATGTTGACCACTGAAATAATAACCTGGGGGAATTAAAAAGTGGTAGGTCCATTTTTGAGTTTTCTCATTATAGATTTTATTGTCATACGTGACTTTCTTATTCAACTCCTGTTGCAATGACTCGTCATGAACTTCCACATTAAAAAAATTTTGATTGGGAATGACATTGAGGACTTGGGTCGGGTGAATGATTTCCACTAAAGCCACTTCCCAATGGGCTTCGTGATCTAAGGGGATGGCCTGAGGTAATTTGGCCGTGTAACAGCACAACGTGTTGTGGGGAAACACCTCCATGGAACTGTCACTGGGTAAGGTTAAGTAAAATTGGTTTTGGTGACTCATAATTCCAGAGTTCTGTGGCTGTCCGAGGGAATATTAGTGGATGTCAGAGGTGTGTCTCCGCCCAAAATGGGGTTCTGGTTGTGGTTGTTGGAGTGGTGACTGGCACTGGCACTGGACACAACGTTCCCGTTCGAGGAGAATTTCAGGGAGGGATTAGGAAGCAGGTAACCGATGCAACTGCTCAATAAAATGGTCCACAATTGTTTGTCTCCTTGTTGCAAACTCAAATTGGCGATGGCTGCCCCGATGACACAATACACCACGAAGATTTGGCAGAAAAAGACGATTTGCGTTTTAGGCACACGTTCTCCACACCACACCCACAAGGGTTGTTTTTGTAAATCTTGCACAGAAGAACTAGGGGAAGAAGGACTGGTCGACGTAGCTGCGTCTGCTGCTGTGTGAAAGGGCATGATGGTCACTTCTTCTTTTTATAGTCGATGACTTGCGAAGCGTCGATCCAAGAATCGAAACTGGGTGGATATCCTTTCCAACGTACTTTGACTTCTTTGACACGTCGTTTGCCCACTTTACGGGTTCTGCGTTCGAGAATGCTTTCGATGTCGTACACGTCGTCTTCTTTTTTGGTGACACGTTGTAACTCGGGCAAATAAAACGTTCCTTTGAGTACTTCTCCGTTCATGTCTTCCAATTTATAGACGGCAGGATGACGGCCATGTACTCGTCCAGTGACGCGAAACAGTTCGGTCGTCCAGTTAGGTAAGTAACCTTTGTCGAAAGTGCGTTTGGTTTTGCCAATGCGCACCCAATCTCCCACGGTCAACTCTCCACTTTTCTTGGGGACAGCCCTCGTCGGGGACGTACCGAACAGGCGCTCGAACACCAGCACTTCGTTGTCGGGAGTCACGTCTTGCGGGGCACGTCCGATGCTTCGATGGTAAGATTGGTTGTACGCTTGCACCAGGTGCGGTAAGATATCGATGTACTTCAGAGTGTGGTGATGCGTAAAATATTTCCACATGCGTTCTTTCAAAGTACGTTGAAAACGTTCCACGATACTGGCTTTGGTTTCGGGATTCTCGGTGGTAAAAAAATGAATGTCACGTTTCTTTAATTCTTTTTGGAAAGCTTGGTTCAGAAATTCGGTGCCTTTGTCCGTTTGCCATCGAAGAGGGCGACGACCGCTTTGTTTCAACACCCGTTGCAGGGCTCGCACTAACTCGCTGCTCGATTTGGAAGTCAAGGGCACGACCCAGGCAAATTTTGAAAAGACGTCGATGACACAAAACAAATATTTGTAGCCGCGATTGTAGCTGGCCAAATGAGAGACATCGGCTAAATCGGCTTGCCATTGATGATCGATGCCTTCCACTCGGGTGCGACTTCTGGCAAACTTGCGTCGAATGGGTTTGTGTAAAGTGTAGGTAGCTTGTTCTTGTAACCATCGTTGCACTTGAGGTAAACGGAGACTTTTCAGTCGAGTTTTGGCAGCACGATACAATTTTTGAACTCCTGCGTAACCTGCAGGATGGGAGGGATCGTAGTAAATGCTGGCTAAGACTTTTTCCATTTGTTGTGTTGGTTGATGTGTTAATAAGGCACCCACTCTTGGAAGAGGCTACTCTTTTTCTCTTGGGGTATTTTCTTGGATTGCAAGGCTTTGCGTGTGCGACCAGCAATAGGTGTCGAAGAGGAGGAGGATGTCTGTGCAGGGGATATCTGTTCTTGTTTCACTTCTGTCTTCACTTTCTTTTTCTCTTGTGATGAAGAAGGGGTGGCCATCATCTTTTTAATCCATCCAATTCTGGAGGTAGGTGGTGTTGTTAACTTGCGTACTTTTTCTGGTGGAGTTAGAAACCCTTCCTCTTCTTCTTCTCCTTTTTCTGTCTTGACCACTGGTACTGGTACTGGTACTGGTGATGGTGCTGGACTTTTCATCAAGGTCTTAAAATCTTTCAGAGTGGGTAGAGCTGTTTCGTCTAAAGCTTTCTGGTGAAAGAGTTGCAATCGTTGCAAGAGTTGACCGTACTTTTGCGATTTTTCTGTTTCGGACAAATCTTGGCGATCCATCAAGGACTGCAATTCGTGTTGTAACTGGGACATTTCGCTCAAATTGGGATTGGGAGGTAAATGCGGGGTGCGTTGTTCTTGCCACCGATGGTATTCCATCCATCGTTTGTAAGGCACTAAAGCTAGTTTTCGTCCTTCCATGGGTTGTCAGGGATGAATTCTGAGATCTTGGGACTTCCGAAGGCCTTTTTATCTTGCTCCCATCAGTCCTCCCAACATGGTTCCCAAGACTCCTTTTAGTATGGGGCCTAACAAGAGAGGTAAAATGCCTCCACGTTGGACCAACATCTTCTTTTTTTGACGAATGGGAATTTTCTTTTGAACCATTTTCCGAAGAACGTGACGATGTTTGCCTAAGCATTGTTTCTGGTGTTTGGACAAAGGGATCGTGCCTTTCAAAACGTTCAAACAACATTCGCACACGGTATCGATGACCTCTTTGGAGGCCGTTTGAATGAGTTTTTTTCGTAGGGGTGGAGAAGCTTTGGACAGGACAGATAACAGGTCCCCATGTTTGGCTAAACGTGGTGGCAGTCCTTTCCTTTTTTTTTCCTTGGGGTTTTCTGGAGGGTGACATTTTTGCTTGTGGGTTCCGGGACATTCACCGAACAGACACTAACGTCGATGACTTAACGCACACCCTTTTATCTTTTTTTTCTGGGACTATCGCTTTGTCATAAAGGTGACAATGTTTTTCCGAAAATCGCCAAGGAATCCTCCCCTTTGTTGACGCCTCTTTTTCTTGGAACGACTGTGTCTTTTTTTTAGGGTAACGTCGATGCTTGGCTAAGCGCTTTGTCGGATGACGCGTCTGCCTTTGTCTCTTTCTTTTGTGGCTTCTTGGAGGTGACATCTTTTACAAGTTCACTGATACCCCCGACTTGGTCACAGGTCTTTTTATACTGGAACTCGTCGCCACTGATTGTCTTTACGTTTTATCAGTTTGAGGACAGGCATGACACGTCGTGCAGGGGTACGTAACGGACTAAATCGAGCCAGTTCTTGCTTGGACAAATCCAGTAAACTTTGTAACATGCCCGATCTTTCATGGACTTTGATTTTGGGAGAAGGTACTTTGTGAGCAGCAGCCACTGCCGCTAAATTGGAAGGTCCTGCCACTGGGGAAGTTCTTTTGGGGGTCATCAACGGAGAAGTTCTTGGTGTGATCAACGTCTCCAAGTACTCTTCAGTTCCTGGTGACATCAACGGAGAAGTGGACAAACGTGAGGCTGCCGGAGACGCTGTGGCAGGTCGTGGCTTGCGAGTGTAAGGTTGCGTCCTGGCCGAAGTGCCTCTCTTGCGACTAGTTTTCTTCTTCTTCTTCTGTGGACTTTTCTTTTTCTGGGGACTTTTTCTCTGTTTCTTTTTCTGGGGGCTTCTTTTCTTTTTCCGGGGTGATGGTGGTGGTGTCTGGTAAGAGGAGGGTCCTGCCACTGGAGAAGTTATTCTTCTTGGGGACCTGGTCTTTTTCTTTTTCTTCTTGGGGCTTCGTTGGACTTTTGTCTTGGGGATAACTTTGGGGGCATTAGGATCCCATCTTAAGAGTGAGCGAATGATGACCCCTCCTAGAGTACCGCTCCCTCCAGGTTTCAAAATGATTTGTTTTTTGGTTTGAGTGTCGATGCGGGGATCGGCCAGTTGGACCAAAGCGACTTTGTTTCGATCGAAAAAGCGTTGGGTTTGATGAGGAATCTGAATGATTCCTTGGAGTAATTGACGTGCCGTCACCGTGAACCATCGTAAGACTTCTTTGAGACTAGCTTCTAAGACACGAGCTCGTGTTTGTGGATCTTTTTCTCGACTGATGCCATACAAGGCACGAATCAATTTGACGGGAAGATGTGACTGAAGGGACGTCATGTTCACACTGTGTGAGACAGACGAAAAAGGGTCTGAGGTTTTTATAGATTTTTTTATGGGGAGTGAAATGAAGTCGAGGACGGAGACGTGTACAGGACAGGCCCTCCGTCTTGGCACCAGTGGTGAAACAAGTGGGTACGAAATCGCAAATCCTCGGGAGTCGTAGGTTTCAAATCGACGAGTAAATAGGCGTGTGGCGTTTGAGTGGCATCGTCGTACGCCTGAGTCAGCCAAGGCGTTCCTAACTGTTTGGCTAAAACTTGCACTTGCGATTTATCTCGAGGGCTTTTAAACAAGACCACGTAATGCGCATTGAGACTGATGGTGCGATGGGCTTTACTTTGTTGAAACAAATTTTGGGTGATGTAAATGACACTGGCATTACGGTGATGCCCTTTGCGCGTGAACCACAGTTTAATTTCTTCTTCGTCTTCTCCTAACATGTCGTCGAAAATGACCAAATGGGTTAGACGGGAGTCAGAGACGATGCCATCGTCTTCTTTAGGAATGCCTTCCACAAACACGATGGAATCGCCTTGACTTTCTCGCAAGAGGTTGTACGCCGATTGCCACTCTTTGTAACACCACACGATCCGTTGAGGGGGCCGATCGATCAAATGATGTTTATGTTCGATCAAACGTTTGACGAATTCGGTTTTGCCTGAACCGCTAGGTCCAGCAATGAGCATGTTAAAGGGATGGCGAAGATACAAAGCCTCCCAACTGGCACGATCTAAGTGTTCGTCGATGACTTTGACAGTAGAGGAAGAGGGAGCAGAGACAGCAGAGGTAGCCATGGTGTGAGAAATGTCACTTGTGACACGAAAAAACAAACAAGACAAGAGTTTATATACTTTTTCAGAACACGTTTATTGAATGTTTCAAATATGAACACGAAAGACAAAAATACATACAACCCAAATAGTGATGTACAGGAATATAAAACACAGCAAAGCGATCAAAGTGGAATATAAACAAGTGTCTGTACAACATGTTTTGGTTAACCAAGATGTCCTAGGGACAGTGTGTAATGTTCTTACAGTCTCTACATGAGGTATTGTCACACAAGTGTCCTCCCGGAATGACCTTTCAGGCATGTCCATGACAGTCCTGTCCTGAAGCGAGTGGTTGTTCTCGGTGACGGGTTCTTCTGGCACCGTCACTAACACGGGTTGAAAAGTAACTTTTTTCCTTGAACAACTCTTGTGCATACTGGGCCACTTCTTGGGTCCAAGCCTCAAAACCCCCCTTTTTCCAATCACGAACATCTGTCCAATGAGGGTGTAAGTCACAAGCTACACACACATCGTCATACACGTCTTGGGTTGCTAAAAGTTGACGAATCTTTTTTTCCTGTTGAGGTCGAGAAGTATCCAGATGAAAACGCAAGGCTTTGAACAAAAGGAGTTTTTCGTGACCATTTAAGGCCATGGAGGTAGTAAGTACTGATCGTAAAGAGTCCACAAAGAATCGGCTGGTAAACGAAATCCCAAAAAACAAGTCACTAAGACACACACCACTTGTCGTCCAAAATTGAATGGATATAGTTGTTGTAATAATTGATGGTAATGATCCACGGTTTGAATATGGTCATTGAGTTCCTTCCACGGAATCTGTTGGATGACATGTGACATAAACCGTGGCATGGCAGCCTGTTTTTATATTCTCTTTTTTCCGGATGCAATAGACGTACTTTCTAGCCAGAGATCTTCGTTCTCCAGTAGGGAATCTAAATCTTGCATACTGTAACCGAAACGTCAGAGTTCGTTTAGGTGTTTCCTCTTGCTCTAAGTAGATTCCACGTAAAATATGTTTGTAATCCTTTAACTTGTCTTCCTCAATGCGTTGCACTAGGTGAATCTCGAAGTAACCATAATTATGAACATGTCGATCATTAGCGACCTCAAAGTGTTGAACAATGTCTGACCATTGAAAGAATTTCTGACGAATCAGTTCTCTTATACCATTCAGGTACCAGTGGTTAAAGATCTGGTGACGTAACGGATGCAATTGTTCTTTACGTTTCACTTGTATTTTCACCAGCTCTCGGTAAATGCGTTCTCTCAACTCCACAGGCAAAGCACGAATGTTCTCTAGCAAAGTATCCATGAATAGGTCATACTAAATCCTCTTTGGTCTGACACAAGAAATGTACTCTTTGCACAAACATGGTTTCACTTCAGTGTCGAATTTAAATCGTTGAGTCACTAATCTACACATGACAATTCGTTCAGAAGTTTCCTCTTTCACCAAGTTGACATTGCGTGAAAGATGTTGGTAATTCGTTAACTCTTCCTCTGGAATTCGATGCAGTACGTTTACAATGTAGTAGATAGAATCGTCAATACCAAACCATTCCTTTTTATAACCAGGAGGTCGTTGATCAATGTCTGTCCAATGGAACACTTTCAATTGAATCAGTCCTTGTATAGCCTGAAGGTACCAGTGGTTCAAACACCGGTGACGTATCGGATGCAATTGTTCTTTACGTTTCACTTGTATTTTGACCAGTTCTCGATAAATGCGTTCTCTCAACTCCACAGGCAAAGCACGAATGTTCTCTTGTAAAGTATCCATGAACAGATGATTATGGTAAGAAGTTACTTCAATGTCTCGGTCCCACTAAGGGTAAGTAATGACAATTCGGTGACCATCGAGCATGTTCTACGTAGGCCGAATCTTGCGGTTCCCAGTGGTGAAGTGACACACCGCAACTGAAGCACTTGACTTTATCTCCTTCGCCCAAGTAGAAAAATCCGGCTCTGGCTAATTCTTCGGGGGTCGGTCCTCCCAGATACTTTGGCCATTTTCCTTTGAACGATTGAAGACGATTTTCAAAGTCACAGTATTCCGACAAACGCACAGGAAACGAATATTCGTCTTTCACAGGTTCGTTTCGATGAGGGTTGAGTGACATGGGTAGGAGTTTGCTCAGGGCTGGATGACATCCGTAAGGGGGTAGACGTGAAGGTGGACATTCCCCTTTAAAACGAAACCCAGTAAAATGTCCAAGAGGACGAGCAGCATCACTTTCGCATCCCACAGGTCTGACACGCACAGCATCACTTTCCATGATAGGGGTAGGGGTACTAAAGTTCCCATGATGCTTTACGGCATCGCTCAGGTCACAAGGTACAGCATCGGTCCCATCGCAAGGCTCACAATCGCACTCGTCTGCAAACTCCGTTACGCAATTACAATGGTAACCACATGGACAATCGCAGTTTCCTTCCGGACATTTTCCGTCGCAATGCATGGGTCTTATCCATCCAGTATTAGTCACACTAGAGGAAGATACAACTTTTTTACAATCCCCAAACTGAAACGATGTCTTTTTCAAAGTATTCATCTTGTTCGCTCGGTCTTGGTAGTCACAATGAACTATCGATCTTGACCATAGCCCCTTTTTTATACTAGTCTCAATGCAGTCTCCAACTTGTACATCTTTCCTTTTTTACGTTTTTTATGTCCTGTTCTGGAAGGTACCGTCTCTAAGGTACCGTCAACATTGTACCGTAGTGTGATGGGTGGAAAGGCCATAGAAAGGTAAGGGCAATTCGGAGACCATCGAGTATGCTCCAGAATAGCTGAATCTTTATAGATACATAGATCCATTCGTAACTTCAGTCCGCAAGCGAAACACTGTACCTCGTATCCGAATCCTGACTCAGGTCCCAAGTAGACAAATCCTGTTCTAGCTAAAACATGCGAAAAAGGTAATCCTTCCCTATCCGTAGGCCATTTCTGAAACGTGTCCAATCGACGGGCACAATCACAATAGTCAGGTAAGAAGACTGGAAAATGGTAGGGTTTGAACTTGGAGTTCTCATCGGGTTTCTCACTCGATTCTTGCTGTGGCGAAGTCATCTTTCTGGTGGGGTAACTATCCTCTTACAACCAATGTTTTATACCAACGTGTCCATACGGTAAGGTGAAATGATTGGGAAGTCGAACTCGCTTCTGGTACACGATTTGATAGACTTTTTCCAAGGGCCGACTGACGATGTGGTGAGTGGGTAAACGTACAATCTTGTTCGGTTGATAGGTGGTCACTTTAAAGTTTCCATCCTCTCCCGATTGCAAGGCTTCTTTCAATACCCCAAAATTGACCACTCGACTGGTACGATAATTCAGAGTCAGTCCTTTCACTTTGCACGTCGTGTGCACTTCTCCTTGTTTGTCCCGGTATTCGTAGCCGTAATTTTTGGGACCGCCACTGACGAAACTTAGAATCTTGTCGTCGGGATGCTCGTCTGTCCAGGCTCCTAAACGGTCTCCTTCGATGTTAGGGTGATGTTGAATCGGGTGATGGATGTAAATGCAACTGTCCGTGTCAAAGTACAGGACGCGTTCTTCTAACAGTTCTAAAGCTTCGTACAATTTTAAGCGAGCATGAGCTGTCACGTAAGCCGCAATGATGACATTTCCAAAAGGGTCGTCTTGTACAAAGTCCAGATCTTCTTCGTAATTGACCAAGATGAAATTCTCTCGAACGACGTCCACGTGTTTCATGTATTTGGTTTTGTCGTGAATCATCTGGAAGTAGCGGGAAGGTTCTGTCAAATATTCCGTCTTGGGTAAACACGGTCGTTGTGCCATTTTACCCCACAAGCAATTTAACATCACTTTGGCAAACGATCGCCTGCCTTCGTTTTTCTCGATGTGGTCTAAAGTGATACCTTCTTGTGCGTAATATTTCTCTTTGAATTGTATTTGGTCTTCGGGAGTGTGACACCAGGAAGGATAGCCGCTAGCTTCTTGCTTCAGTTTCAAAAAGGCATCCACGTAGTCTGCGAAAATGCCTTTCTGCGTGGGGTCACCCTTGCGGTACTGTTGTGTCTTGGGAAAGTGGCAAATTTCGTACACTTCTAACAGTTGGTATCCCATGTCCAGAGCTTTGAACAATTCCACGCTGACCCAGGTTCCCGTCAAGGCCCGTTCTTCCTGGCTGTGCTGACAAGGCTGGTCTTGGTTGCACGTTTCGGCACAAGTACGGCACAAGGGAAACATCAGTTTGCCTTGACAATGGTGAGGTAAGACGGGATGGTATAGGTTCGTGGGAGGCAAAACTTTGCACTTGATCAAGCCTTCGTATTGTCGAATGTTGACCAGGTCGATGTGTTCCGTCAGCAATTGCGGGTGCCCTACAGGAAAGCGACAATATTTGCACACGTAGGGATACAGCGAACACACGTCCAAGTATTTGATTTCTTCTCCTTTCTCTTCGTCGGCTTGGTACAGCAAACAGGTGGCATTGGTCCTTCCTCCGTACAAACTATCCCTCGGGTTCAGCGGGTCCATGAACTGGTAACTTTCCACGAGACGTTTAAACTCGGGATCGGTTTTCATACGGTGATCGTACTCGTGTTCCCACATTTCCACCACTTGGTATCCTTCCTGTTCTAACTTTAGGCGTCGCTGACAAGTGTCCTGGTACAAGTCTTCCATGGTTCGTTGCAAAAACTGATTTTTAGTACCACGGTCAGGGTAGCAGACGGGACATCCGTGAAATAAGCAACCGTTAAACTCGTACACGATCTTGGGGTTTTCTAAGTCCCAGCCATCGACCGAATATGTTCCGATGGTCTTTTCGCCCCCTCCGTTGCGGGCATGCTGAATCCACTTGTCTTCCTTGTCGCACAAGTAATGTAACCAACGTAGGGCTTTGACCGAGTATTGACGTTTGACAAAGTGGGTCGTTTGAGGACTGATGACAGCCACGGTGTTTTCAGGCATGAATCGTTGTCGATACACTAAGGAACACGCTTTGGCAATGGTGCAAGCTTCTTTCAAAGGATCGACCCCTCCGTGTTCCATGAACAGTTCTCGAAATTTTCCACAGCAACGCCGTAAAATGTCCACGTCGGAACGACAATACTTTAGCATTTCTTCCTGAAAGTCGAAAGGGTCCGAAGCGTGAGCCTGGTACCAAGCGTAGAAAGCTTCTCGTTGTTCGGTACGCATGTTGTCGGGGTCGTAATAGTGAGCCTCAGGTAAATGGGGTAGAACGGCGTGTTGATTGGCTTCCGTATTGAAAAAGTGTGGAAAGTACCCTTTAGCCATTTCTGTCATTCCAAACGTTTTAGGCATTCGACTCAAAGGCATGGCCAAATAGCTCATCGAATCTTTAAACTGTACTTGTCCCACTTGCATGAAAATGATTTTGGCTCCGTTCAAAGTCACTTTAGGACGCTCGGTGCCTTGTTCCGTATAGTACCTCAAAAGAAACTGTCCATCGTATCCGGAGAAATTGTGAGCCATCACCGTGGCATGACGATGACAATCTCCGTAACGTTCGATGTCCTCTTGGCTCCACGTCTTGTCGATGGGGTCTAAGACCCATTGTGCAAAATCGGCTAACGTGTTCGGTCCCCGAAAGATTTTTTCACGTCCTCCAGGAATCTTGCTGCAGTGAGGGCAATGACTGAAGATAGGTTCTTGAATGCACTTCTCGCACGCTCGATGAGCCACGCAAAAATTAGGAATGTGAATGCCGGTCTCTTGCATGCATTCGAAATCGAAAAAGATGAAATTGCCTTTCTTCTTGTGACCGTCCTCTTTCTCTGGTGGGGGTTGGTATTTTTGCACGTAACATTGGTGTTCCAAGTCCACGATGTGGTGACAAATGTGACATTTTTTCTTTCCTGAACATACGTGTGCCTTGACACTATTGGTACGTATGCCTTGTCCACACGCGGGGCACAATCTCAGCAGTTGACAAGCGCATTTCTTCTGTGAACCTTGCGTCTTCAAATGTTGTTGGTAACAGGTAGGGCTGACAAACGTGCGCAGACAAGTGGAACAAGGCACTGGTTCTTCGCTCAGACAGGGTGGAGAGGCCAAACATCCTGAGCATTTCCATCCACAATGTTTGTGTTGCTCTCGATTATTATAACCATAGTCACATTTCTCACAATAATAAACATATCTCAGGAATCCAGTGATACTGGTAATGGTATCGAAATGGTCATCGTGATGATAAAGGTGAATGTATTTTCCGTCCTTAAAATCTTGGCCTCGAAACAATAGAGGCCCGCGCATTTCTTGAGGGTGCACTTTCAAGGTGTATCGTGGAGCTAGGACATCTTGCAATTTTTGCATCTCGGGAATGCCACAGGGTGTGTCTTTGGGCAGTCCGGCTTGTTGTAACAGGAGTTCTGCTTCGTTTCGTTGTTTGGCTCGGTCGGAACGTTGAATAGTGTTCCAGGTTCTTTTCCATTCTACCGTGTCGTTCTTGTTGGCATAGGTTCGTCCCACCACGATGGCACGGGCTAAACACATCTGGTCATGAGGGTTGTTAATTCGGACGAGACTCGTTTTGGTGTTGCGAAGGTCGTCCACCAATAACATCTTTTTGCGTCCGGTCCCTTGAGGAGGAGAGACGTGGGTCATGTCCAATGTGGCTTTTCCATCGGTGATGTCAAACTGGTCATTAGATTGTTGCACGTGTTGAATCTTGTCCATGACTTTGGAAGCGGTCAATTCTGCAGGGGTGCTAAACTCGATCCAAACAGGGGATTTCAAACCGTCGTGTTGTATGGAAAGTCTCAAGCGGTCGTCTTCTTTGGGTTGACATTGTCGCTTGAGTGCAGTGAGCAGAGAATCCCACACTCCGGTGATGAACCCTTCTGCTTTCTCTAACGGTACTTCGGACTTGAAATCTTTAAACTTCACCGTGTATTTGTAAGCCGTGGTTCTAAATTTTCTAGAGGAGCGCTTTTCCGTCTCTCGAATGGAATAGTATTTTTCAGGGTTGACTAAGGGTGGTGAACTTGGTTTAGAGGTTTCAAATTCTGGTTCACTCATGTCCTCTTCAAAATCACTGGCATGAATTTGTGCCAAGATCTCAGCCCTGGTACGAGGCGATAGATCACGTTTCTGCCTCTTACTTTCTTCTTCTTTCTTCTCGAATGAATGGGATCGTTTCATCTTGAAAGCAAAAAGTCAAATGACTCAAGTTCAAACACCATAAACTACTTTATAGTCATAGCAGACCAGCGTATATAAAAGGGTGTGTGTCTTGTCCTTTCACTATTCATTTCACTCTCGAGCCGAGCACAACGATGGAAGAGACTGACCAGATGGAACGTTTCGTCAGAGCTTTGCGAGGGGTCATTAGAAAATTCTCTTCAGACCAGCCTACGGACTACTCTCCTTCCTTTAGAGATAAAAGTCAAGATACTTGCTATATCTGTCAGAAGAAAGGGCATTGGTCTTCAGAGTGTCCAGACCGTCAAAAAAGAAAAAAAAAAAACAGGGGATAAAAGAGACAAAAGTCAAGATACCTGTTATTATTGTAAAGAAAAAGGACATTGGTCTCCAGATTGCCCAAAAAAGAAACAAGAGGAGTCAGAAGAAAAGAGGAATTCTTCAGAAGAAGAGAGGGATTCTTCAGAGGAAGAGAGGGATTCTTCTGAGGAAGAGAAGGATTCTTCTGAGGAAGAAAGAAGACAGGTGAAGAAAAAGAAACAGGAGAAAAAAAGAAGAAGGGAAGAAAGCGAGGAGGAAGAAGAGGAAAAGAGTGTGACGGTGAAGAAATTCAAAAAACGGAGAGACTAAACAAGGAGAAAAGAAGAAATTAATGAACTTTTAATTAAAGTGTTGTGTTATAAATTGTGAATTGGATTGTAAAAAATGGAGAAAAGAATAAATGAATGATATAAGGTAAGTGTCTTTGAGTTGTGATTTTAAAATAAGAAGCTACACTCACGCACTCATACACAGACACGTATTAAAAGGGTAACATGGGTGAGTTTTTTTTTGAGTTATTGGCAAATTGAAATTGTATTTCTTTTCGAGAAATGTGGGTGGCCCTGAAAAGGGCCTTTTTTTTCATGGTGTAGGGGTGAGTTTAAGCAATCAATTTTAACTGCCTTAAGCCTTTGCCACGGCCAAGGCCTACTTCTGGACTGCGTAATGTTGATGATGATGATTGGGTTGAAATCACTAAGGGTGGTACGGTAGGCTTAGTCACAGGGTTGACATGTTTGGCTCGGGAAGGTCGTATTCTCTTCGGTCGTGATAAAGAAGTCTGATACATTTGTTTCAGACTTCTTAACTCCGCTAAAATGTCCAACAGTACCGTGACCGTTTGATTTTCACCCTCTTGTTTCTTTGCTGCTACTTCTTCTTGCTGTTGTTGCTGTTGTTTTTTTCTTACCTCTTCTTCTTGTTGCTGTTGCTGTAGGAGAAAAGTCTGTTCCGCTTCCTTTTGTCGTTGTATAAATTTCTCCAATTCTTCTTTCTGTCTCTGTCTAAAATTCTCCACTTGCGGTAATGAAGAAAGTAACGAAGGTTCCGGAACAAATTCTTGCGAGGAGAGAAAATCCACAAAATCCCAATTCACCTCTTCTGAAAGTAAGTCCGGGTTCCCTTGGGCAGTCTCCCCTGCTGGTGCACCCCACTGGATCGTTTTCTGAGTTTCCGTCATGTTGAATCACTGTCGCATAGATTGACTGCACACAAGCGCTAGCAAATCTATATTGACTACGTGACGTCACAGACTGCTCTCTTCGGATTGGATGCGAGCTGACTGAATTCTGTAACGCGTGTTCGGATTGGTAAATGAACTCAATCCGTTTCAATCCTTCCTCCGCCTATAAATAAGCGCCGTTCAATGCATTGATTCACCTGTTCTCGTCGCTTCAAGATGTGGACTACAGTTGAGTCATCCACCCTTGTGTCTTCCATGATGTTTCGGACAGACTTGCTCATGTATGTCCGATCGAAGTGGACCGTTGTCCACAGGACAAACACCAGCCTGTGGATACGTAGGATCTACGTCGAAAGACAAGGATGCCTGAAAAGAGTGCTGATGTACGGACCAACAGTAAGACGCAGCCTAAGGACAAGAAGAAGACCAATGCGGTGCCATTTATGTTAATGAATACATTAACATAAAACCCAAAGGCCCTTTTCAGGGCCCCCATATTTCTCGAAAAGAGATAGTCTTTGAATTGCCTACCCCTTTTTTTAAAAAAATTTTTTTAAAAATTTAAAAAAAATCCCATGTTAAATTCCCCTTGTACGTAGAGTGACCCACGATTTTTCGCCATGTTAAATTTCCCTTGTACGTAGAGTGACCCACGATTTTTCGCCATGTTAAATTTCCCTTGTACGTAGAGTGACCCACGATTTTTCGCCATGTTAAATTTCCATTGTACGTAGAGTGACCCAGGGGTCCCTGTAATGCTAATTCCCATTGTACGTAGGGTGACCCCATTCACTACTATCCTCATTTTGCCAAGATTCAACAAAATCAGATATGCATATTTTGATATTTCATTATATCCCGGAAATATTGACTGCATCATTATAATTTTTTCTCTATAAATTCAATACCCTTAGTTGTAAATTTATTCTTAATATTAATTAGTTCTGGAGGTTCTTTATGAGATTGTAATTTGTGTTGTTGTGGTCGAGGAATTTGTGAAGGAGATTGTGGTTTCTGTGATTTTTGTTTTTGTCGTTCTATTTGTTGCTGCGGTGGAGGAAGTTGATAGGAAGGTTCTTGCTGTTGAAGTTCTGGTTCTGATTGTCTCAGTAGCCTTGGTAGTTTTTGTTTGTTATCTTCTAACTTCTGCAAAAAGTATTTATTCCATCATTATAAGTAATATAGTTTATATCGTCATTATTTACCTGATCAAGTCCCTGGTGTACACATTACACTCAATTATACCATGCATTACGAATAACAGCTTTAACATGATTGGGCTTTAAAAACGTTCTTCTTCGAGCATAACTTAACACAGCAAACGCAGATAAGTTAACTAAATTTTTTTACTTTTAATTTCCTCAACACCTTCATCAGTACATTTTACAATAAATTTAACACCTTTTCTCCCCATTGTTTTTTCCTCTTTATTTTTTTTCTACAGATTTATTATATCAGCCAATTCATCAAGTATTTCCTCCTCTACAGGAGGAGGCTGAGCAGCAGCTATTTCAGTTGGAAGATCTCTTAAAAGCTTTTTTGCTTGTTTAGTTCTACTTGCTAATTTTTTCAGTTTCCATAGCAGTTTTTTTTCCACAGAAGGAAGAATACCTTCAGTGGTTTTTGTACTAGCTTTAAACAATTGTTCTGTACCTTCTGCAAATTCCACCGGATATTCTCGACGTTTTTGTGGTTTTCGTCTGACAGAATCACGAACAGGAAGAAATTTTACAATTGCTTCTAATCTCTCTCGAGCTAATCTAGCTGTATAAGATTCCATAGCTGGTGACATAATTGATATATTAATGATTTCATTACAGCAGCAGAGGGGGTGCGACCTCAATGAAACATACAGCAACAAAATAAACTAACCCAATTAGAGACATTCTCGGTTAGCTAGAGGCTTCGGTTTGGCGTTATTGACCTTATATTTTCATTTTCGAAGGAAGCTTTATATTTTTTCAAAAGTGACGCTTTAGCAAAAGGTATGTTTACCCCTCTGCTGCTAGAAATCATGTCTCTCTGCCCACCCCCACCCCCCTTCCCGGCCGCGCAAAACTAAATTCTGAGACCCCTTCCCAATTAAGAAAGTTTCTTGATGGTAATTGCCTTTTCTCCCAACATGAGCGCCATCACATAGGAGCACTTGCCATAGCCCAGCCCAGCCAATTTCACCTCTAAAAATGTTTTGACCTACATCCGTAAAATTTGTTAGCTAACCACTATATTCGGGCGCACCTGTCTCTCAAAAGTTGCGTGTTTTGTTTGGCTTGCGCTTGACCGGTTGCAATGCCACTGCTCCGATTACTTATAAAGTATCTGGAAAATGCAAAACAACAAAGGGCAAATTCAACATGGCATTAGCAAAACTTCAGTGACCACTAAATTTTTAATTTGACCCCCAATTTTGATTTATAAAAATTAGGTTTTTACTCAGTCTGTGCCCCAGTTATATCACCAAGGTATATTTTTTTACTGTCTATCTTGCACACTTAGATGGTTCGCTGTATATGTATATATAAACAACACCAACACGTATATAGTATAGTTATATTAATGGGATTAAACGAAAGACTGTTGACACATCAACACTATATAAGCTACCACAGACACATAATCGACTTCAGTTTTGGGGGTTTATTCTGGACTTCTACTGAATTTGTATTCAGGACTTTAAATTATTAGGACTTGTATCTGTAATTCTTGGATTATTCAGGTATTTATTTGCAAGTCCGTTAGTTCTTTTTTCTCAGTTTCACTTTGTATTTTAGGGAAATAAATTATTTGTTGAATATTCAAAGCTTGTTGCCTGTTGCTCTTTTCTGTTATTTATTTTAAGAACATAGACTCGTAACATAAACATAACTAAAATAATAAAGGAACAAGAAAAGGGATGGGTGGTATGTGGTGGAGGAGCGGACAAGTAAATATCAGTTTATATTTTGAAGTACTAGTAAATAATATAAGGAAATATGTATACTTGACAGTCCAATGCGTCAGCATCTTTCTTTAAGTAGTTCACGTGCTATAATTTTTACGTTGCTGCTTTTCATTTAAATAGATAAATAGTTTTGAAGGAAGACCTGTTGATACTGCTTTAAAGGAGTCTAAACATTTATGCATCGTTAATTGTTATTTTTGCTTCAGCTTTTATTCTTTCAAACCATGGTCAGAAAACGCACAGTTTAGAGAACTGGCTGGCAAATATGTGTGTGTGTGTGTGTGTGTGTGTGTGTGTGTGTGTGTGGTTACGACTTTATGCTCTTACACAAAGTAACAGAAAAGAGCAAAAACAACAAGTTTTGTAAAATTCAACAAATAATTTATTTCCCTTGAAGGCAAATTGAACATTTCAAAACAACTTACATTATTATGAATTAAGTCCAAAAGAACAGACTATTCATAACGAATTCTAATCTTGAAAATGCTGATGTACCAATAGTCTGGTCCTGTGTTGACGTGCTAACAGTCTTGATGTATCAAAATAATATAATCCAGAATGTTTCTAAATTAAATTCACAATAATCCGAAAATAGTGATTTAGTCCGAAAGTAGTAATGAGCACTTTGTACTTACAGTAAATAATTTAAATAAATAAATCCTCTCAAATAAAAAGCTGAACACTACTATAAGACTGATTCTACTTCGGATGTTAAGGTAGGAATAATGATTTCAGTTTACTTCTCCCTTACATAAAATGCTAAGATACCAGAACCAGGATGAGGGTAAATTTCCAATCAAATTCATAAACAAGATCCCTTTTAGAAACTTCCAAGGTCAAACAAAAGGCCACAATTATATGTTTGCCTACGAGCGATACTTATCTTAATCTATAATCTGAAATCATAGACAATAATTAGCTTTATATTATGTTGTTTATCACCACCCCAAAAATGTGTGTGTGTGTGTGTGTGTGTGCTTGCGTACGTGCGTGCTTGACCGAGCAAATTCGTAAGAGGCCACAATCTCAAGTAAACCTTTTTTGAACTGGGATGCGCCCCCGTGGTGATATTCGTTACCATTATCTTTGTGTACCTTTTAAGGATACCTAATGATACTCAGCAAAATTTAGCTAGTATTGTGTTGACATGCCGTTAAACCCTATAGATGCACACACTTTCGAATTAATCAGTCTCTTTAAAAAATTAGAAACAATGTACAAATAATACTTAAACAAATATATATTGAATAATGCAGCCTGTGTACCCACTTTCTACATGCTATAAATAAACACGCGCCGGGTCTACAAATAGGGTGCCCCAGTTCTGGAGTTTTGCACAAAGCACGCTACAGGAAGAGCGTTGAGCCGCTGTTGACAGGTAACTGTCTTTTAGACACCAGACGTCCTGTAGAAGTTTCAGTCTTCTGTCCCATTGTAACCAAAACGATGGAAGACAATTTCAGCTCCCTGTTGGATGAACTTAATCAATATGAATACATCAAAGTAATTGATAACGATAAAGGGGTAAGTAGTGCCTTAGTGGTAGAATTTATGATAGGGTTGGTGACGTAATCTTGTGCTAAAAAAACAACAAATTTACAAAAAAAAGATAATGACCTATATTTGTCTTCTTCATGTATCTTCGGGTTTGCATTGCGAGTTTGACTCGTTTAGTCCTACAATGTAAGACCTATACCCTGATATTTAGATATGCCTCGACCGAAACATAAATATCGGGTTGGACGTTTCACGTTAAAGGCTAGACATATCTAAAGGTTTTCAGGTTTAGTATGTGATGATTGTGTATAGTCCAGCTTAATTTAGTCCTTTTCTGCCAACCTCCCAGTGTTTTTTTTTTTTTTTTTTTATGAGACAAAAAAGTTTGTTTTGAACACAGGTGCTCTTAAGTCCTTCACTGTAAGACATAGCACATGTTTTTGTTTTAGTGCTATGCCTTACTATCCAAATAACGGCCTTGTATAGCGTATTCCTTTGTCGTTGACACTGGAATGAGTAATGGAAGTTTCAGTAACATCTCACACACTTGGCAGCCTATATTGACACTCTTCCACTAATTTATGTTTAATTAACATACTTACTGTGCTGTCTTTATCCTGGCGGAATGAAAATATGATACTAGCAAATGGATGCATTTTCACCTTCCATTTGACATACATTGTAATTTTTTGCAATGCGATGGTAGTTAAAGTATCCCAAAGTAAGTCCAAGTAGGTACATGTTGGGGATCTGTTTCTTGAATGAAATGAACCGTTGCTTACAGTTCCAATAGGCATAAGATATTATTAATCGTTTCATTAAAGAATAATATTTTAACTTAACCCGATTTCGTCATTCTCAACATTCATTGCTTTCCAGCCAACGAAACTTGAAAACAGGTCAGTTTCTTTTGTGAGAATTTGAATTTATTAGAGAAAAGACATTAGTGTAAGTAAAGTCTGACTAAAACATTATGACTTTACTTTGTAGAAAAGCGTCATTATTTTAGTTGTCATTTGTGTGAAATATTCCTGAAATTTTGACTTTCGTAACGATGTTAGTTGACATTAAATCACACTACACAGTGCTGTTAGTTAGGCAGTAAGAGCTTGATGCCCACAACATAAATATCAGCATCAAGGTCTTACATGTAGGACTAACAGGTAGGTGTTCTTACTGCTGCATACAATTTACCTATCAGTCATACATGTACTGTATTAGAGGCCGACCAAAACTAAATTTCTGGTTTCAGCCGAAAACAAAACCAGACCGAAAGTTATAATTGAGTTTTGGCCGAAACCGAAAGTTTAACTACACCTTCGGCTGAAACCGAAACCGAAAGATAAACCTAAGTTGCCGAACTCAAGATTTATTAAATAGGCCTGGGTCATGATGCAATGCTACACTTCAACAACTGAGTAGGGTAACATGTCGACAACGATCAGTGGTCCATGATGCACTTATCAATTCTCTGAACTGCAGCGTGGTCATCAGGCTAGACCATTCTGCTCTCGACCATTGATGTCAAGGACGACTGCACAAAATTTAGTAAGGCATGTTTAGTTGCTTTCTCTTCCATCATCATCTTTTTCGAGGCACGCTCTGCTCCGTCGTTCATGGACCTCTTGAGATACGTATCATGGAGTTCCGTTTGGCAGCTGGCCAGATGACCTTTCAAGTCTGAAACTGTCTGAAGTCTTGGTTTATCACTGCCAAGTGATAACAGTTTGTTGCATTCTTTGCACTGTGCCTAGCTTGCATCAGAACTGATTTTTGTGATGTAATCCCACACTGCATTTTTCGACATTCTTTGCAGTGATTAACTAATCCGTTTATTATTAACTTCAGTTTTCTACTAAACACAGATTAACTCGCTACAGTTTAACTAACTGAAATTATCAATATTGTCATACTTCGAAACCTCTGTATTCAACACGTGAGTAGACTGAAATGCAACAGTGCCTAGAATTGCCTAGCGCCGACTGACCGGCCGACAAGCAGAGTAATAGACGCAGCACTAGCGTTGCATTCTGAAAGTTACAATAGATCTTCGGCTGATGACCAAAAGTCAATATCAGTTTCGGCCGAAACCGAAAGCTAACTTTTTGGCTTCGGCCAAAACAGAAACTATGCCGAAAGAGGCCATTTGCCAACTTTCGGCGCCGAAACCGAAACCGAAATTCGGTCGGTCTCTATACTGTATAATTATACAAGGGAGGATACTTCTGTATCTTCACATGTTACCTATTTAAAGAATAAACTATAATAATTCAATTGACGCTTTGCATAGCAAAATAAATTTGATACAGAGCGATGTTTAGCTCCAGTGTTCAACTTTGTACTATCATACCGTTTAGGAATGCCAGACCATTTTTTCACACTACTGCTTGACATGCCCTAGTCTGAGTTTCCTCTGACCCGTGTTACATCATTATTTATATTTTGACATTTATGTTTGATGTGTAGGGTTAGAGTCCATTCCCTATCGCAAAGTTGGAATTTGCCGACACCATTTGGTGTCGGTGTGGGGTAGCCACATACTAGATGGCCCAGCAGACTTTAACGACCTTTCATCGAGATATACCTGCATGAAATCGATGTCTTTAATCCGCTGACAGACGAGATGAAAGTACATCATTGCTGAAATTTGATCTGGATCTGGCCATTTGCATTCAGAGTCACATGACTATACAAATCTCGCAACGTACATGACAGTGACATCAGAGGTCATATAGTCATGTGATGTAGATAATAAACACGTTTCCAGAGTTGTTGTACATAGAATTTGGACATATTATATAGAAGTCACTTAATGTTTGCAAATAAATATAATGCACACTAATTCTCAACAGATTTATTCTGAGAACAACGACAGAAACCTGTTGGTATCGCAGCAGGGTGGAGACATTTACAGATTTTCAGTCATTGTTTTCACAATAAATATTTTGAGAAATTTATGTTTTTTTTCTTCATTTTTTATTTAAAAATTATGTGACTTTCAATTATATGTTCGATTTGATTTCCTACAGCAACACTAGAAATATTGTATTGTTGATATCTTGTGACTGTATAACTTCTGATGTCATTGACATGTAGGTTGCACAGAGAATTCATTTTTACACTGACCAGGGACTGGACGGAACTGTTGTTCAAACTTGCCAGAGGCTCTTTTTGAATTTAGTTCAGCATGGAAAATGAATCTTTTTGCATAAGTGTTGCTTTGAGTGAGTGTCAGCCCACACCCACAAAGGATTTATAGTGGTTATGGTGGTTTGTTTCTGATCAACTGTATTTTTATCATACCTATAACAGCTGCATTCTAAAACTGCCCTCAGATGATACTTTTCTGTGAGCATTAAGCACAAATGTTTACCATTTATACAAGTTACAGGCATATATTGTGGTGTCAAGAATGGCCTCTCTATCAAGTTATGGGCATATATTGTGGTGTCAAGAATGGCCTCTATCAAGTTATGGGCATATATTGTGGTGTCAAGAATGGCCTCCATCAAGTTATGGGCATATATTGTGGTGTCAGGAATGGCCTCTCTATCAAGTTATGGGCATATATTGTGGTGTCAAGAATGGCCTCTCTATCAAGTTATGGGCATATATTGTGGCGTCAAGAATGGCCTCAATCAAGTTATGGGCATGTATTATGGTGTCAAGAATGGCCTCTCTTTCAAGTTATAGGCATATATTGTGGTGTCGAGAATGGCCTCTATCAAGTTATGGGCATATATTGTGGCGTCAAGAATGGCCTCTATCAAGTTAGGGGCATATATTGTGGTGTCAAAAATGGCCTCTCTGATCTTTTTTCATTAAGATGACTGAAAATTATATTTTCTTAGATTATCACTATGTCAGGATTTATGAATAAATAGTTTTTGGGCATGACACTTCATATGTGTTACACAAGCACGAAAAAGATCAGTTGAAGGTACCGATATTTATTATATGTTGATAGTTAGCATTACTAATATTGTGGGGTAGATATCATTTATAGCCAATTTCTCTAAGCATTACTAATATTGTGGCGTAGATATCATTTAAAGACAATTTCTCCATGGTTGATGGTACTACATTTTCCAGCAATAGGAACAAATATTTTCAAAATAACTTGTTGACTTGGATATGTAAACAACACAACAAAATTTGAAACAATGTATCATATGACAGTTTCAAGCCTGAATAGAATTACGTATAGATATCTAGCATGCGAGTTTTTTAGGATGTTTGTTGAAAGTAACTATACAGTGTACGCCATGAATAAAAATAATCTGATGTATTTTTTAATGAGTGAATGGTAATGTTTTCCAGGGAGAATTTTTTGTAATTTTTGTAATTTTTGTTTTGCTCGCTGCAACATTTGGCAGCATATAAAAGTCAGGTGTAAATTTATTTTGTTCCTTAATGTGCTTCAGTATGTATTTAAACAGGATGATGCCCCATTATTTAAGAAATGTACATGTAATTTATATGTGTAATATGGCAGCCATAGTGGCTGATTTTAAAATCTTATTGCAAAAGAATGTCAGATGGTTTAAGTATTCTGCACTCAAAAGAATAAACAGTCTTAAATTCGTGGAAATTCTTTTTGGATAGTAGAGCATCAGTCCCTTTGAACAGCTGATGTTTTTTCTTTGATTCGTTAGTTATTTTACAATATAGAACAATTGTAAAATAGTTGCTTAAACCAGTCTTAGTCACTGTAATTTCTTGTATATTGTCATTTGGTATAGATATGACCATTATGTATTTTAGGGGTGGAAGATACATGCATGGTTTATTAGTTGTTCTTGCCACAAAGAGCAATAAAATTCATCCAGTTCTTTTTCAAAGAATGTTTATATCCCCTGTATGGTTCATGTAATGTTCCTTTTCTGCACTTGAAATTTATATAGATTTTTTTTATAACTTAAATGTATTCACATCAGTCAGTATTTGATGATGGGTGTATGGACATGTCTGTAGCATGATTCCCCATTGCTAGACATCACTATAAACTGCCACACTGCAGACATCGTAGCGATATGACTGAAAAATTGTTAAAGGTACGTTAAAAATCCAAATCACACATACACACACCCCAATAAATGTTGTTATTCCTTCTTCTTCTGAATGGAGAGTTATATTGACATTTTTTAAAAACTTTTTTAATAGTGTGGTGCATTGTACATTGGCCGAAGATGGTGGTGACAATTGATCTGAAAAGGATACGTTGTAAGTTTAAAATTGAAAGTATGACTATGTACAAGAGTGAAGCCATTACAGATGTATTTGGGTGAAAGATCTTTGTGTAAACACGGACAGGCACATGAAAATCACTTTTTTATCAGTTCATTCAAGTTATCTTGATCATGTAGGAACAGTGTTAAATTTGAACAATTTAATTTTGATTGTATGTGGTGGCTTGCTGCCGCATCCAGTGAAATTCACAGACATGAACAACAGAAATATCTGATCGATATGCCAAGGTGTGGATAGGGTTATTGGAACCTTGGCTAGCGAAAATGCTTTGTGACTACCACATGCAGAATTTGAGGGACCATCAACACCAATCCATTGCATTTATTTTTGTCTCCTTGAAACTTGCCAAGAAGCGAAATTATCCTGACTGTCCCACTGACTAAATTCTTTAAAGCTGCACCACCCCAGTCAAAGTAACAACACCATTTATCAGCTCCTCCTTGACAGGCAGGCCCTAGAAGGGCATGCCTCAAAGGCCCATGGAAGAAGTTTGCAGACCCTTCACCCTTTCCTAAGGGCAAGGTTGGACAGCCCTGAGGACTCAACTCCCTCTCCTGCAGAGAATACCTATTCCTTACCTTAGTGCTCTGGTGGCCTTAGTGGTTAGAGTATCTGCCTCGGATGCGGAAGGTCATGGGTTTGAAACCTTGCAGAGTTGCCATATACTTATCAAATGGTACTAGCAGCTGCCTCGCTTGGCACTCAGCATTAAGAGTTTAGCTTTAGGACTGGTCAGCCTGTTGTCAAGACAGTGTGACTTGACAGGACATGATGCCCCAGTGCTAAACATCAGTATAAACTGCCACACTGCAGACATCATAGTGATATGTCTCAAATTTGTAAAAGTCTAGAAACACTATACACTTTGTTCCTTACCCTAAACAGATTACTGCTGGAGAAACCATACAAGATAGAGATCACAGCTTAAGTCAGAAATGCATTAAGACCTGGTGATTGGCCAGTCTCCGTCGATCTTCAGGGTGTGTACCTTCATACCCAGCTCAATAAATAACATTAGTTTTGCATCACATACATTGACCAAACTTTAATGATAGCTTGCACTTGGAGTGTAAAATGAAGCCATTTGAGTTTGGGGTCAAAAGTAAAGACCAGTATGACTGTAAGAAGAAAAAGAGTTTTCAACTACAGCATAACATTAGTTCTACAAAGCTTCCACTGGGGGTCATGAAAAGAGTTTGATTTTTTGGTCAAATGTCAGAGGTCAAGGTTACCAACTGAAAGAAGAATCATATCTTCTGCACAATAACATTGTTTCTACATCACAGAGCTAGACCAAACTTTGTGGATGGCTTGCGCTTGGATAATAAAGAATCCTGCTGATTTTGAGGTCTAGAGATTCAAGGTCATGGTCATTATCACTGAGAAAATAAAATGTTTATTTTTTTGCAAATAAATGCCAGTTCTTGGTCATGTACCTTAACCAGAATATGATGATGGCTTTTCGGTTGGGAAGAAAGAATCTTATTGGTTTTTCTTTTGGTTAAAAAGGTTAAAGGTCAAGGCTGCATATTTTGATCAAATGTCTTGTCTTGGCCATTGAGATTTGTTGATCAGTTATATCCAGTCAACTATGTCTTATTAATGCCTGTATAGAGGACAATTAAACATAAAACAGAATTTGTTTTTTAATTGTTTAGGATGTGCAGAGGCCAGAAGACTCAGGATTAATGCAGGTTACACAGCGTTCACTTCAGGAGGCTTTAAACAGGAGCGAGAGTTGTGAGCCTGAAGCTTGTGACCCAAGGGTAGGTAACTCATGTATTTCAGTTGTATAGGTTGATGCTTATTTAACCCTCTCTCCAATGTACATAAAGTTTGTACCAGTAGTGTTGTTGAAGTTTGAGACAGCATCTAATCAGTTGACCATAACAATGCAAATATCTTGCAGATTCATTGCAGTTTGAGAGAATCTTAACGCTTACCCAGTATAACACAAATTGGGTACGGATGCTTGTGCTGTAAGTACAAGCTTTGGGTCATGAAGACTAATTTAATGACATGTCATGACACATTTGATAAGCTGTGCATTGATATGTGTTTAATTTTAATCCTTTTATATAGGTCAGCTGAAAATGAAATCAGGAAAGAGATGGGCTGTACATAGACAACAAACTGTTCATAAGTAAACTTCAAAATCCTTTTCCCTTATTTAAGTTATTTACAGGTAATGAATTAATATATAAGAGAAGAAAAGGAATTTTATTTTTTATGCACTCTACAAACAGACAAATATTTACAACTAAATATTTAATAAAACAGAATGCTTTGTGTATTGTATCAATACATAGAAACATTTTCATAAAATGACTGTGGGAAATATGTTGGTTGTTTTAATTTTATAAACAACTTCATACATTGTATCAGTACATTGGCACAGTTTGATAACACACTGCTCAGGTCCAGTATTGAGTGCATTTCTGTCTAATTTTGTTTTGTTTTGTTTAGTCTCTGTTTATAAAGGGTGTTGAATGATTTAGTTAGTTTTATGCTTTGTTTTTGCATACATGTTTTGTATATAGATAAAAAAAAAAATGTAGTGTTTACATCACCCTATTAACAATGATGTAATTAATACACCAGTGACCTCAGATTGTTTATTTTCAAAAATACTTGGAAAGTATTGTGAACATGATGGATTATATATAAAGTATGGACATATTACTAGGTTTCTGTTGAATTTAAAAAAATACTGTGTGTGGGTGTGTGTGTATATATATATATATATATATATATATATATATATAGAGAGAGAGAGAGAGAGAGAGAGAGAGAGAGAGAGAGAGATTAAACTATTTTATAAATATTGGAATAAAGAAAATTCTAATATATTTCACCAATAATTTCTAAATTTTAATCTTAAGTATGTAATGAATGATAAATGATACTATCCATAATTGGGATGCCCATTTCATATTTCATCTTGTCTTCCTGATATCACTGTTAATTACATGTATCTGTATTGTAAATGTTGGGAATGTAAACTAGATTTTGAATTAGTCAGATCATCAGATCATTTATTGTTGCTAAGTATACACTTTTATTTACTTTTTTATGTACACCACTTGTAGGATGGTCATATCCATTGTCTCCAATCAGTGTCAAGGTCACTATTACAATTTTCTGAACTGGGTTGAACAAGAGAACTATGTTTCCACAGAAACAAGTGATACATTATTTTTGGAATCACTGTTATGGCTATGAAAACAGACACTATACATCAGCAAAGGTACTAATTTCTTCTGAGAAAGCATAAAGGATGTAAAAGATATCTCGCTGGCATCTTTTCACATGCTGACTGTTTCTTGATGTAAGGTTTTTATAAATACTTTGTAACTATATGGATGCTGACTAGGTAATCATTGGCTGTCAGTTGTTCTTCAGCTGAACATTATATTAAGAGAGGAAATGAAAGAGGCACCATTACCAATTTAGGAACATTTTTCCTAAAGTTTTTGCAACATGTATATCCCACCTAGACTGGTTCAGGGCAAATTGTTTATACTATAGGACCATGTACATGTTTTGGCTAAATAGTCCATGCATGCACTGTGTACAGGTGATACTGTATTAAATAATTACCTTCACTCATCCTTATCACTGTTTGCATTATTAATGGCCTTTACCTAGTGGTTTAGCAAGAAATTCTTGCCTCTCCTCAAACTTTTAATCTGGGGGCCTCCACCAATTTAAAAAAAAATTGTTGGATGTTGAGTGTTGGGCAGACCAGCGAAGTTTTTTAAGACATTTATGAAGAAAGAAAAAAACACATTAGAACAGCAACCAGAAATTGTTTATTTTATGTTATAGAAAAAAATAGTATAGAATTCTTTATTGGGTATACTTTACTGTGCCCACTTCCAGTTAACTTGCCTGGAGCATCAGTACATAATCATAACAATAGAGATATAAATTTTCCAGCTAAGATATTAAGAAAAAATGATAATTTTTGTTACTACATAAATTATCCGGACAGAAAATTATTTTTTAATGTGGTAATATTTTTTCCCACAATTTCTCTCATTCTCTGAAAATGTGTTCTTTTTCATACTAATACAGGTTGTTTGATGTACTGCTGTGTTGTACAGTTGTATATGTTCCTTTGTTAAAAAATGTTCCTTTCACTCGCTAAGTTCAGATGATTTTGTATTAAATAATAAGAATCTTTACTTTACGCGTTAGCATCATAAATGTCCCGTATACACTGGTGTAGCAAGAAATTCTTGGCCTCCCAGCAGAACTTTATTCTGGCGGTCTTCTCCCAATTAAAAAAAAAACGTTTGATCAGAATGTTGGGCCACGATTCGGGGGCCTGAGCCCCACAGTCTTCATAGAGTCATTTAAATATACTACACTGATGGACATAAGCAATTTTAAAGCAAAAATTCATAGAACACAGTGCAAACCATAAATGTTTAGTTTCGAAATATGTTGATTTTAACATACCTGGTCATAGAATTTAACAGAAAGCAGTCTGACATAAAGCCTTTCATATTTGTTAAGTTAATGCTGATATGCAGTCAAATTTGGCCACCTACTAAAAATAGAGAAACCTTAAAATGAATTCTTCAAATTTGCTGAATAGTATTTTTTAAAAATAGAAGGTATCCTGATATAAAGATCTTTAAAATATGTTACAAAATTTGCTGATCCACCATCTGGTATGGCTTATGTTATAAAAATATAAAAACCTTTCAACAATTTGTTCCGCAAAATGCTCAAGACAGTATGACCAAATATGGCAGAGGGCTTTCATATTTATACAACTGATAATGAAGGATCATCAAGTATGGCTACCATTACTAAAAATAGAAAAACATTTAAAGCCCCAGTGCTGCCATTGATCATACATTTTACTGTTCTTCAAATCTAACTAAAGTTTGTAAGGAAGGAAATAAAAAAATTTTAAACTGACATAAACCATTCTTTTTGATGGGGACCTTGAATGCTGCAGCGGATATGGTTTCTCTGGTTCCTCAAGGTGCCAAGGCAGACACCACTTGTGTCTGCTCCAGTTTCTACTTTTAGTGGCTTGGAAACTGTACATGTACCCTTTGAATGCTCCTGTTTCTCTTGGTTATGATTTTCACCACCATCTTAATTAATGGGCAATTCCTGTTCAGATTCTGGTAGGATTCCCCATGTCCCTCCTCCCGCTCTGAACCCAATTCTTACCTGTTCGCAGTCGTATCAGATTCAGGGTGTAGCACTCACTTAGAGCCAGAGGGTCAGATCCATAAGGATGTATGGTGTCTGGAAAAATCTACATCAACAATTTGGAAATGAAGGCAGTGCTATTAGGCCTTCAGGAGTGATTCTTGCAAATGAGTGGTCACTGCATGATGGTCTCCGATGATAGCATGACAGTGGAATCTCATTCGCCGGACAGATCAGAAGGAATATCTCTTAAAGTATGCCACATTCCAGGTAGGAAGAACATTTTGTTGGACAGTCTGTCAAGGAAAGGTAAGATAGTTCTTATGGGATGGTCTCTCCACCTATTTGTGGCAGTTAAATCTTTGGAAACTATCCTTGCTAGATTTGTTTGTCACCAATCTCCTCTTTTATGTTTCCTCAGTCCATGACCAGTGGGCCTGAGCAGCGGATGCCTTCAGCCTGAAGTGGGATCATCTATTTGGTTATGTTGCCCCACCCCTCGGGATGATCACACAGGTCTTTGACAAAGTCAGGCACTCCATAACTTCACTCATTTTAATTGTCACAGCAGTCATGATTCAACGATATTCTCAATCTTTTGGTAGATCATCCCAGGACCTTACCTCAGAGACCATAGTTTGTTGCAGCTCAGGGCCTGTTTCCTACATGGCATCTCACAGACTGGCTTATCTCAAACTATCTCTCTGTAAAGAAATGCTTTCAAGACAAGTTGCCATGTGCATCATTTATTCCAGGAGATCAACAGCAAAGGTGTATAATGCCAAATGGAGAATCCTTTGTGGTGGTTGTAGTAGAAAACATGTCAATCCTATCTATTTCAAACCATTGCCTTGAATAAAAATGTTTGAGCCATCTGTATTAAAAGGATATTGGCAAGTATGCAAATAGCAGCGACGTTTCTTTGAAGTCGGATATTTTACTCCATATATAAGACACAAAACATGATTATTTCAGTTAGAATAGTGTTCAAGTGTGATTCATTTGTGAAGGTGATTTTCAGAAAGCAATTAGCTGTTGGCACAGCAAGCAAAGTGCAGCAAAATTAAATTTCAGAACTCCTGGTTGAGGGAGTTTTACTTTGTGAAGCACACCAGCAATGGGGGGATGGTCATTAATGTATTTGAACATATTGCAAAATAACGTTATTTTCAGGTTTGGATTTCCAATAATTTTCTTGAAAAGTTCGGTTATTCTAAATTGGACGACATCACTTTTTCTTTTGGTCACATGCATTGATCCCCCTTGGGACCTCAAAACACTTTTTGAGTCTCAGAAAGCCCCCCAACAGTGTCTTGGAATATGGCAGGTATGTAAATCTAGTCTGTATCTCACTGAACTAAAAACTGCTTCATGTATATTAGGAAGCTGGATTTGTGATGCATTGGATGTACTTATAATATATTATTACCTAATCTGTATCAGGAAAGAAATATTCTTTACTCCAAAAATTGGCATCACCATCCAATTATTAAATATTGGATTTACTTTGATTTTACAACCCTAAGGTAATTTTACTTGAAATGTGTCCAGTCTAGTTAAAGTTTTGTTTTATGTTGGTAGTGGATTAAGGTATTCTGTAAGCCTTCCTCCCATTCTACTGTTGAATTAAAAGTTTTGTTCATTGACAAGGAGAGGAGATCAGTTTCAGCCAAAAAGACCCTCCACATCTGTACAAAAATGATTTTCACCCCAGACACATACACACAAAGAATTCTGACATACACACAAAGAATTTCTGATCTGACCCTCTCTAGAAGTTTGTTTTGTTACCTGCAGCTTGTCATGAGATAGAAGTTCAGACAACTAATTCTGCTATCATAGCACCATCATCATGTCACTGGCCAGATCTTGTAATAGAAACAACCCAGGAAAGAATTATACTCCCTTCGGCTATAAACAGGACCAAGGATGACTGATAGCCCATATGGTAGTATAAGCAGTAATCATTTAGGGTATCATAGCTGATATGGTAGTATAAGCAGTAATCATTTAGGGTATCATAGCCCATATGGTAGTATAAGCAGTAATCATTTAGGGTATCATAGCCCATATGGTAGTATAAGCAGTAATCATTTAGGGTATCATAGCCCATATGGTAGTATAAGCAGTAATCATTTAGGGTATCATAGTCCATATGGTAGTATAAGCAGTAATCATTTAGGGTATCATAGCCCATATGGTAGTATAAGCAGTAATCATTTAGGGTATCATATCGTAACTATTCTGTAGGAAAAGAAAATTAGCAGTATGATGTTGCCATCGATGTAGGTAGTTTTTGGCATGACAAAGCATTTGAGTTTCATCATGCATGCACAAGTAATCATTTTGACATCCTGAATGAACTTTTTAAAATTTATTTTACATGTATGTCTGTCTGGTCATCCCTTACCAGAAGCCCTGTTATTGTTGTAGAAAAAGCTTAGATATCATTGCATGATCAGTTGCCATGACCAGGGTGTGTTAGAATGAATCCCACCCAGTTCACCAGTTGTGACCCAGAGATCATTTGGAGATTAAGTCAAATAGTGTATGTTTCAGTGGGAGAGAGAGAGGAGGTGGCCATTTTCAGGAAGAGTTCATATGTCTCTTCTCAGAACCATACTGTCCTAGAAAAATTACTGGATTAATGGTTCAGCCAACACCTACTTTCCAGTAAATTGCTATACACAATTTGACATCCAATTAATTTGAACTGCCACTGGAATTTTCTGTTTCCTTTCATTAATGACACTGTCCTGTTTTCAAAGAAAACACAGATTTTTGTTATTCCCTTCTGTAGCTGTTAGAATAACCATGTGGCTTAGATTGGTCTTGTCAATTTGGGGATTTTCAAAGCTTAATTTGTCTCCAGCTTCTGTTGCTTTCAACTGGTACTTTATTTTATCAGTGAGTGCACCTGTTTGGCAGATTGATGTTGTACAATCTGCTTGTGATAATCAAGTGGAGTGAGATTTTGATCTTCGGTACATTATATGACTGAAAATTTAGGTTGATAATTGTGTACGATTTATACTCCAGTCTGCTTAATCCAGATGTCTTACAAACTGATTATAATGCCATACAATCTCTTGATCCCATTGTTATGAAAATGTCGGTCCTAAAAATAGAGAAGCAGACAATGACAAAGCTGAGACTGTTTTGAAAATACTCAGTAATATGTTGACACATTTGAAATGTTAAAATGTCAGAATATCTTTTGAAATTAATGAGGAATAAAAAGAGAAATATATAAATAGAAACACTTGACTGTCGAGTCTCCACATCTGATGATCAGGGTATGGTGCTTGTACTTTTTACCTCACAAGCAGCGATATCAGTTTCTAAAAATAGCCATTCAGACAAGAGGACCTGCTTAATGGCGTTCAGTTTTCTTTTCCTTGTTATTATTCTTATTATTGTTCTTACTGAAAACCATGTACCAGGCATTAAATTTGTTCATCTGAATATACATATGCATTCCAATATTTATTTACAGTGGTGCTAAAGCCTGCAGATTGTATAAATCATATACCTAATCAAATGTGATGAATCTTCTAGCACAGTATAGTACAAAAATTCCTTGTATTTCATAACCGATAGATATACCCTGAATATTTTGAGATGAAAATTCCAAGGCAACTGCCAAACCCACCATCCTTAAATAATCTTGATGAAGTATTCTTGTATGTGATTCATGTTTTTAACATATAGAGAGGGATGCATGTAGGAAAGTGACTATTTCTTATATTTTATATAGCACATAAAATTATGCTCTGCTAAGTTGATGTGATATTATGCATGTAGAATCTAAAAATGTTGCATATATATTTCATAGTTTAAAAACATTGTATCAATGGTTTTTTGTGTTTGTTTTGTGTTTTTATTATTATTATTATTATGCAATATCAATTTTATTAACCTTTTCCAATTCTGATGTGTTAATCAGTAACAAAGTTAAGAAAAGAGGAGTTAAAATTTATGTTTATTTCAGTGTCTGTTTTACAAACAAATTGTAATTTTGAATGACAGTTTAGAGCATAAAAGAATACATTATATTCATTAGGATTATATTTATACTACGTGGATAATACAGTTCCTTAATTAAAAGATATATACAATATATTGATGGAAACAGCAATACAAAAACTGCTGCCCCAAATGATGACAGCCACCCTTAAAATGACATATTTTACACACAAAAACTAACTGAGAAGGAAACAAAGTAGATACAAATGAATATTACTGGTTTCAACACATTCATTTGGGACACACACGCACATTTATTCCATTAGTGTGTACATACAACAACTTTACTCAACATAGATTTGAAAACAATACAAGAGGATGACAAAGAAATAAAATGTACACAATTATTTCTGTACACACTCATATAGTAGAATATATCAAAACATTACATAGTGAATGAAGAGAAAATAAAGACAACTTTATTTTTGCCTATATGTCATAAATTATGATGTGTTTCTAAGTGTCTCTCCGTGCTTTGTCCAAAAACAATATTACAGCAGCCAGGCACAGCGATGTCATGGTGTATGTTTTTAGCCAAAATTTGAATTCAGTACAAGTGCCATTGAAAAAATTGAAATTAAAAGGATAAAATGATAGTTATAATAATGTTTTTACTCAGCAGCTATATGACAGATCGTAGCCAGTTATCTTCCATTTAAATTGATAGGCAGGAGCATGTCCAATATTATATTTCCTGTATAATTACTGTATACTTCCTGCTTAACAAACAAGTAATACAAAGGTAGCATTTTCATCTTGCTTTACTTAATGTATCATTCACATGGGTTATGGACACTAGCGTCTGTGAGAGAGGAGGTAAAACAGACAATCAGCTAAGTTATCTGGGGGAGAAAAGGAGTTAATCAATAGGTAAGCAAATATTAGGCATAATTGGCGATAGGTAAGCAAATATTAGGCATAATTGATGATATTATATTCTCAAATGGAAAATCACATTTTCTTATATCTGCATAAAAATAAAACTCATTTTAACACAATTAACTTTGTGATTCTTTTCTGAAATTATTTTTCAACAGATTTATATCCCTAAAATCGTATAAATTATGGATGATTCAGCAATTTATTCTGAAAAATTCTTTGATAGTTATTTAGTTGGGTAATTTAGTATAAAAAAATTATTGACCTTCTTAGAAATAATTTTAGATGTTTTTGGAAATATACAAGATTCTTGTTGAATATTTTTTATGTTAAATATATATTTGATATATTATTACTTTAATAGCATGTCTGGATTATACACAACTGTAAATGTTCTTTTTTTTTTTCTTCTCAGGATTAAGGTCTATGACAATAAGTTTTTCAAAGATGTGATCCTAGTCAAATACTTTTACAAGTCCAATAAGTGAAAATAAGTTTGGTATGTTACACAGCTACTCTCCTCCAGAAAACAAGTTTCAGTTCGAATAGACAGAGTATTGTTATCGTTACTATGATGACAATGCTTCTTATTAAAAATGGGTTTAATTTAATATTAAGCCCAATTATTGATTTGTGTGTGTGTGTGTGAGAGAGATAGAGAGGATGAATGTACAGGTGTGTGCGTATGCAACAATGTGTCAGGTTTGCATTAATATATGTCAGATTTGCAATGATATACTGGTATGTCAGATTTGCAATGATATACCAGTATGTCAGATTTGCAATGACATATGTTAGATATGCAAAAGAGAAATGTTCCATTTTTATTTTATTCAGACAACCTATACCTAAAATATTGCTTGGAAGGGACAAAAGGATAGATATTATCACGGTCTTAATAAAACTATTGTTCTTGGTGCATTAAAATCAGTCTTGCAATGAAACTTTGCAATAAGATTTGGAACATTACATTGGATTTTGTCACCATACAACATGTGGTGTACTATTTTAAATGGGAAATGTTTCTGATTAACACACACAGACACACACACACACACACACACATGAAATAAGACAATATTAGTTTTCATTGTTGTATCGTTGTAGTTTTTACGATTATTTACTGCTAGATTGATAAACAAGAGATTGTTCTTAAGCTAGCAATAAACTCAGAGGATAACCAAATATTGGGACCAGGTTTTTCTGTTGCTCCACCTTTTGGAAAGATAACTGGCTATGATCCCTCATTGGCTTTATATTGACAAAAGTCAAGGACTAATTGATAGCCCATTGACATTATGACATGAAATAATTGGCTTTATATTGACAAAAGTCAAGGACTTGATAGTCCTTTGACATTATGACATGAAATAATTGGCTTTATATTGACAAAAGTCAAGGACTTGATAGTCCATTACCATTATGACATGAAATAATTGGCTTTATATTGGTAGATGCCAAAGACTTAATAGTCCATTGAGATGATGATACAATATAATTGGCTGTAGGTTGACTACATTTGAGGACTTAATGGTCTACTGACATGATGTCCTAAGATAATTAATTTTAAATGTCTACACTAATTATGAAAAATGCTGACATAACAACATTCAGTTGTTGAGTCATTTAAGTTTGTTGTTAAATTTAATGTAGACAATAAATACGTTTTTGCCTTTGACTTAGACATGAATTTTGTTTAAAAAATTTCAGTGATACATTCAGAAATAACTAAAATACAAACATTTATACCATGTTTCTTTTTTTTTCCCCAGTCCAGATCTAGTGTTCTAGAACGCGGTGACTGTTGCATGCAGACTGTATTTATTAGTAATTAACAACATCAGTTGTATGTAGTCATTGCCATGTGCTATTGACCAAGAAGCATATGCATACATTTAATAAACAGCTATCTTATCACTGGCAGTGTAATAATGTGATTCTAGCCAAGAAAGTTTGAGATTGTTAATCTTGAAAGGGAGGAAACTCCAACTTTACCAATGCACACATTTTTGTGAGTACAGTATATCAAGGGCTTTACAAATCCACTTACCTAATGCCTGTAATAAGCTCAAATTCATCTCAAAGGCAAGCTCCGCTTTGCAAAGTGCTTGCCAAAAACTTGAGAGAGAGAGAGAGGAATAGATCAGGTTCAGTTTGTAATGCATTATGTTCTGCGAGTTTTATACTTGGCAATCTTCCCACAGTGCATACACATATCAGCACCTTTAATTATCGTTTATATGTACCACAGTATTCATTTATATAATTGTCCTCAGTTTCTTTCATCTATCAATTCCTTATTTCAAATGATATAGAAGTTATTGTCAAGGTATGTCTCACATTTTGTCATGCTGACATGATAACATGAATACTGTTTGAAGCCATTTCTGTCAAATATTAATTCCCTATTAGTTACATTTGAATCGACTTTCAAGCCCTAACATAGTGATGGGCATTTCATGATCGCTGAAAAATGCCCAGCTTTCCGACTAGCTAGCTTTGTTTATTGTTGATGTAGTTGAAGAGATGAATCAGGTAGCATCTCCAAGCAAAGAAAAGGAATCTTAATGAAGTTTCCACAAACAAATCTAATGAATCTGTTGCAGAGAAAAATAATTAATTTTTCAGCTCAAGGTCTTTTACCTAAACATCTTTCACTCTTTTACACTTGAGCTATTTCCCAAAAAATTTATTTATTTATCTGTCTGTACATGCAGATATCTGCCTAGGCTTTTAAATATATTTGCATTTTAACCTTCCTTTTCTTTTCATATCTATCTTATGTACTATTTACATGTATCTTGTTTTATAAATTTAATTATCAGCATATGGTTTTAAGGTATTAATAACAATTTTAAGAAAATTTCTTTATTTTGTAAAATAATATATTATACAATTTCCTTAAAACAACTCATATTTTATTTTACCCAATGTGTTAGCTTTAGTCGTGATATTGTCATATTATGGAGCAGGCTATGATCTCTGATGGGCAATTTCAATTTTCAAGCCTTCTTGCACTGACTTGCAAGAAAATTGACTTCGGTTTACTTTATAAGATCAACAGTAATTAAGTTGAATCAGATGAATATTTGTGTAAATCAAATTTAATTGATTTTAATTCTCTTGTATTAATTATAGTTGTTATTATTAGTTGCCCAATCTTCAGCTGTTAACCCAAAATTTTATTTTGCTCACTATCTCACACTCTGGCTTTTGCCATGGTGGATGTTTATAGACAGAGTGTTGTGAGTTATTAAGGAATAGTTGAAGAGGGGTAAATACTATACAGAAATCAGCAAACAGCATTTTGTAACATCATGGAAGTTGCATTGGTTTGTCTTCCTTTTATACTGTAGCAATTACCCCTGAAGATTCCATAGAATGTTATTCCAAGATGCCCGTCTTGGGAGACAATACCATTTGCCAATGAGAGGTGGTCTCTTGATAAACAGTGCCATCTTCAGGTGGTCTCTTGATAAAGAGTGCCATCTCCAGGTGGTCTTTGACAGACCGAGTCATCCACCAACTTTAAGGGGGTCTCATGAGAAACCATTGTCATCAGCCAATGAGAAGTGCCATTTCCACCAGGCTGAAGGTGGTCTCTTGAGAAAGCATGCTATTTGCAAAGGAGAGATAGTATCATGAGAAACTATGATATCTGCTAGTGAGAGGTTGTCATAAGAAGCCATACCATCTGCCAACAGGAGAAGTTTTCAAAAGAAACCATATCATCTGCAAATCAGAGTTTCTTAAACAGGTCCCCAGGTTTCTCATTATATGTCATTAAATATATAACAAACTTGATCGATGCATGAAGAATGAATTTGTACATGATTGTTGATCTTTCAGAACTGTGGCCTTCAAGTCAGGTTTTACTGGTAGTTTCTTACCAAGTTGCAAAGTTCAAGGACTCATGGGTTCCAAAATCGTTAGCTTGATAATGTCACATGATTTGGTTCAGAAAACCCATCTTGGCTTCAGAATGAGGTTTATTTTGACAGGCATATAACATTTGTCATGTTTAGAAGATTCTGAATAATGTATTGATGAATTTAACACATGCTCTGTTTGAAATGTTACATTTGCATTGGCACATATTGCTTAGTTACATAAACAGACCTACAAAATGGTAAAAACTGGCATTCAGGTCCATAAGGAAAAGGTTTTACATTTCTTGAATAAAAGAATAACAGTTTTCAAGTGTTGATCTTCTGATGTAAATGAATTTTCTGTCAGTTTTTGTGACTGCTTTGGAATTTTTGTGACTGCTTTGGAATTTTTGTGACTGCTTTGGAATTTTCGTGACTGCTTTGGAATTTTTGTGCATTTTCATTGTTTATTCATGGACATCAACTACAGACCTAAATGTATTCTTGAGTGAGAAATGTTGAGATTTAGGGAAAATTGTATTAGGAGAACCAGGTACAGTAAAGACCATTCCCTTTGAAGTTTTACACTAAAATCTCTGTTGTAAAAATACTGTGGGGAAAGACATTCTATCTTGAAAGTCCACATTCTCAGTGCAGTGAGTTAACTTTTATATTGTTATGACCTGTAATGAGAGACCGTCTGTGTTAAGTGAGCCCTTTTTATTGGCAGAAGGCAAGGTACTACTATCAGATTATTTCATGCAAAATATACTGGCATAGTGGACATGGTTAGGCTCCTGGTCAGCTGAAATTATCAATGATGAATACTGAGGCAGATCCAGCACTAACTTGATTTCTGTTCTTTTGTTTTGTAATAATTTCCTTAGATTTAAAGAATTTATTTCAGCTGTCATGAGCTATATGTAATTAATAAATTATGGAATGTTACATAGTTCATTTCAGCCATGACAGTATGCACATTTCACACAATCTGCAACTTGTTAATGTATCAATCTTCAACTTATTAATGTATCATCAAAGTGGAATCTAAGCACAATATATTTGCATTTTTCATCAGTGCACCTGGATAACTTTTTAAAAAATTGGAGTTTATGTAATTTTCTTAATTCTATCTTATATTTTATCAAATCTCTGTGTGGAATTATCATAGAATATACATGCCATGTCAAGCCAGTCCCCCCCCCACCAACCAGTCAAGGCATATTAAATATCCAGCTATTAAACCTTTTCTAGTTACCATCTTACAATCAGCAAGTTATTCTTTGAGCATTTTTAATTTCATTTTAGTCAGAAATGTATTCTGAATTTATATTCCAGTAAGACCAGTGACTGAATGGAGGTTGTCATCCAGTAGTAATTACATGTAGACTGATACAGGTTTAAAATAGCATGGCATTTGAAATGCTGCAAGTAAGGAGTTGCTTCCATTAATGTGCCAGAACTGCATATAACATATAAGTGTCATTATCTGAATAACAGTCTATCCATATTCAACAAGTCACTTTGGAATAATAATATTTGAAGTGCTGTATTCATTTCATACATGCTTTTCAGAACTAGACATGTTGTTGGCAACAATAACTGAAACAGGTTCCTGGTGGTGGGGTAGTGAAGTCTGCTGTGAATTGGTTAGTTTGGTTTTGTAGGGTTTAACGCCCTTTTTAAGTGCATGATAGGCTGTACGTGGTTTTTCTGTATATTTGGTGGAGAAAAAGACTGGCAAGACCCCAGGAAGAGTGTGTGTGATTTGGATTTTTAATGTAGCTTTAACAATTTTCAGTCATATTGCTACAATGTCTGCAGTGTGGCAGTTTATACGGGAGGTCGCGGGTTTCGAACCCTGGTCGAGTCATACCAAAGACTTATAAAAATTGTACCAACAGCTGCCTCGTTAGGTGCTCAGCTTAAGAGGTTAGTTTTAGGACTGGTTGGTCTGGTGTCCGGATAATGTGACTGGTGAGACATCATGGTACATGTCTGCAGCATGATGCCCGAGTGCTAGACATCACTATAAACTGTCATGCTGCAGATATCACAGTGATATGACAGAAATTGTTTTAAGGCCATGTTAAAAATCCAAATCACACACACACACATTGTCAGTTCTTTGCGTATGAACTTGAGTTCATTTCCAAACATTGTCAAACTTTGTTGAGACTTGCACTTGGGGTAAGGAATTGGCCTGTTGATTTGAGGTTATAAAGATCAGAAGTCAAAGCTACTGTGACAAAAAGAATAAAAATGATTTTTGCTCAATAATATTCAGTTCTACATCACACACCTGGACCAAACATCATGAATTGCTTGCAATTTTGGGTAAGGAGAAAAAAAATTTGGTTTTGGGATAAAAAAGATGAACAACCATCTCTAGACACAAATTTCAGTTCTTGACCATTTACCTTCACTAAGGGGTGTTTGAGATATGGTTTTGGGATATTTCTAGTTCTAGATCATGAACCTTGACCAAAATTTGTGGAGGGCTTGTGCTTAATGTATGAAAGGGGTCTAATAAGTTTGACATTGAGCGCCGGCAAAAGCAATTGCCTCACTTGGCACTCAACGTTAAGAGGTTAGTGTTAGGACTGGTCAACCAGGTGTCAGAATAATGTGACTACAGTGCTAGACATCACAATAAACTGTCACACTGCAGACATCATAGAGATATGACTGAAAGTTTTGTAAAGCTATGTTAAAAATCTGAAATGCACATACGCTAATGACAGTGTGTGTATAATGTGCAGTTGACAGTAGTCTTCTTGTTTTTTTTATTATTGTGAATTTATTACAGCTGAAATGTATAAACAGGAAGAGAAATGTAGTCTTGTTGCGGAATCACATGTGGAAAAATAGCCATTTTGTTGTATAATAATAAAAAATGTTGCAGGCAACTGCAACTGAGTAGATGTCTGCTTTTTTAATATACATTAAATTTGCCCTTTTAACTCATGACAGGAGTGTATGGGTGTAACAATTCACTGTTTAAATTGCATGCTTTGAATGTATATGGGTCATTAAGTGTTAATTTTGTTCTTTCCATCTGTCCTTTCTTTGCATCTTTTATTGTACCTATTTTCATTTTTAAATCACAAAATTGATGCAAATCGGACAGGGACATAAAATGCAACAATCATTGTTCCATTAATAAATGTCAGTTTACAGTACCAGAGCATTATTATTAACTATTTAAAAAAGAAAACAAAATAACAGACTAATATTTCCATCTCTTGAAAAGATTTAAAAAATTTGAACAACTTTTAAATGGTTGTATACTTGTTATTTTGTTAAATGTGTGTAATTTATTACATTTTTTCCTTGATTTATATATATTTTGGCCTTATTCCTGATCTAATGAGTGTTGAGTAATCAATGTTACATTTATTGTCGGGTGATGATTAAGATGTTATTTTGGTTGATGAATGGAATTGGAACTGACCATCTCAGTTGCTGATCAATAACATTTCCTTTTTATTAGCCCTGACTTGATTGGGTTGTTAGCATGGATTGCTTCTGTATTCCATCTCATCAATAAAAATACCAATCTGGTAATCTTTGAAGATCAAGAGTTCATAGTGTTTCAGATTAGATGATGCATGGAGGCTTGTATTTTTTCTCTTCCTAATACCTTGACACATTTTGAGTGAAGTTTTGTGTATGACCGTACAATGGGACAGACTATGCCAAATCAAGGGACTTGTGATGCCAATGTGGGAAATTCTGAGGGAAAATTAAAAACAGGCAGGGTAGAAATATATCCTACCTCTGATGTCAACAGGAAACTAAAGAAAAAAGTGGGCTGTCCAAAGAAAACAAGATTTGAAAAGGTGAGGAGTTAGAATAGGGTAGTCTTTATTGTATGGAGTTAGTAGATCACTGTACAGTCAAACCTGTCATGCTTGATTTTGGTTTAAACAAGATTTATTTGTTGTCTACATTTAGAAATTCATGAAATGGGAATAAAGCTAGCTATTTAATGTGTACATGTAAATCAAGACATGTAAAAACTATACTCCATGCAGTTTGAAAACAGTGGCACCAGAAATGCCTTCAGTATCTGACTTTATCTTCGACTCTTTTGTGCATGCTTTATTATGAAAAATAATGATGAAGATGAGTACGTGTAAAAAACATTTGGTTATAGGATATTTGGTCCCAATATATTTCTTCTAAGACAGACATTATTTACAAAGGCAAGCACCATGTACAAGACACAGTGTATTACAGCTCCATGATGTCACATGACATCAGTCAGATCACGCACCCAACAGGTACTCTTACTTAACTAGGTTTTATGTATTTGATATTAGCAAGCATGGCAAGAGTGGGTCCTTTCGGCATTGCTCCACTCAAAAGTGAATTCTTACGATAATGCACATTATCAGCACAGTGGTCCAGTTTATAAGCATTCTTTACTGTTGTATTTAATTTTCAGTCCCTCATATGATGTAATCTCTTGAGTCCTTGAGCAGAAAATGCAAGTTGCAGAAGAAAATCAAAGAAAAAGAAAAGAAAAGAAAATTATTCTTACACAAATTCTTGAGTTTCAGTAAATGTTCAGTATTCATAAAAAAAATGAATATTACATGCAATGTAGAAGCACTTCTTTTCCAGAAGTAAAGAATGTACACATGGCATTATGCAGGTTATATAGGACTAATTATTTTCCCATATACCCAAATGTTAACATTTTGTTACATGAATATACATGCTGCCATGCTAGTGTGGGTACCTAAAAGACCTTTACCAACCAATTATAACCTCAGAAACATAAGATTCCTCAAACTTAAGAGAGAGAACTCTGCCAGAGTTAGACTGGATAAGAACTAGACTTATCAAAGAATTGATATAAAACGTTAAAAAAAAATCACACAAAATTAAAAAATTATCCAAAACTTGTTAACATTATTTAAAGTTCCTCCCAACCCTCCCTTCAATCAAAGCTTGCAATCCATATCATTTGTCATGATTTTAGTCCCTATTCATTAAGCTCCATACATTTTCCATACATTATTGTAACAGTTATCCTGCAAAACATTTCCATGATATCATGCAATATTGTTTGTTGTTTCTCTTCTTTATTCCTCAGGTTTAATTTGTAGAAGTGCTTAGTAAGTACATGTACATGCAATATTTCAGTCATACACACATGATGAAAGCTGCATTGGTTTTTCCTCTGCTTCATTTATTTCATATTATATTGTGGTTCCATTTATCAGTACTCCAAGTTGCAAGTGAAATGGTTGCATTTGTGGCTAAAATTGAAACTTGTTGACCGGTCACCCTTTGATAACCTTAAGAATTTTAAGGCTTCTACTAGAACAGAAGTGGGCAAACTTTCCAGTGCAAGTGCCGCATACACAGATTTACACCTTGTCACGGGCCGCATAGTTCATTAAGTAAAATAATTAATATTTGAAATAGCAAAACCAAAAGGTTTTTCTAAATAACATCTAATTAATTTTCAGTTGTTAATATGTTGTTTAATATTTGAAAACTTAAACTTCAAAAGAAGCACATTTATTTGATAAACAGAGTAACATAAACAGTCAGTGCGAATGATGACTTGTTCCTAGGCCGCAAGAAAACCCTTGGCGGGCCACATGCAGCACGCATGCCGTAGTTGCCCACCCCTGTACTAGAACATCTTAAACATCTTGTTATCACTTAACCCCTCCTTATTTAAAGTCATATTGACATGGGGTTTTCACCAGAAGATTTATGATGTCTTGTTGGTCCTGACTGGTGATCCACTGTGGCAGCCACTGTGAAAATGTTACCACTTTTCCTAATTGGAATGTCATATTGACAAGGCATTCATCTGGAATAGAAAATCTTATTGACATGCAGTTTTTTCCAGACGTCTTCTTATCATATTTAATCATTTCAAAATAAAAATATGGCTGACACCACCATCATCTTGAAAATATTCTTGTTGCTGCTTCTACTGAATAGATCATAATAGAATTTTAATGAAAAGACTTATGATGTCTTGTTTGTACCAAATGAATATGGTGCCAATCTGACATCCAAAATGGCCATGGTAGCTATTTTGAAAATCATGTAATTACTTCTCCTTCTGAACAGAAAGTCATAACAGCATAGGGTTTTCAGCATAAGATTTTTGATGATGGCTAATTGTTCCTAAATAAATAGTGCCAATTTGACATCCAATATGGTCACTTAGACAACCATCTTGAAATTCATATCACTACTTCTTTGCCGCAGAGTGTCCTGTCAGCTCTATAGGATATCTTTCTTTGTTCAGAATTAAAATTGTGCCAGTCTAGTTTCCAGTATTTGCACCATGACCGTGATGGTCCTAGAAGAAAATCTTGCTATTGCTGCATGTAACTCTCCTAGGTTGATGGTCATATTGATATCGTGTTTTCACCAAGGACTTCTTGTGATGTGTAGTTAGTTGGTTCTAAACGAAAATATTGCAGATCTGATCTGACATCCAATATGACCACAACTTTTTAATGATGTCTACTTGGTCCTATTTGAAAATGGTGCAATTCTTAAATTCAATATGGTATCATAGTGGCTAATTTGAAAATTTTATATCTCAAAAAATAATACATATGGTTTCAACACTCAGCAGTTAAAAAAGAAAATGGTCTTACCTTTAATTGATGCAAATTCTTTTGGGCCAGATGATTGTCATTCCGTTATTAAAGTAAATATTTAATTATTAGGAGACATTATTTGAAATTTGGGAATTATAGTTGCCTTACTGGCTTGTTAGGTTAGTAGCTGTCTTACATTATGAGTAATGAAAGGAGGTGATGGATCTTAGCATTTTATATACATGTATATATGTATATGTATATATGTATATATATGCATATATGTGTGTGTGTGTGTGTGTGTGTGTATATATATATATATATATATATATATATATATACCTAACTCAATTCCAGAGCTACAGGTCCAAGTAATTATGTAATTTTCATAGCTATTAATAGCTTGGTTTTAAATTCATGTCTGTGGCACAGTTGGGGGAATATGCATTTACTGTTCCATATAGCAACAGATTAGCCATGAAATTGGTATCTCACAAGTGAAAATGAATTTGCACTACAAGTATATAAACAGACTCTGTCTTGACTATATTGAGACCTTATGGGCATGAGGGTTAAAAAACCATAACTCTTAAACTGCTAGTATATAGAGAGACTTGTATGTGGTCAAGTTTAAAATGCTAGTGTATAGAGACTTGTTTGTGAACAAGTTTAAATTGCTAGTGTATAGAGACTTGTCCATGATAAAGTTTAAACTGCTAGTGTTTAAAGACTTGTCCATGATGAAGTTTAAACTGCTTGTGTATAGATACTTGTCCACAATAAATTTTAAACTGCTTGTGTATAGAGACTTGTTTGTGAACAAGTTTAAACTGTTTGTGTATAATGACTTGTCCATGATAAATTTTAAACTGCTTGTGTATAATGTCCACGACACATTTTCAGTTTAGGCAATATTTGAAAACCTTGTGAATTTTGATGGCAAGCTATTGAAGTTGCAATTTTATTTGGTTGAAATTTGAATTTAGCATGAGCACCATTTGATAATTTCTCATGCTGCTGTTTACATCAGTACATGTCTTAAGTTGACACTGGAAGTAAAGAACTTGAAGTGGTATACAGGAATAGATGTTTACCAAATTAAACACTCAATAAGTGCAAACATTTCAAGTTAATGGTGTTAAAATTTGTGTAAACAGAGTAAATCTACTGATTTTGAGTGTGGGATGATAATTGTCAATTCCTAGTCTTTTTCTACATAAGCATAACACTTTCAATCACAGCGGGAACATGAGTGCCAAATGAGTCTTGTGGATGTGGAAAAAACGTGATTTATGGAATCTCTTCATTTCCCATCGATAAAGTTCTGATTCTTATCTGATTGTTCTTCATTAAAAGTTATATATGTGATCTTAGATTTATTTTGAAGACGCCCTGAATTGAAATATTCAAAAAGATGTGATTAATTAAAGTGTTTAAATAATGTACATTTCTCTATATTGGGACCAGCTGTGTATGTAGCTAAATTATGAACATGCCAGTCCCTCCCCCAAAATAAAAAACGTGTGTGTGTCACTTGACTCGAATATACTGTATACTGAATTTAAAAAAACTAATGCTGTTTGTGGTGTGATAAATAAAATCTTTCAGTTTCAATTCATTTCAGTTGAAATTTGTGAAATTCATTGAAACAATGAAATAATTTATTTGCCAAATGTGATAGATACTTTTTAAACGCTAGCAATCATGTAATTCATGCCAACTTTGATATATGCACTGCCTCTGGAAAGAAAAATGAATCAGCCATACTTTTGGACTTTATTTTTAAATAAAAATGTTAGACTTTGAAATAAGTTCTACAGCCTGTGACATTTAGGTAATGCTGATTGTTTACATTATCTTTCACATTGTAAAATAATAATCATGCTTCTGCAAGTTGAAAAGTGTAAAAAAAATTTTTAAAATATTAAATTTTAACATTTCTAAGCTAGAGTGTACACAATATTTTGGGTAAAAATGTAGTCGGTAGTTAATGCTGGAATAAAACTGAATTCAGGAATTTGCAGGTTTTTGGCTCTTGGATTCATTGTGTGGACATGACTTAGAAAATGTACTGCAGTTTTACCCTGTTATATAGCCTGTAGGTCTCCAATGTATTAAAGAGAAAAATAGTTATCGCTTTATATCATTAGCATAATGCAGTTCATGCTTTAGAATGACCACCAAATGTACCCCTGTCTTACAATGCAGTAAATTCTGAGTTTATGCAATTCATGCCTTATGATGACCGCCAAATGTATCTCTGTCTTACAATGCAGTAAATTCTGAATATATGCAATTCATGCCTTATGATGACTGCCAAATGTATCTCTGTCTTACAATGCATTCAGTGCTGAGTATTTGTAAGCTTATTATGGAAATACCAGTCTTTAGCGAAATCAGATATCTTTGAAATTTTAGATTTTGTTTTCAGACACCAACATTTATATACCAACTAATCATTTCATGCCCTGTAATTTTGGGGCATGTTTAAAAGATCGTATTTATGCACTTACGTTTTCCTACACAGCTGTAGTTCTCCAAAGATAAGATAATTGGAGACAAACTAATATGGCTTTAAAAAGTGGAGGAATAGTGTGTCATTAGAAATAGTTTCATGAAGTTAAGAATAAAATGTTTTGAAAATTGTGATAACCATCATTCTTAAGGTTGCTTACATTAATATAATGAAAATGGCACCTGTTTTAACTATATTACTTACCAGTAGAGAGAAAATGTAAGTTGTGAGAACATTAAAAGGTGTATCATCCTTGGTTTAAGGGAAAATTGTCAAGCCCCTCATTTCAAAATTTTGTTTAACCCCTCCGTTGCAGACAAAAACTACAACCTGCACCCAGTCACATACGGGATGCTTATCTTGGAATTAGTTTCAACTTATTTTGAAAAAATTAGTGGTGCACAAAACAGGTCCTTATTGTATGCATTTTTATAAGTTTTATTAAGTTATAAGTACTGGAAACTAATTTGTAATTTTTCTTGTATAAGGTTTGATACCACACACGCATACCTGGATCAATTCAGTTGTTGTATTAGGCTTAGAACCAACCTTCCACTCTCCCAACCACTACAAAAATGTATTAGTCTAGGGTTTTAATTATAGGTGAACTTAAAATTAAAATTTATCACATGGGTCTATTTTCTTCTTTTTCTTTCTTTCCTTTCTTATTCAATAACAAACTCTTAAACCAATCTGTGTCATATTTATGCTGATTTTTATGGTTGGTAGATGATGGTAGAAGCTTTAAAAACATGGATTTCTTGTTTGTCCTGGAAAATTATGTTTTCATATATGGCTTGTATTCTTTTGCAGTGGTTTTGTCATTAAAATGTTTAGATCAGGTGCAAATAAAATTCATAATTTTGAATAATTTCTCTTTTCATTTCTTCTGTGATGTACTTTATTACCTTACTAGGTACAATGTCTTCATTGCTGTCACATTATCTTGTTTTCCATGTGTACCATATTCTTATTTACCACTTTTTGGGGGATGTACTTTTTTCTTTTTACGCCAGTGGTTTTGTGATAAACATAGATGATAAACATAGATTTGCATGATGTCTGTTTTAACTCCATCATGCTCTAATGTGCTGTTATTTCCACATCCATCACAGTCAAGAAACTTGTTATCTTTCAAAAACTCAGTTTTCCTGTTTCTTTATCCTTCTGTGTATTGTGCATCATCCATCATTTATTTTAATGGCTTACTATTTTCAGCTGGTTCCCATCTGTTAAATGAATCATCATATCCTTCCCTTTTCATGAGTACCTATTTTTCTGTTCATATCATTCCCATTTCTTGAGTACCTATTTTTCTGTTCATATCATTCCCTTTTATTGAGTACCTATTTTTCTGTTCATATTATTCCCATTTTATGAGTACCTATTTTTCTGTTCATATCATTCCGATTTCATGAGTACCTTTTTCTGTTCATATCATTCCCTTTTCATGAGTACCTATTTTTCTGTTTATATCATTCCCATTTAATGAGTACCTATTTTTCTGTTCATATCATTCCCATTTCATGAGTACCTATTTTTCATATGATTTCCTTTTCTTGAGTACCTATTTTTCTGTTCATATTATTCCCATTTCTTGAGTACATTTTTTCTGTTCATATTATTCCCTTTTCATGAGGTTGCTCAGTTCTTTCTTTCCTTACCTTTTTGAGTCTTAATGTTTAAAACATGAAATTGGCATTTAACCTTATTCTCAGTTATTTACTTAAAAAATGGACCATGTATAAAATTGAATCAACACTCACATGCTCTCTTTCATCTACAGTGACCATTAAATAAGATCATATTCGGCCCTTTGATATTAACAAGTTTTATATGTGCAGAAACTCTCGAGCAACAGTGGGCATGTTATGGCTAGTACGTATTTGTCTTGTGAGGTGCGAGTCCCAAAATCAAATTTGCTGAAGGACTGGTTGGTAAGGCATATCTCTGGTTCAGGCAGTCACGATATCTAGACCACTTAACCGTGATGTATCTTTACTCATGGTTGATTGAAAAATTTAATTTTAGTATCCAGATGACACCAACAATAACAGCAGCAATCCAGGGTTCTTACAGACATGCATGGCTGCAAGAAAAAATTTGGCATGCAATAGATTACATCAACATCACTTAGATTGTTATATCAGGCAGTCTTCACTGTATGCTGCTGCAAGTTGCAGTTACCTTCCTTTCTACCTAGGTGTTGTAAGATATCTTGCATATCCTGTTAATTAGGTATGTAATACATTGATTCAAGTTGTTCTTGAGTTCAGGTTTTGTTCTCTTTGGAAAGTCTGATATAATTGTTAGCTATGCTGGTCAGAGACCAGAATGGGATGGGCGATTGTGTTTTGTCCATGATCTGTTGTCCAATGGCAGTCCATATGTTAGCACAAGTTTATCACTACCCACATTAAATTAGCTGGAGGATTGTAATGAATTACCACATACAATTTTGCTGCTGTGATATCCAGTATGGCCACCATGGCAGCCATCTTGAATATCTTGTTAACTCATATTCTCCTGGGGAGCATTTTCATTTATGCCTAAAGTGTGGGAGGAAAATGCTTTTTTGTTACTTCTGATCACTTCCAAACAGGTCTGTTTCTGAGAGAATTTTTTGTTGTTGGAATATATACATTGTATTTGATCAGCTATTTTGCTTGCACATGTGCAGAAGGGGTAAAATTGAACTTTCGCTGTGGTTTTTTTTGTTTTTTGTTTTTTAATATTGGACCCACGATATTCATGTCCTGGTGCCTTTTTACTCAAAATCTCAAAAATGTACCTTACTTTTTGCAAAGATTCATCTGTCTGTGTGCAGTTTGGACCAGTGCATGCATCAAATAGCAAAAGTATTAAATTTGGAAATGAAGTATCATTCTAAATCTGATTTTCAGCCTATTAAAGCTCTGGTCTCAAAATTAGGTATTTGTATGCTTATCTATTAATGCTAGTTGAAGTCCACATTGTAGAACTACATTTTTCTCCTTTTCTGTATTACCACCTGATTTGATGTATTGTGAATTATGTTGACAACATAGAGCACAGAACTCAGGGTACTACCTCATGACATGCAAATGTGGTATATGATAATAATGCTGTTTCTCTTAAATGGAAAGTCTTGTTGACATGGAGTTTAAAAAAAATTATGCAGAAGTCTTATATGATACATGTATCTAGTTTGTCCTGAATGAGAATGGTTCTGAAATGACCTCGTATGGTCGCTAAATGGCCTTCTTGAAAATCTTGTTATTGCTACTTCTAATGAATGGATAGCCATATTGACATTGGGTTTGCACCAGAAAGACTTGGTTGATTACTCGGTTGTTAATGAAAATGGTACTGATCAGACATCCAGTATGAATTCAATAGCAGCAGCCATCTTGAAAATCTTGTTATTGATACTTCTTTTCAACAGATAGATTGACATGAGGTTTTCACCAGAAGGCCTCTTGTGGTGCCTTGTTTGTCCTAAATGAAGATGATACCAATATGACATCCAGTGTGCCCATCATGGTAGCCACCTTGAATATTATGTTATGGCTACTTCATCTGATTAGATGGTCATATTGACAGTGTAGTTTTCACCAAAAGACATCTTATGTTCTGTAGTTGGTCCTGAGAAATAAGAATTCTGCTGTCCTGCACCCAGTATGCCTGTTAAAATGGCTATCTGGAATATATTGTCATCTTGTGCAAGGTCATTTATTATGTCTGGTGTCATCCCTGAAGTTATCAATGTGGCTTTAAACTTAGTTTCCGCATTTTATTATAGAATGGCTGAGTCATTTTTTTAAATCACAATTGAGATGAATACTTCTTTGATCATGCTGTTTGAAAATTGTATTATTTGAATGACTTCTTAACAAGTATTGAAACCTTAGCAGCCAGGTGGAAAACATATACTGGAGCTCTTCACAAGAACAGCTGAGCCAATTTCAATTAAAATTAGTAGTTCTTTTTCCTTTGACATACTCTTTCAAAATTGTGTCTTATGTGGCTCCCTAAGAAAGATTGTTGCTTCCATTACAAACATATGGAAAACATATTCTCAATTTATTCCTCTGCCTGACATAACTAGTTTTGCCTGAACTCTGGGTGTGACTGTTTCTTAAGATGTGCTCTATCAAAGCTTCCATAGTGAAAACCTACAAATGATACAACATTTATATCCCATCAGGTATGGATATATATATATATATATATATATATATATATATATATATATATATATATATATATATATATATATATATACACACACATTCATCAGGTATTACTGTCTTTTACTGATATATTTAAAAAGTACTGCTGCAAATGCCTTACTTTCCAAAACAACCTTACCATACCAACTTCGTGTGAAAGGTGGAGTCATAGAATGAATAGTTTTCACATTGATATATGCTACTGCACCATGTCTAGATGAAATTATTTGTAGGAGAAACACAGCAATATGTAAAATGCCATAAATTTCTACTGAATAACTGGAAAAGATCCTGACACCTTCTATATTACTTTATTTGCCTTTTAACCAATATGCTAGAGGAGATGTATCAGACCCACATGGGTGTCTTTAATTTTTTTAACATAAAAAAGTTTCTTTCATTTGCTTAAAACCAAACAATGTATTAAATATAGCAGTGCTTTCAGGCTAATTGTTACATCATGTATATAATTGTTGCATCTTGTATATAATTGTTACATCTTTCATGCCTCATTGTTTGACATGTGGCAAATTATTTACGAGATTTGAGTTATTTTTTGTTGAATTTCTCTTGGTGTAAATAAATTAAAATATGAATTATGAATGCACTCAATATTATCTAAAATGATCCCAGTTTCATTTGTCTACATTTTACTCATGTACTGTATTCCAGCAATCAGCAACTTTCAGTTGACAAGACTTCTTAAGTCATGGTAATAAATGTTTATTATATATTTAAATACAAGATATTAATTAGACCGCTCTGGCGGCCTAGTGGTAAGAGCATCTGCCTCGGATACGGGAGGTTGTGGGTTCAAACCCTGGCCGAGTCATACCAAAGACTTACAAAAATGGTACTAGCAGCTGCCTCACTTGGCACTCAGCATTAAGAGGTTAGTACAATTAGGACTGGTCGGCCTGGTGTCAGATGGGACATCATGCTACATATCTGTGGCATTATGCCCCAGTGCTAGACATCACTACTGTTTATCTGTTACACTAAATGACAGACAGTACACATTTTTAAGAAAAACTATTGATTTCATGTAGTAATAAAATTGTTTAAGTAGCAGTTTAACTATCATCAGAATCATAATCATGTCTAAAATGATGGAGAAATCTGGCATTGATTAGTGTCAATTGCTAATTGAAATTGACAATAAAAATTCGGGTGCAGTGTCCGTTACCGAAATAGACTTTAAGCTTGCCAACACACAAAATTTATGTCTGAATGCTGAAAAAGAGAAGAAAGAAATAGAAACCCAGATCCTTAGAAGTAAACTCACAATAATAAATCTGTTTGTTAATAATGTTACGCCGTGTTATCTGTTGACCATTCTGTCACGCTTCTATAGTGCCATCACCCAAGAAATTTTGACTTTATTGTGTGCATGAAATTTATTAGCAAAAAAAGAGAACCTCTTCATTTTCACATAAAACCATTAATTAATTTGATAAAATACACAATCTGAAGAATTATATGTATCATCTAAATTTTTAAGAAGTCAGTGTTCTAAAATTAGTTTAAATGTTTGGAACTTGTTTGTATCAATCTAAGAATGGATCTGTTAATTGCAATCACACAGAATGGAGAAAAATCTGTGCAGATCTTTTTGGGGAGCATAACAAATTAATGTTGTACTGAGAAATCATATTCCAGATTCACGCTGTAAGATAACCTTAAAA